>OZ034807.1:28715217-29315217 GCA_964028335.1 Altica lythri
TACCAGGGTTGTCTGTTTAGTTTTGCATATAGCCATAAAGACAAAAAACACATAGGTATATAGACTTAAAAAACTTTACTGCTTTTTAAAATATCTTTCACCAAGATCAATACACTTTTGCATACGTTCAAAGCAATTGGTAAAACAGTTTTTCCAGTCTTCAATTGCCATCTGCAAAATCGCTTTTTTAAGGCATCGATGGCTTCTTCTGGCTTCTGGAGTCGCTGCCCACGCATTGAATTCTTGATATTTGAAAACGTGAAGAAGTCGTTGGGACTTAGGTCAGACAAGTCTAACAATTAGATGTTTTGAAGCTCCAAAAAATCGATTGTCTTTTGGGCAGTGTGAGCACTTGCATTGTCCTGATGTAGGATGTTTCGCCGCCAATCGGAAGTAACCATTCTTCGATTTTCTTTTGCACTAACAGTACTATAAACGTTTTTTGAGCTTCCATTGTTGAACCGTTCCAATCTTTTTCGACATCAGTTGACGCGAACCGCTTCTCTCTTTTTTGAGCAAATGAAGGATCCAACGGAAAAGCAACTTCCTAACACCCAGTTCTTCATGTAGGATCTTTTAGATTGAGGTCTTTGTAATGCCCAAAGACACCTCTATCTCACGTGTGACTGCTGTTTTGGAAATACTTAGCATAGATTCGTGGTTGATTCGATAGTTAAATGGATATTCATTGGTTTGGCAATTAGCCTGCATCACTGCGACCTTTACAGATCTGTTGTGAACACCCATCATCCCTAGAATAGGATTAGAGCACCTTGTCTAACCCTGCTGTCTTAATGAGACTTAATACCCTACGTAACTTGAAGCAGCCGGTTTCTCCTCTCCTAATACTAAATATCGCGTCTTTACAAGGCCTTCACATTGGCATAGGACGTGAAATGCGGTTTCCTCCTCCTCATGGCAGTATCGACCGATGTCTTCTTCTGCCATGTTGAGCTGCCTTTCTGATCCAACAATGTCAAGAGACTGACAGTCAGTCAGACATCGTTTCGCCGCTGTCATAACAGCTCTGCAGTAATTTCGCCGAGTGACGTTTTATGAAGGCCTGATGCTTGCCTGGTGAGCTTATTTGTGTCAAAACTATCGCCTTTAAAGCTGCTTGGCTATGCGAGTATATGACTATGGTCTAACCCGTTATACCCTAACTTATGATTCGTCGTTGTACAGTGATATATGGCCAACCTGAAATAATGTGGTATACTTAATTAGACTTGTAACCTGTGTCTTCTACTATATATACCCGACCATGTGCCTTCCTCAGTCTTTGAGCCATTGACATACCAGATTGACTTCCCTTGAATTAGGATACCATTGTGCCATGAATCCCTTTCCAGTTTCTTGCAAAGTTATAGCTAAGGACTATCCTGTTCTGAGGCATACTCAATATTTGATCCGCCTTAACCCTATCATATAGCTCTGCTTGCTCTTTTCTCTTATATAAGGTTATAGGAGCCTAGCCTTGTAGTAACCATAGCCTTATCCTGCAACGGTGGTAAATTTAGCAGAACTTTAGCAACTATAATATTCATGAAAATAGAGCCTAACTAAAGTTTCTGAGATATTTCTTCGAAGGGGTCTAAAAGTCCTATAAACATCTTTATAATAAGAGATTTTTTTAAACAATGTTGAAAATATAGTCGCTACATAGTTAAACTAAATATATTTATTGTTTCAGATGTTCCTTTAGTATCCTTGGAGTTAGGAAGTACACTTAATGGTAGCACGATTAAAGAAGGAGTGGATGTTTACTTTGAGTGCAATATCAAGTCAAATCCATGGGTATATAAAGTTAGCTGGAGGCATAATGTTAGTAAATTGTTAAAATTTAATTTATACATTCTTTTGAGTAATAATTTTTGTTCTAAACGAGCTTATAAAATATATTATCGACAACTCAGTGAAGGAATAAATTTATTCCACTACTACAATATAATTGATGTCGTTTTCGCGTACTGGGCTAGAATAATAATTCTTGCACACTGTGCAGTAATATGACATCGACATTTGATGTAGATTGGAAATCATAAATTAATTTAAAAAAAAAAAACATTAGTCAATAAAATTTGGAAATTACAAATTTCAAATTTGATAATACCCAACCAGTAATAACTGCTAAAGACGCTGTTGGTAATTTATGACCAAAATAAATAAAAACTTATTTATAAAAAAGATAATTAGTTCATATAACATGTTATGCAACGATTTTCTTCCTTATGCCTTTTGTTTTGCAGATTCCTTAACGGGAAAACTAACAAAATTTCAAATGACATAAGAGAGAAAATCCCTGACAATAGCCTGCAAACTTTACATGTTTGGGTTGTTATTATTAAACCTTAAGGGCACCAGTAACCCTTATGCAAAAATTTTGATAAGAAGAATGAATTCCCTTCTTTGTATCCACGAAATAGCGTAAAGGGGAAATCATCAAACGAAAAAAAATTTTTTTTAGAAAGGAAAATTTGATTTCCTTGAAAACGCGACCTGCTTCAACTCTACCTTTTCTTCTGCTTATCTTAATGGACTTTTCAATATACAGTATAGGCATAAAGGAGCAAATCGTGGTTGCACTTTTTATCGAAATCCGACGGTCTATTAGTTGAGCAGTAGTAGTAAAAAAATAAAATCTATTGTGTGAAAAAGCAATTTTTGGTTGGTTGGCACTCGCCAATTCGTAACTATTTAATCCTTACCCTTCATACTAAAGGTAAATTCGTAACCTTCCACCTTTCGTAACCATGAAAACATTTTGCCTGGCAATTAAATACAGGACAATACCACAAATGCCTTCCACTCTTTAATACTGTTTCTAAATAAATCTTAAAATTGTTTAAAACTAATGATTTGTACATACCATCACTTATTTTAAAATCAACTGTATTAAATAAAGCATGCCCATTATAATATCATTAACAACCAGGTAATAAAGTTACGAATTAACCGGTGGTCAAAGGGTCTTCCTGTGCAAGAAGGTTACCAATTGGTTTGTAATTAGAGTGAGGGATTAAAATAGTTACGAATTCACTGGCTTCCCTGGTTTGTATAACCGTCATACTTGCCTTCGGCTCGTATGTCAAACTTTTTTTCTAGTGAGATTTAGCACATCCTATACTTGTTATCAATTTACTATTATTACACTTTTTTGTTTTCAAAATATTTTTTTGAACCCTTTCATACAAAAAAATATTTGATGTATGTCTAACTGAATTTTCCACCATTATCAGTAAGTGAAAGAAAATATTATTTTATCCAAACCAAATATAGTGTGTAACATATTTCTACAAGAACAAACACTTATTCTTGTTGCAGGGTAAACAACTTTATAACAATCTCCACACAAACACGATAGTGAGCAACCAAAGTTTGGTCTTACAATCCATCACGAGGGCTCGAACAGGACTTTACACCTGTGTCGGACACAATCAAGAAGGCGACGGAGAAAGCAATCCTGTACAGCTTGATGTTAAATGTAAGTACGCTAAGCAGGGTATATAAGGATAAAACTGGATTTAACAATAATGAATCGTAAATTCGGGATGACATTTCTGGTGCATAATTTTGGTTAAAACTAATTCTTAGTATTGAAACTGTTTATGATTAAATTTGCTGATTAAATAAAACTGAATCTTGAATGGCTTACATTCAAGACGTTTGTTAAGTAAGAAGTTAATTTAAAATCTAATTTATGAATTTTTTCCATCGCAACCGCAGACTGATCAGCCGGTGATGATAATGCACTTTTGCTTTACCAAATATGGCCGTTAATCTTTAATTTTTTACTTTATTAATTATTCGCCTACAGTAATTACGTTTCCTACTGACAAACCCATTGTAATCGACTTTCTTGGTTAAGAATTTTAATGAGTGCTTTGTTTACCTTTTTTTTCGATTTTGGGAGTAGATATCAAAAGTTATCAAACGGTGCAAAAATTCTTTAAACTGTGGAAACAAAGTAGCAGGAATTACACGTCCGTCTATATCTTTTGTTAGCTTTAATTCGACAAGATAACTTTTAACCATTAAAAAGAAGAGTAGTACTAAATCCAGCTCTGCTTTGTTTATAGTTGGTGTTAAACCTTCCAAATAAAAAACTTTTTGAAGCGAAACTTCTATGCTCCTGTTATATTATGTTTTTTCTAAATTGCTGAATCGAGCGCCAAAATTAGTTAACACTGTAGCTATATTATGGTGCTTTTTTGCATGGAATTTATACTTATTGCAAAATTATTGGTTATAAGCTAATATTTTTAATGACTTTAGTGCCAAATTTTTAAAACGTAATAAGATGGTGTAGATATTATTCATTATTATAGTTCCCCAATTATTCTTTCTTCACTATGTTACAGTTTAATAATCACAATTTATAAAAAAAAACTTTTTATAGTAGAAAGTCTTTTTTTACTAATTTTTTACTTGAATTTGTATATTATGTGGGAATTTTGTAATCGATTTAAAACTCAAATCAACCCGAAATTGTGTCAAAATCTCTATGTAAGTATATGCCTAAACACAATTGAAACATGTATTGTTATCCAGGTCTTAGTTATCCTGAAAATTTGTTAGCTCTAGGTGGTCGGGAAATAGGTTTAAATACGATTACAAAATCCACCCGGAATGACAAAGAGAAAGACAAAGAGACAAACAACACGACGAAAATAAAAAACTTTCTAAAAATGCAACTGGTTTCAAACCTTTAATGCCCATTAGAATTAACTATGGATATAATGCCACCTAGTGGTTACTTTTCACAGCATAAACCATCCCTATTATATTCTGCATTATTACAACCTTAGTACCCATTTTTTCACAATAAGCAACATAAAGTGGATTGCATGCATAAAAAACTACAGGTGTGGCCTATCATTTTTAAACTGACTGGATTTGATTGATGCAGCACGAACAAAACGCGGCTTGAATCCCGCCTGTGTGACCAAAGCCTGAGCGAGAGACCATGAAGACGCGCTCGTCGGGTAGGAATTCTAGCCGTGTTTGGTCGGTTTTCACGTTGGGACGCATTGTGAAATGCGCCCGTGTGACCGTAGTCTTATAGTGGATTGATCGCAATTCTTTTAACTATTCGTCTTTTGCTGTATTAAACAAAATAACACTCGTCTTTCTCCTTTTATCGTCTTCTCTTCTATTACTTAATCTCATGATAACGCTTTGTTTTGTAATGCCCGGAAATGGTATCCATCCATGTCTTTATGACGCTTATAAACAATCTAACTATTTCCGGAGATGTGACGGGCCTCAAGAAAGTATTGAAGAAAATCTTCATAATAAATACAAACAGTAAAGAAACATTTCATGAAAATAATAAGGTTTTCATACGTGCTGCTAAAGTAAGATGCTTGTGAAACTTGACTTACATTATATTTTACGAGCAAAGCTCGGTCATCCAGGTACTTATCACAAAATTACACTAGATGTTTACTTTATCGTACTGTTACAACAAAGTAATTTATTGTATTACATAAGATAATCAGTTATCGAACAAATCTCATTTTCCAGAAAAAAATATCCTTTTACATGATAAATTTTGATTCTAATAACTGAACATCATCTAGGTAGAAGCTAAACCAATATTATTTTGTGTAACTTTTCGTTGCATTCAGTTGTAAAGGCAAATAACATCATTAAGCCGAGTTGTTAAAATGTAAATCTCAATTGTTTAGCTGTAATGAATTAACCGTTACCAATTAATAATACCGTATAAACATTTTTTATTTAATCGTATGCAACTTGGTTTTTGGCTATATTAATGTTTTTATTTCCTGTTTACATCAATCCTGTAGTTCTGACGAGTTTTTTGTATTTTCATCGTTTATAGCGAAATTCGTTATTTATTCGTTTGTTTGAAAAGGAAACAGCTTTTCGTTATTAAAACAGGGCAAATTGAAACTTCCTCTGTTTGCAACACGAATTCATTGGATTTTTTTGTTAAACTGTGTCATATATACAAGTTAAAAAAATGAAAATCAATTTTCACGCTAGACTCTGACAGTTTAGCGGCAATTTTGCAATTTACTCCCATTAATCGTTTTATTCTTTCAAATAATAAACTTTACTAAAACTATCAGATTTTGTATTAACCAATAAAAGACATATGTACAAATATTAAATCTACGTAATCGATTTAGCAACGAAATAGAACTCTGCACTACCCACTGATTTCCTTCTAGAGAATCAGTATCAGGTGGTAGTGCAGAACCCTTATTTAACACTTAGTTTGAAGTTGGGCAATAGTGACAAGTAGAAGTATCAGACGCTTACTTCAAGTATAATGGTGTTAGTTATCGCATATTTTTATTAAACAACCTTTACAGAATTACATACCCTTTATTACAATACTAAATTTAGTCTTCTGGTTTTTTTTGCCGCGAACAAGTCATTCTTAAATAAGTTTTAAGGGGTTTTAGGGAAGAGAATGACCTTTCAGGGACATGTGAAAACAGTCAGTGTCACCAAGATCTTTAACAGTTTGTGAATTTTTGAAAATAAGCTCTGGTTGCATTCTCCGAGAGCTGCAGTAGCACATGTTGATCTATTTCCGAATCATTAAACCATTTTACCTGCCACATATCAAATTCAGCTTTTACTAAATCCAATTCCAAATACTTTTTATACAGCTTAAAGTAATTTTCGTAATAATAACAATTAATTTGTTCTTTACAACACACAGACAGTATTAATATGTTAAGAGATGATAATGTGGCTTTATAATTTTGAAATCTCGATTGAAGCTGACAATAAAATCGCCCAAAATTGAAATTTTTATCTCTTTTTCTTCGAGTGCAGCTCCTTTCATTGGAGGTTAGCGATAAATATCTTGTGATGAGTTTCTGTCTTCAGCTGTTCGTATTAAAGTTTGTAAGTCCATACCCGTATATTCCTCATCCATTATATCTCTCTTCTGCCTCGTCCACGCTTTCCCTCAATTTTTCCTTTAATAATGAGTTGGGATAGTCTATATTTAGAGTTCTTTAGTATAAGTCCCAGATAAACTGCTTTGCGCTTTTTTATGCATATAAGCAGTTCATGGTCTTTATTCAACCGGTTCAAAACATGCTTATTGGTATGTCGGGATTCTGAGCATTTGCCGGAAAATCTACATTTCAAATACCTCCAGTCGTCTTAAGGATGTTACTTTAAGTATCCATGCCTCCATCCCATAATAATATAACAAAACAAAACACTTAACCATACGCTATCGTATATCAATATTGAGGCTCAGATTGCACAGTAGAGGCCAGAGTTTCTGAAAAGTGGATCAGGTCTGTTCTATTCTTGATCTAATATTTACCTTTTGTACTCTCAAAAGATACAAAAGTTAAAAAAGCTTCACGTAAGATAAATACATAATGTTTTGGCTAGACATATCTCGCTCAAATGGACATCTGTTCTTGTAGTGAAACATCAGTAGTTTCGTCAACTCTAAATTTTTGTGTAGAAATGAACTAGAAAAAATATTGATTTATTAGTTGTCATGAAAATAAATATCGAAACTTTGATAACGATGTTTTTTCACTACTCTGACTCTATTTTCTTTCTGGAATATCTCCTTGGTGTGTACAACAATAGATTAAGACAGGCAGACTGCAGTCTCATTAATAGGTACTTATTAACGAAATATAATTTCATCCCCCAATTGGCTACGGCGGTGTATAAAAGATAAGGCGAAAAACTTTCTTATGGAGAGTCATTATGTTGAAGGCAAT
The DNA here is from genome assembly GCA_964028335.1 of Altica lythri. Lineage (NCBI taxonomy): Eukaryota > Metazoa > Arthropoda > Insecta > Coleoptera > Chrysomelidae > Altica > Altica lythri. The sequence continues at coordinate 28,722,951 of OZ034807.1, forward strand.
ATCTCGAATTGATTACATTAGTAGCTCAAAAAGTGCACAGTAGAATTCTAAAATTGTTTCATTTATTAATTACAACTGAGATATTTTTTAAACCTCAATGAAACGATTTTAAAAATTTTAACAGTTGTTTTAATTTAAATTTCAAATAATTGTTTTGGAATTGATTTTTTCTACGCCCTCTACCAATACTTATATGAGTCTAAGACACCACCAGGTAGTCGCCTGAATTTTTTTTACACTATAATATGCATCTGGCAGACACTGTTTATATGTAGGTATGTGTATAAACCAATATATTTTTATTCAAGGTTTCTTATCGACCTTATCTCGTCGCCTTCACAGTTACAATAAATAAGTAAAAAACTGAACCAAATAGTATAAAAAGTTTAATATTCGCAGAGAAAGCATATAAATCAAGTTCAGCAAAAATATACCTGGAATGCTAAGAATAAAAATACACAAACACATCCATCATCTGCGAGAAGAAGGGACAGACGGACTCTTAAGGCTGGGAAGGGCTCCGTTTTGAGATGTGATTTACGGCTCCTTCACAACAACAAATAAAGTGCACCCTTTTTACTCCCCGAGCAACGTCGGTTCAACTATGCGAATTTGTCAATTGTAAAGTAAACTTTTTTCAAGAACACTATCATTGCAATGACAAAACTTTAGTTTTTGAGGATATAGATACTAAAAGTTTCGAGAGTTCTTCTTGTTTTGCTTCTGGTGTTTTTAACTGCGGCGTATTTTTACTTTATCCTACTAGAAGTTAACAATTGCAACCTCAAATTTCAAATGTTTGAAATGCACTTGTTTGCAAGTCTTAGTAGCATAATTTATGTAATTCTATTAATAATCTGCCAAATTGCGTGTGTCCTATGTGTCCAAGAAATAATCAAATATTGAGAATTTTAAGTTAATTCAAGTTGAAATTTTGGTTTAGTTTTCGTTGTCATTACTCTGGGAGCATACTAGTTCGCTCCGGCGGTCAGTTTATAGTATTAATGACAGGTAAATTCGCTTCCAATTTTGGAATCGATTAAAATTTGTAATTAAATTACGATTTAACAAAGAAATCTGATAACCAATTTGTTTTATAACGTTTTTCGGCAATTTTTTCTGTGAATATTAAAACTAATTTTCATGTTCTAGATTCTAGATTATATATGGTTTAAAATTCTTAAATTTATTTATTTATAAACTTTTTTTGCCTGTATGTGGCAAATGGGAAACCGATTATTTACTTTCAAAAACTTTTTTCCATCCATTTTTCGTGTAGATGTCACACCGTTGTTTCCGATCACGTAACTTATACTTTACCACATGATATCGTCATATTTCATTACGGATAGGTTGGCAGAGACTGAAACTAACGAAATATAACTAGAAAACAAGCTGCCGTTAAAAGTAAGAAAGTCGACGGCCGCCCGCGAAATCAAACCAAAACTTTTTCCATAAATCAACATACAAAACGAAAAGTTTGAAATGATTCTTGTGAATGCTCAAATGCCGGAATCGTAACACCGGAAATAGCGGTTACACATGCCATGCAACGTTTATAAGGCCTAAGGCTTCGCGTGTCTTTTGGCGTCACTGAAACATGTTTTAGTTTAGAATAAATTAAAATTACGTACAAAGGAATAAGTAAGTGAAGAACTAGTTTAGTAGGCAGTAATATATATTTCTGGTTACATTTATGCCCAATTATTTCACAAACTACCTTTTTAAAAAAATTCTAATTTGTAGAAGATTTAATTTTCTTTACCTAAATACTATTAACACATTTTTTGTGAGTTTTATGATTTTTTAGATATTTCAATAAATTAAAATAGAAATTCATAGAAAATTGATTATTTTAAACATCTCTCATAGAATTATGGATTTTTTTAGAAATTGGACAAACAAGAAATGACATTAAGGATCTGCGATCTCTAGCTATAGCCGATAGCTCCTTATAAAATTCATTTCAGAAATTTACTGAAAAATGATCAACAAAACACAAACAAAACTCTCGCCCTAGTCAGAAATCGTCTTGTTTCACCCCTTGCCACACAATATACCTACTATTTCGGGACAGGTGTCGTTAGAAGTAATTAGTATTTTCGCTGACTTTGCTGTTACTTTCCGCAGCAAGTTTCTTGTAACAGTATGTGCACCTTTTTCTTACTTTTCTTTTCTTTTTACACTTTTCTTTAGTTTTTTTCATTTCGCCTGTACAAAAGCGACTCCACCAACTTCTTGCGAAATTTTGTAATAGAAATTTTTGGTGTTGGATGCATAAGTTTGTACACAACTAAGGCATTAATTACAGATGTCCCCATCAATAATTCGATGGCGACTTTGTGATACCATCTTACTGATTTTCGGACAGCAGTGAAATATGCGGCCAATTCGTCAGACTTTTCTATTCCGGCCTTTCCCGCATTGTAATCGATAATGCATTGCGGTTTTTTATTTTCTTCACACGTTCTATTTAACTTGCCTGCATTTACCACGTCTAAATTGTGCTAACTAGAGAGCAGTTAAACTTCTCTTTTGTCTTTCCCCTTGGTCATAACAATTTAATCATCATTTTCTTTACCTAGTATTTCCCCTTTATTTAATTTTGCCGAGATAATTTCGTTTGGTAAACTTTTCCTATTTTTTCTGGGAATTCCAACTGACTTAAAAGTTGCTTTGCAAGAGGAACACTGGTGTAGAAATTGTCATTCACCAGAAGTCTTCCTTCATTCAAAAATTCTTTACACAGATCCATCACCGTTGGAGGAGATACTATCCGATTCGCTCCTTTTGCCTTGATAAACAGAGAATGAGTAAGTATATCCTTTCTAATCGCACATCTTAAAGAGTTTGATGCCATATTTATGAAGTTTTTTAAGAATATACCTACTGTCTAAATTTTAGTCGCCCTCGAAAGGGAACCATGCTTTCATCAATAGCAATCACTTTTTCTGGCTGCATTACTTTTTTATATCTCAACGTAATGTGAGAAATCAGTGGCTGAATACGATTATCTTCCTCATTATTCGAAAAATGCAAAAAGCGTAGAAGAGCTTAAAATCTGTTTCTTGGCATTATTTTTGAAACGAGATTATTCTTGTATTTGGATGTTTCTTCCAGTTTGCCTCAATGTTTGGATAACGTACTAAACCCATATGAAGCACAACACCGAAAAACTTTCTCATTTTTGGTAATGTAACTGGTTTCCATAGGCTTTTGAACTTTGGTGTACCTAACTTTGCGATTATTTGTTGTGAATTTCGGTTTGTTTCTATGACCATTGTCTCTAACAACTCTTTGGTCACGAACAGGTAATAAGCATCCAACTCTGTATAATTGCTTGTTGTAGCCAAGTTTGGGTTTAGGCCTTAATTTCCCACGAATCCAAATATTTGTTCATTATTTCCAGTAACTTCTTTCCATGCAGAAATTATTGTCGGATTGTTCACATGATTATCATGAGAATCATCATCGAGGTAAGGGTCTTCATCGAAAGAACTATCCTCTGAAGAGCTTGAAGAACGGTCTTGAAAATCCGGATCTGTAACGCTACCGTTATTGTCGAAATCCTCTTCGACTTCGCTACTTTTTGACTCTGACTCGGTAAACAGGTTTTCCGCTTATTCAAGTAATTCTTTGTCACTCAACGGCTTGTTTCTTGATTACCTATTCAATGAAGGATATGATAGTATAAAAGTTCAGTATACACTAAGTATACTTATTCGTTGACAAAAACTACATAAAAATACACAAACACGATTATAAATCGTAAACAATCGTCGCAAACGCTCTCTAAACCGTGCTAACGCGATAAATCCCGCGCTTTTTATGCTTCGTAGGGGGGATAATTCATCTGCGCTGGCTGTACAGGTGGAAAATCCTAAATGTCCTCTATACATGTCCGTCACCGGCTGACTTTACAAAATAATATACAAATCGTTCCACTGTTCCAAAATATGATATGTACTTCTTAGTTTTATGACGGTAAGTTGATGTATACTTAAAAAAACAACAAAGATATTTTCGTAATAGGCCTTATACTTCGTTAGGTGCGTAAGGTAATATGTTAATTGGTAGCCGGCTGTACAAGTGACGGTTAACGTGTTAAGCATATATATATATATAAAGAAGATTATTTATCAAATCGACAATTGCAACATCCAACTCTAAGTCAGTCCTTTAGTCCTTTATGCATTGTCTTATATTTTTATCGGTGTCTTTAAATTGCACCACCAATTTCTTATATTATACAAAACGTTAAAATAAGGGATTAAGCAGACACTTAAATACCACCACTAACCGCTACAGGGGGTCGGCAGGTAGCTGCCTCTTTAAAGTAAGATTAATCCAAGGAAATGACTACTTACGAATTTATTTCCATTGATACGACTTTTAGTGTAGATATGTGGGCAAATAATAGAAACTTTTTAGAACATACGACAAACGCGTGCGAAAGTTTTCATTCGTCATTCAAAAAATATTTTTATGAAAGTCACCCTAATATTTTTACTTTCACAGACAGTTTATTAAATTTTCTAAGTGAAATATACTATAAAATAAAAAGCTCAAATATGTATATAAAAATGACTAGAAAAAAAATTGTAGATAAAAACAATTATGTGAATAATTTAATAGAGGAATAAAATGAAAAAAAAAATTATTTAATTAAATGTTTAAGTTTCAAATTTTTACCAAATTAATATTTAAATAAATAAATTGGTAATTATTATTAGATAAGCTTGACAATATTTTATAAGTGTAAATATTTTTTTACTCTTAAGTTTCTATGTCGTTTTGTATATCTGTATATTATAATCTTTATGTAAATGTTTATACTTTTATAATTAAATAAATAAAAAATAATATATTTTTTTAATACACCTACCTATACATAGATTTAGAACTCCAAAGTATACTAAATTTAAATAGGGTAAACTTAAATGCTAAGTTTATAATATTCATTAGAGTGCAATATAATCTGCGGGGGTTCCTAATCCTATATCCCAATTTTCGTGGTGCAATTTAAAGGTAGCATTTTAGAACCCCCGTAGCCGTGGTGCAATTTAATAGCGCCCATTTTTATTACGTTAGAGGACCGGACCGATCAGTAAATTAAACATCTTAAGAGGTGTTTATTTATTAATTTTTTAATTAGACAAACAAGAAAAGTCCGGCAGAACTTAAACCTATAATCTATATCTTATAGCCGACAGTGACTTAAGCCATTCGGCCACGAATGTCTATGTGTTAATCGGAGTTTTTGATTATTCTTATCAAAATCTAGAAGTATAAAATAATCATGGTAGATTCTTATAAAAACTGATAAATATTGGTTTTATATTTTTAGTTCTGCCAAATTGTCGTCCAGGTCAACCTAAGGTGTTCGGTGTAGCAAGACATGAAACTGCAAGAATCGTATGCGAACTAGAAGGAAATCCCAATGATATTCAGTTTATATGGAAATTTAACAATTCCGCCGACACGTTTGACATACCGCAAAGTCAAATTCACACTGAAAAGGGCAGAAGTCTGGCAATGTACAAGCCGATGAACGAACTGGATTACGGCACATTACTTTGTTGGGGGAAAAACGAAATCGGAATGCAGAAGGAACCTTGTGTGTTTTACATAAATCCTGCAGGTGAGTATTTTAATACACTTTTTTATTATTTTTATAGAAATCAAAACTATTATATAATGGGTAAATCTATATAATAAATCAGCAAAAAAACTATATCAAATACGATTAAAGAATGTAAATAAAGTAAAATATGTGAATTAAGTTTACTTGGATTAAAGGCAAGAAAAAAGAAACCATGGTGTATCAAGAATATCAGATTGGTAACTATTTGGAATTGGAAGTACGTTAAAGTTGATTTATAATGTAGGAAAAGCTTATAAAGGTTTACTAGATTCAGAGGAAACATTTATACCATGAGCTGATGAGCACAAAGAAGAAATACGAGTGGAGTTACAACTTCATTTTGATTGTCTAAATTGAACACAAAAGCCATTAGGATTAACCTCTTAAATGAGACTTTGACAAAGACCAGAAGATTAAAAAGATCTACCAGATATAGACGAACCATCCAAACTTTAAACAAAATTATCTAAAGGACAATGGATTTCAAAAAAATTAAAATAAACCCTAGAAATTAAACTAACGAAAGTGAATAAAGAATCGCATAGAACAGAACTTACATAAAATATCATTTTTAGTAGAAAAGAGCAGCAGAAAAGAGCAAAATTCCATTTGATTGTCCAATATTGGCACAAAGACCAACCTCTCGAATAATTATTTGATTTAGACCAAAGGGTTAAACAGATCTATATGATTTGAAGGTATCATCCAAAATTTCAACCGTTGGATCTAAGAGACGGTTGACCATAAACACTTTAAAATAACTGACAGTCAAACCTAAAGACTGTAACCAAAAGTTCTATTAGATTTAAAAAACCATTCACCCCTTCAATTGGCGTCTTCTTAAAAACTCAGATGGACATTAGCTGAATAATCACATAGAACAGAATTAAAATGAATTATCAGTTATGGTAGAAAAGAGCAACACAAACAAGAAAAAATGCGCATAGAGTTACGAATTCATCTTAATTGTCCAACTTTAGTATACAAAAGCAATTCATCCGAACAGCGTGACTAGTTATTTGACATCTAAAATATTAAAAAGATCTGCTTAATTAAAAGGAACCATCCAGACCTTAAACTGAAGAATTCTAAATAAAGGATGATAAAAGACAGTTACAAAAAAATCAAATTGCAAAGAACTTTAGTGCAGAAACCTTTGAGACCATCCTCGTAAGTTCATATTAAAAATCATGTTATAGTTAACAATTCTCAAATGTTGATCACCTCAACGAGTTCACAAGATACAAAAAAATCCGCAACAAAGCCTATAAAACAACAATTTCGTAACTTTGATTTCCTTAGCTTTCAATGTAAGTATGTATATATTTTTAATAAATTAGAAAAGTATTGACTATAAAAGTAAATTCTAATAGCTAAGACAGTAGAAAAATATATATTTGAATAAATGCAGGTATACCACAAGGAAGCATTTTTGGGCCAATATATGAACAATTTAACCAAATTCCATTTATAAGATCTTATTAAAATAAAAAACTTAAGATAAAAAAACCCAAAACCAGTCCTGGATAAACTTCGCTTCATCTGTAAATGAAAATATAATGATATTACACGAAATAATTTTACCTCTATGACAGCCAGAATCCCATGATTAAGAATTTGATTAAAAACACGCAACCCGGTTAAATGTTCTCGTAATAATTGATTAATTTTAGTTATTGACAAGAAAACTCCCGACATTGGATCGTAATCATTTTTAATCCAATTACCTTAGGTGGAAAGTGGAATGCCAATTTTATGATTGGTTACAAATTTTTGTGTTTTAGAACATGTCTGCAAATAAAATTAAATAATTAAAAATACTTTTTTTATCGAAAAAAAAAACAACGGTTTGCGTAACAAATAATGCTAAATAACCAAGTACCTAAATGAAGATGGTACTTTCTTTAAAACTTGTGCTTAATGTTTAATGTAAAGTGGGGGTAGCAAAATTTTTGAGCGATCAACTATCTTTTACAACATTTTTGAATTCAGGTGTGAATGATTCTTTTTATGACCTTTTTTTTATCCAATGTTAAGCTATATTTCTGCTATACCACTCACAAAGGAAGCAGATATATTTTATGTACTTTTTTTGTTGACCCTTTTTAAGTAGCTGATTTAATGTAAAGTGGGTGTAGCAAAATTTTTGAGCGATCAACTTTTCATTCTTTTTTTCGTAGCTTATATATACTACCTAAAACATTTGTAATTCCTAATTAGGTTTTTAGGGGTAAAACCAAAACAAGCCAGTGTTATCAATATCATTATAAATTTATTGACTTCATAGCGTAATTTCTGGTGTCTGAAAACTATTTATAACAACATTAGAGTTAAAGATCAATGAAATTTTGTATTGGTATTATATCTAAAAATTAATACCAAATTAAATAAATTACTATATAGCCCTTAAAATCCACACAATTGAACTTTTCACGTTTGATTAAAAGTTGCATTGTGACATGGATGAAAATTCGTAAATGTGATGCAAATATCCATTATTAGAAATATTTTAACCGAGCACGTCAAAATAAAATTACGCCAATGAAAACGCAACTGAGCACGTACACCGCCGTCGTAATTTAAGCAATAAAAATGAAATTATATTTCCAACCAGGTTTCAACGGCTATCAATTGAATATGTGTCAGAAATTATCAGGTCAAGCTGCGGATATCAATCAAAATATATATCAAATTTATAGTATGTGATGGTGATTAATCCACAACTATGATACAATCAAAAGAACGAACTAAACGTTTAGTTTACTTTTTTTTGTTCATTGGAAAATTGATAACAATAGAGAGAATTTTTTAATACAAATATGAGTATAACAACTACAAATATAAACAGTTTAATATTGTATTAAAAGAGGAATTGATAAGTTAATGAAGTCAGATTTAAATTTTAAACTAACTAAACCATACATCTCTGAAGACGCAGGAAACTACGTACTTCTACTCGTCTTGAAATACAGTCATAAAAATTTCAGTATAGAACTTTAAAAATTCTTATTTACAGGTAAACCAGATCCACTATCAAACTGCACCATCTTAAACCAAACTGACAACTCACTAAACATCGAATGCAGCGAAGGATTTGACGGTGGTCTTCAGCAGGCATTCCTTATGGAAGTTTTTGATATAGCAACCAAAAAATTAGTAAGCAACATTACATCAAGAATGCCCGTTTTCACTGTGGGAGGTTTAGAATCCGGAGTAGGTTTTGAAATTGGTCTTTATGCCTCTAATAAGAAAGGAAGAAGTCCTGTTAGCAGAATGCAAGCATTTACTTTGAAATCTGCTGAAAAACACACAGGTAAGCATTATAAATTATGTCTGATTGATGTTATTAAATATTTTTTTCTGGTACGTGGATATCCTGGAAGTTAATATTAATACCTAAAATTTAGTGGCAATCTTGGGTTTGTTTGAAAAAAAAATTGAAAAACTGGAAAAATCTTGAATAACAGGAAAATATTAAAAAAAAAGAAAAGAAAGTATTAAAAATCGAAAAAAAATAAAACTTTAAACAGAAAATATTAGTTGGTTGAAAAGTTTTGACCAGTAGAGAAATCAAATTTATACGTTATTTTAATATTTTATCTCCCATTTAAATACACAAAAAATTCTATTTTGATTTATCAATTCATTCTTTGTTTACAAACCTTTTGAAGTTGAAGTGTCAGTATATTTTGTTACGGAAAAAACGAATATCGTGCAGTGATAGAAAAAATTGTTTAGAAAAGTTTATCAGCAACAAAAGTTCATACAAAAATAGTGAAAGTGTTAGAGTAATCTGCCCCTTCATTTCAAACTATGCATCGATGTGTTTTAAAATTTAAACGTGGTCGAACAATCTTCGAAAATGAACCACGTAGTGGACATCCAAAAAGTGCAACTACACCAGGAATCATTGAGCAAGTCTATGATATTGTTTGTAAAGACCTAAGTTTGACTACGCGTGAAATTGCTGATACCATAGATGAACGAGTACTCCTTATTTTACACGAAGAATTATATATGAAAAAGCTGTTCGGAAAGTTATTGCCGCATTCAACAAAAAGTAAATCGAAAACAAATTTCTCAGCGTAATTTGGAGCGTTTTACGCAGAATAAAACCAATTTTGTGCATCAATTTATGACTATGGATGAGACGTGGATCTACCATCATGATCCTAAACTGAAACAAGAACGTTTATAGTGGACTGAAGCTTGTTCTTTAGCTCCAAAACAGGTGAACTACCGGCAAAAAAAGCCAGGGCATCAGTTTTTTGGGATGCAAAACAAGTTTTGTTGATTGATTATATTGAAAAAGGTGAAACAATTAACTCTGAATATTATTGCAACCTTTTGGACCAGTTGGATAAAAAAAAATCGTGAAGAGAGATCCGGTTTACAGAAGAATAAAAAAGATTTTTTATCAAGACAATGCACGTGTTCACACTAGTCTGTTGACGATGGCTAAATTGAACGAATTAAAATACAAATTGCTAGAGCACCCACCATATACACCAGATTTAGCTCCCTCCGACTATTACCTCTTCAGAAACTTGAAATAATTCCTTTGTGAACAGCGTTCTTCGTCGAATGAAGAAGCTATTGCAGCCGTGAAACAATATTTTTTAGAGCTTCCGGAAAATCATTACAGAGATGGTATAAAATTACTGGAGGATCATTGGAATAAGTGTGTTCAAGATGAGAGAGATTATATTGAATAAAAAAAACAATTTTATTAAAAAATACACTTTCTTTCATTTTTGCTTTCAAAACTTTTCAACCAACCTCTAAATATTGCAATAGCCTAAGAACTATATTATGTTTAGTCTGATTAGTTTGATTTACTTCAACGACAGTTAACTTGTAGTTATCTCTAATTTTGATCTCGCGTTTTTATACAAGTCCAGCGAACTTAGCTTCTTATAATTGATATAAATGATAATTACATTGCGTTAATCACAATGGCATCAATTACAAGTTCACGATGTTGAGTTAGGATAATTATTTTGTTGCGTGAACGTCGTAACGACACAAAAAAATAAATATCAGTTATGGATCGCTCAAGTGAAGGAGTAATAATGATTTTATGTTTTATACATGCATATGATTGTTTTGGTTTATCCCTGATTTCCAACTGTTTAAATATGCTCAATGAAATATTTATACATATTTCAACCGTTGATTAATGTTTTAAATTAACGTGTTACTAGTGCATATAGTTAATGTTGATCTATGCGGAATAATGGGATTGAAATGTTTGCAACAATTTAAAATAGAAACCTCAAGCGAACCGCATAAACGATTGATTTAGTTTTAGTAACAATGTAACCATGAATTTATTAGAGAATTGCAATATGCATGTTATATACAGATATGTTATTTAAACTTAAAAATATTTTTCATGCGAATATCCATTAATATGTTTTATTTACGAGATGTGAACTATGCGCTGGCGTTATTCTTTCCGATAAGGCAAGTCACGTGTTTGAAGAAGTCCTCATGTTATTAAATAAAATGCTTTCATTGGTGTTTCCACTGTCCGAAGAAATCAGTTTTTGAAAAAATTTTAACTGCACCTACTCGTTACATTATCTTTAACCGCCTTTTTTCGTCGGATCCGAGTTCTTTGAGCATTTTTTTTCAATTTTTAAACAATACGAAGGTTTAAGAAAGAGTTAGGTATTGTGTTTTGTGAAAAATCTGCTAAAGATTCTATGAGTGCGCCGACGTATTATCGTGATGAAGACGCTATTCAACGCTTAAGGTCTTTGGTACCTATTCCAAGATTATCTTTTAATTTGAGCACAGTCGAACGTTGATCTTCTTCAATCGCTAGTCGCACGAGCTCGGTACTATCTGCAATTGTTGTCGTCGAAGGTCAATCAGAACGAGGATCACTATCAAAAGATGTGTAAACACTTACATTTTCTTTTTCTATTAAAACTTCTTTCAACTTCTTGTGTATTTTGCCTTTGGTTCTCTTTATTAACTTTACTTCTTTACGACTTTCGATTTTCATTTTCTTATTTTTTCCCTTCATTTCAGACTTAATTTTTCTTTTCATTGCTTTGTCTTCAAAACCTTTGTTCATTGGTGTAGAAATCAATATTCCCGATTGTTGTTTTTGTGGTCCCTTTCCTTTGCCTTGGTAAGATAGATAGATAGATAGATAGATATTTTTGGGTTGGCTGTTAGCCTATATCACTGCGACCTTTGCAGATCTATTGTGAACACCCATTATCTGTGGAATAGGATTAGAGCACCTTGTCCAGCTCTGCCCTCTTAATGAGACTTAATAGCCTTGACAGTGGCCACTCCGCATAACTTGGAGCAGCCGGTTTCTCCTCTCCCAGTACTAGATACCGCGTCCTTGCAAGGCCTTCACATTGGCATAGGACATGAAATGCAGTTTCCTCTTCCTCTTGGCAGTATCGACAAATGTCTTCATCTGCTAAGTTTAGCTGACTCATGTGTTTTCTGAGCCTACAATGTCCTGTCAAGAGACTGACAATCATTCTGACATCATTTCGCCTTTGTGATAGCAGCTCTGCAGTAAACTTCGCCGAGTAACCCTTTATGAAGAGTTTGGCTTGTCGCTTGCCCGGTGATGTTTCCCACCACTCCTGGGCCTTTTCTAGCCTCCATTTCTCAATGGCTGCCTTTCTGAATGTATTAGCAACTCCGCCGAATGGTTCCGGGCCAATCATTGGAGTGTTAGCTCCCGCACGGGCCAATTCATCAGCCTTCTCATTGCCCCGAAACCCTGAGTGTCCTGGTATCCATGCCAGTGTCAGAGAATTTTGACTAGCGGCATGTGTCAGGGCCCCAACGCAGTCCCACACCAGCTGTGAGCTTATTTGTGCTGAGACTATCGCCTTTAGAGCTGCTTGGCTGTCCGAGTATATGACTACGGTTTTACCCGTTATACCCTGACTTACGATCTCCGTTGCACAGTGTTGTATGGCCGTTACTTCAGCCTGAAACACTGTGGCATACGCACCTAGACTTAGTTGGATTTTTATCCTGTGTCCTCTACTGTATATACCTGACCCTGTGCCTTTCTCAGTCTTTGAGCCATCGGTATACCAAATTGGTAAGGAGAAGGTGCAATCTTTTCTAGGAAACAAGACAATGCCTTATCGTTTTCACTTGCACTATCAGAGTCATAATGTGGTTGATTTTTGTCTGGTTTTCTTACAGCACATCGTAGCTAGTTGAAGGCTTTGTTTAGGGACTTGTGTTACAACTGAGTCTTTTAGAGAGAAAGGCTCTTCAATACAGACTTCAGAAAGTTCAAAGAATTCTTTATCTTTGAATTTATGAGGATTAATAGAAAGAATACCTTAATTTTTTTAAGATTGTGAGACTTTATGTATAAATCGCACTCTCTGTTATAAGGCTTTTTCAGAGGTTCATAAAACACTACATCGAGTGATTGTGACCTGTGAAGATCATAGATATGAAGTTTTCTTGTTTCATATTGTAATCTTCAAGGGTAGCATGGCTGTAATGATTATAGAAAACTACAAGAATGGGCTTTTCTTTAGAAAATTTGGCATTTTTAACAAAATGTTGAAATCATTTTATAAATATTTCCTCATTCGTCCAGCTATTGTAAGAGTAACAGCTCCTACCGGACTATCCTTTTCGTTGGGGAGAATGTCTCTGGCGGGAGTAGATGAACAAGGGTGGTATTAAATTTCCACTGGCATTTAAACAACATGTTATAGTTATAATTTTGCCTCTCTCCCAAGAAGTCAAAGATCCAACTCTTTTTGTTTGGCCTTTTGGTGCCAATATTTTTTCAATTTCATGAACTGTTGTTAGTCCAGTTTCGTCAACGTTCTAAATATCTGCTGGTGCTTGGACTTGACTTCTTCTAAATTATTAAAGAATTTATTGAGTTCATTTTGATTGAATCCTAATATTCTTGGAATACTAATTGCCTCAGGTTTCCGTACGCTCATACTGGTGTTTCTTTTTAAAACGGCTTCAACCCAAGCTGTATAAAGATACCTTTTCTAACACACCACAGAGCGGCCTGTAGACTACTTGCTGTTCAACTTGCTTTGTTGGTAATCCTTTTCCATGTTCTTGGCATCAGAAAATGACACATAACTTTATTGGGGGTAATAGGACCCAGTGTGGTAATGGTAGCCATTGACTCTCATTACCCCGATGACGGTTATTTTTCAATCATTCAAATTTATTACAATAAGAACTAAACAGCAAGAAATTTAAAAACAGTACTAGAGAAATGAATGCTTAATGCACGTCAAAAAAAATTAAAAATAGTTATATGGCAAACTTACTTTTTATGTAGAAAATTGAAGGTTTTTACATGGAACCCAAACGAAACAATAGACAACCGCTAACAGCGATACGAGCGCGACTGTCGGCTACGTGTGTTAACCAATTCTAGAAGAGTATGGGGGGTTCTAAGCGGCACACTGATTGTGTTTAGTATCATTGGTTCATTGCCATTACCCATTGGCTTTCATTACCCCTATCTCCCTACAGTTACGGTAATAAGGAATTTATTCCATTTGGCTTTTACTCACTCTAGATTAATTATGTAATGAATGTATACTCATATTTTGTTTTTAATGAAAATATTACTAAGAAATAAATTACTATGTCACCTGAATGTTTAATTTGACTTTACTATAACTTTCCTATTCTTGTAGATTTTCTGTAACAATTATTAAAACAAATTCAATTTTACAATGTCTCTTTATGTACATACGAACACGTTTTGTGGAGAGATAAATGGGTGCAGTGCATCTCGTAGCCGTGTAAAATTCAGTTATCATGTCAAACGTACTTTACGCTATATTTACGCTGTACAAGTCAGAATATGCTATAACTAAATTTACAAACCACAAATGTTTACCCTCATCTACTACCCAGCAACCACTAAATCTTGATTAATCTTTGGAGAACCAGAATGCAAATACGTTCATATTGATTTGAATATACAGACCTCCAGCTCTATGTATTAAACTTCTTTATTAACAAAGAATTGATTGTTGCCTGTCTCTCAAAACTCTCCAGTGCGATGTTATCTATTCTCCTTTACTTTGTTCTAACCACAATTATTTCTTGTTTTATCCATAATATAAAAACACCATAAGAATGTTTTTATCCCTTTATTATTTCATCTGTTTGTTCGGAAAAATTCATAAAAAATATAGGGTAGAGTTGAATCTGATTATAAATTTTTAAATTACTTAGATAAATCCTAAATAAATGTTTCTGAAGGTTTTTTATTAACGGAATCGATACTAAATGTTTTTCTTGAACAAAAACTTTTGAATGCATTATAAAACTAGGTAGTAAATCTGAAGGAGACAAAGACACCATATTGGAGCTAAACGAAAATGCCATAATATGGTATACGGACGGCTCCAAGAGCAGAGATTTTTGGACCTAGAGCCATACACTTAGAAAGCCTGGGTGCATACCCAAGTATTTTTCAAGCGAAAATCTCTGCCTTTTAAAGATATGTAGAATTTAGTATCGAATACAACTATCGTAGGCAAAAGATTGTAATCATGTCAGATAGTCAAGCAGCCATCAAAGGTCTGAACAAAGACACAATCAGTTCAAAGATGGTTTGGGAATTCCTACGCAAACTAAATGAACTAGGACAGAATAACACTGTTACTCTCTTATAGATTACAGGACACATAGGAATAGAAGGATACGAAACAGCACATAAGTTGGCAAAAAAGGGAGCTGAAACACCACATTTGGTACCAGAACCATTTGGTGGAATCAGCAGTAATACAGTCTTAGAAAAACTAAGGAAACAAATGGATAAAAAAAATCCAACGACTGGAACGATCTGGAAAGACTAAGACAACCAAAGAGGCTTCTGGAAAACTATAACCAGAAGAGATCTTTCAGCTGTCCAAACCTCAGTAATAACGGGAATATTACCTAGGCACTGAATATTAAGAGAGGACACATGAAGAAACTAGGATTGGTAGAAGCAAAGTGCAGATTGTGTCAGGAAGAGGACGAAACCTTACCTGGGGTTATACGAAATAGAAGAGAAGATCTATCTAACTTGAAGCCCAACGATAGGACTAAAAAAGCTGCTACAAGTCTGAGGAAACATCAGAATTATAGCAAAACAAAGGGGACACAATAGATCTTATAAGACGCGGGTGTATCTGTCACCCCTAACTACGCTCATACACACATACAAGTTAAAACTAAATTTTTAATTTTTTGTCACGAAACTTTTTTGATAAATTCAGAAAACGTGTTGTGATAAAAAAATCGTCACAAAAATGAAAATTCCCCTGGATTCTTTGATACTTGTAACTTTCTTCTTTATTTCTCTTATTCCACCCAAATTCACCGAGTTTCCCATATTTTTTGTTATAAGCGAACCTGTATAAATTTGTTTCTATACTGAGTTTCCTGAAGGTCTACCACTGTGCTTAACTGATCTATAGTATCCTAATTATATTTTATGTGTATTGAGGACGAATTTTCGCCTTGTAGAGGCCTGAAATAGAACGTGATTATAATTGTAGGGCCTTGTGAAGGGGAGCCCACAGGCCATTCAGTGTGTTTGGGTAATTATAGTCAGAATTGAAGGACTAATGGAATCTTAGATGAAATGTTTAACTTTATAATTCAACAAGAACTAGTTAGGCACTGAATTAAAACCATGTATGTAATCAAAATTCCTAATTAGTTTAATTCAACTTGAAAACATTAGTAGTTTGATCTGAAAAGCAGCTTTAATAAAAGCACTTTATACCCACGTCGTGGTTATCTATTCACTTGGTTGATATTCTGCTAAAGACAGTAATGTAACCAAGTGGAGGAGAAAAAAAAAGAACAACAAATATATTAACAAATAATTGACATTAACTATATATAATAATTGATCATACTGATATAGACTAATCTTACGAACTGTACTACAAGGTGGTATGTCACACACAAGATGTCAAGAGTCCTATACACACATCCCACAAGATATTATTCTCACAGACAACTTTAGACTCCTCGTGTCCGACCTCAACGATGATATGCTGAAGTTAATTTTATATTATACGTGAAAATAAAAATTAAACTACGAGGGTGTTTTTTTTAGTTTGGCATACAGCCGGTTAGAAGGCGCCACCAATAGAACGTTCAAATACAAATCTAACTACAATCTTTTGTTGACATAAACCGACACAACAAGTCGTGCCGGTACAGAGATTTTTTAAAATTAGCAAGTCGGTCGAAAAATGAATCTTAGCCGAAAACACTTTCGAGTAATAACTTTTTACAATTTTTGGAGAGGATTATCCCAACAACAATATCTCGCTGAAATGGTTTCCGTGTTTAGGAATGAAGCACCATGACAGTCAACTATTTCCCACCGGTATTGCAAATTTTAACGTTGTCGCTCTAATCTTAGCGACGAATCCAGGCTCGGTCCACCTAAAAAAGCAAAATATTGATGCGGTCCGACAATTACTTAATGATTACCGCCGTATAACATACCGGGAGATAGGGGCATCTTTTTGCATTTTAAAGACCTTGATCTAAAAGATCCTACATGAAGAACTGGGTGTTACGAAGTTGGTTTCCCATTGTATCCATTATTTGCTGACTGAAGAGCAGTTCGTGTTAATTGGTGTCAAAAAAAATTGGAACGGTTCAACAAAGGACGCTCAAAAAAAAGTTTATAATATTGTTAGTGGCGATGAATCTTGAATTTACTCCTACGAACCGGAAAATAAACGCCATTCTATGTGTGGGTCTCACAATCCAGGAAAAACTAACAAAAGTGATCCGTTCTCGAAGTGTGTCAAAGACAATGGTTGCAACTTTTGTGTACAAATCTGGTCATGTGACAACAATTGCTTTAGAAGATCGAGGAACGGTTAGTTCCGATTGGTATATAAACGTTTGTTTACCAGAAGTTATCACCAAACTCCTCACGTGCAAATTCAAGTTCTCACATTGCCCAACAGGTAATCGAGTTTTTGGTGCTATAAAACATCGAAGTGTTAGACCATCCACCGTATAGTTTCGGCCTAAGTCCCAATGATTTCTTCACATTCCCAAAGATGAAGAATTCAATTTTGGTTTAGCGGTTCCAGTTGCTAGAAGAAGCCATCGTTGCCTTTAAAACAGCGATTTTGAAAGTGTCAACTGAAGACTGGAATAACTGTTTAACCAATTGGTTTGAACGTATGCAAAAGTGTATCGATCTTGGTCTGAAGTATTTTGAAAAGCAATGAAATAGTTTAAGGCTATATATTTTAGTCACATTTGTCTTTATGGCTATATGCAAAACTAAAAAGATAACTCTCGTATATAATCTCGCCTCGACATCCACCTAGCTGCATGTAACACAAACCAATACAATAAAATATAAAACTAATAATTTAATACACACCATGATCATTACAAATTTAAAAATCAACTGATGAACTTTTTTAGATTAACTTTTTCATATAATGAGTCTCTAGAAGTGGATACTGTTACGATACTCTCAAAAACAATGGTTCACTTAAGTATTTAGCTACTTCTGTTTACTCCAATATCAGCGATTGGTAACACTGATTTCTATTCATGATTTTTTTAGCGCTTCCAATCCAACCCAAACCCACACCACCAGAAAATTGTACAATTCTTCATCAAACACGGTACTACATACGTGTTCGTTGTCAAGTACGCAAACATTACTTAACGAACACTTATTTAATGCAAATTTACTACGCAAAATCACGACTTTTAATTGGAACTACCACTTCTTCAGATCCAACAGATTTAACAATTCGTAATTTGCCAAATGTATCAGAAGATTTGATGTTATTTATTAGAACAATGGATTCCACGTCAGTGATGAGTGATGCTAATGTAATGTATGTTCCAGCTATATCGGTTTTTGGTGGTAAGATATTTATGATGATAATGTGGGTTGGTGTTGGATTTGGTTTTAGAATTGTTCTTGTATAAATTTATATATCAGTATTCTCTTAATAGTGTTTTTACGTTGAAAATAGTTTATATTCCATTAAGTGACTGTAGATATGTTTTATTGTGTGTTATATTTTATTGTTTGTATATAAATCCCTTACTCCTTTTGTACCATGGTAATCTTATTTTCTCTGGTCTGGCAAGCTTTAAGGAAGCTTATTTAACCCTGATTTGTGTTTTTAGCATCAACTCCAGTACTTCTTCAAATTACACCGTTACTTGGTGCTCTGATTGGTGTAGTGGCAGCACTTATTTTAATTGCAATTATTATCGTTGTTGTTATTCGATTACGTGGTGGAGGAGAACGAGACGATAAAGAATATGATGATGGTGGTTTGGGTTCCACTGGAAGACGTTGTGTTGCAGGAAACAGCGATAAAGCTAGCACTGAACCACTTAATAAGGTATTTATTTATTTATTACAAATAATGTACTTTTTACTTTATCCATGTCTTTTCATAAATTTTATATATTCATGTTAATAGCATTCAGTATTTTTTGTGGAAAACTTCCCAAAAAGGTTTAAACCATCGTCAAAAATTAGCCATAACGCAGCTACCAGATTTTTAAAATCTAATAGATGTAATAGTGTACAAGATCCTGTTTTATCTTTATTTAAATACCTTCTATTCAATGAAAATCTGGTTCTAAAAATCTATTTACAGGACCTGAACGATAGCGTCGACAGTTTAGAAGAGAAAAATCCCGATATAATACCCCAAAATAACGGAGAAGATGAGTATCAAGACGAGGAACGAGCTTTCGAACGATTGAATAATACAACTATGCGAGTTTACAATAGGATGCAAAGTCCAAATGGGCAAATCAAAAACAATGGATCGTATGATGCGTATGGTAACAAAGTGGTAAGTAATAGTGCTTATATAGGATTTTTATTTTGTTTTAGCACGTAGATTTGATATTTTATAAAGACAATAATAGCAGTAGTGACGTTTTTTATTACATTTTTTTAATTTTTACATTAACTATGTATTATTGTCTTTTCAAAAAAGTATTTTTACATTTTATGAACTGTTTCGAGTCCGGATTTCCACCTCCTTTCTAACAAACCCAACCAAAAAAACAAGCTAGACTAACTTGCTTTCAGAGCGACGAAATAACATATGCTGAATTATCTATCGCAAACCAACAGATGCCGCAGGTGATCTACAATCAGCAGTGCATTCCAATGTCGGTGATACGACGACAGGAACCAACTGTATACGCCCAAATCGACGTAAAACGAATGGGTCCTCACAGTGTACATACGCTGACGACGCCAAGGCAGTCATCGTTCCAAACTCTTCATCATCCACATCTACCTGCTTACATACCAAGGCCCATGAGAGATGATGGGTCTGTTAGTTCCGAAACACCTCTTCTTAATCCAAGGGATTCTGGTGTAAGTAGAAAAATTTATCTAAAACCGTTTCTGCACTTTTCAGTCTTTGTTGTACGTTGATGAATCCAAGTATTCAAAAGAGCGATAATTATCTAGGTTTTTTAAATGAAAATTTTTCACCACAGAACCATGTTTTAAAAATAGATGTTTAGGGTAAAGGGAAAGTGACGCAATAATTCAAAATCAAAGTCTTGAATTTTGTCATATTTTGTCTACAAAAAGATGACTCTACAGAATGGTAATGAAAATTCTTTCAAATTCACGCTTGTATTAGTCCACGTACTTACCAAAGAAGCTTAGCTTGCATGTACTTATATTTATAATATATTAATTTTATTTTCTAATTTTTTTATTTTTTATAACTGTTTAGGCACTACAATCATTGTTGGAAATAAACAGCACCAGGACACCCACAATAACATCTACTTTACCCCGAACAGTGACGGCAACTCGATTTTGACCTAGTTAATTAAAAGATTTAGACGAACTGGTGTATTTATAAAAATTGTAATTGTTACAGTATGACTTAATAGGTGTTACCGTCTTATAATAAGTGTTTCTCGTCACATGTTTTATTGAAGAAATATTTTTATTGTATATTTTGTATTTATACTTTTAATAGAGATATATTTTGGTATACACACTAAGCTATTTAATATCGACAAAAAATTTATTCAAAAATTAATATAACCAAGATCGTTAGGTCTGGGTTAAAATGGTGCTTTAGAATGTCTACTGAGAAATCAGTTAAGTTAATATCAGTTTTGTTTTGAACTTTTACGTCAATGTTTTGTTCCTTAGACCAATAACATTTTATTTTACTTTTTTACTTCTTAATTTTTATTGCTTAAATTCACATTATTGTTAGATTTATAAAGGTGGATTAGAACCCTTGGCGCAGTGAATAAGCGATGTACTTTTCTCAATCTGGCTCTTAATTATAGCCTTCAAATGAACTTTAGCTAATTATTCTTATTTCTTTTTTGGGTTTATTTTCTTTTTAAGCAGAGTTTTCTGTTTTTTTTTTCTTTCTTTGACAGTTGTTTAAATATGATCTAACTATAATTTTTACTACATCAGTTAGTTCTGACCCTTTAACACAATTTTCTCATTCTGTTAACATTACCTTGTTCTACTTTTCTATCATTTGAGTTTTCTGGTATTTCTTCAGATTCTAGTATCTAAGAGCTTTATATATTTTTAAGTATCTACGATTTATAATAGTAAATCTCGTGTTATTAATTACTTTATTTATCTAACCCACATATATGTAAAATAAATTGTGCGTTTCACCAAGTAAAGTGAAGGTATTATTTTCCGTAATTTTTTTTAGTGTTTATCTTTTTATACGTTCGCTACAATACAATACATTATAATAAAGCGACGCTTTTATGTTTGGTTCGAAATAGGTTTTCCTTCAAAATAATCTTCCTGGCTTGTCTTTCTCTTGTTATTCCCAGTTTTTACTAATCCAGTGCCTTCTGCCTCTCTTTGTCTCTCTCATACGCTGCTCTCTCAAGACGAAAGGGAGAGGAAATAAGTTAAAAGATCTTTTTGAGAAATCAAACTTCCTACCTGCTCAGTCTATTTTATATATGAATGAATGATCTAAACATAGAAGTAAATCTAAATAGACAGAACGTCGATCAAGCAAAGTCAAGACAGGAGGGAGCAAGAGTAAAATAAACGAGCTAGAAAAAGAGATGGAGCAAATTAATTCAGAGATCATCTTAACATTGCCGACATGCTCAGTCTATTTTATATATTGTCACACCCAGAGGGGTTGAGGATGTACCATAGTGGTTGGGGATGAGGAGTAGTTTTACTGGAGGTACTTTCCTAGCAGGTCTCGGTTATCTAACCACCTGGTAGATATACTGCTGAAGTGGAAGATAAAGTAAACAATAGAAAAAAGCAATAACTATGAATAATACCAATTACACTATATGGTGGCGTGTCACATTTACCTACAAAAATACGTCAAGAGTCACAACGGCCAGACCCAAGGGTCTATTTAAGAGAGACACCAAAAGGGGACTCTTACAGACAACCCCAGACTCAGGACTCTCCGAGAGCGACCTCAACGGCGCTCTTTTATACTCTACGTGAGAATAAAAATTAAACTATTTAAGCTAACCTTGAGATCTAACGAAATATAGCAAAATATAAAACTATTAAATTAAGTAGGGTCAAACTACCCTATGTGATATATGCTCTAACCAAGAAACCTTGCTTTTTGACTTTTACTAAGTCAGCTAAGATTCTTGTAAATTTAAAATTTGTAGGTAATCTTGTAACTACAAGCTGATATTAAACTTATGTAAATTGCTTTATTAAGAAAATCAAAATTTTAAATGTTAAATTTAACTCAAAATAAGAGTTGTGGTATTAAAGGGCTTAATATGTATATACTTGTTTTGTATTTTAAATATTTTGTCCAATTTAAAAAATATGAATGAATGTTTAAATGATTAAGGTTTTTCTTAAGAAACGTATTTTATAATTATATTTTATAACTGTTAATATTTTTTTAGTTTAATACGAAAATTTCGAATCCATGCTAAGACAATTATAACGAGGCTATAAACGTACAAGCCTAAATCCGAATTTTGTAAAATGTGTTCAAAATTAAATCAAACATTAAATTGATATAAAAATATTTTTAATTTTGGACACATTAAGTCCCTTTGTATATAGAAAGATGTTTTTTATATAGCTGTGAGACATCAATTCAATTAGATAAAAAATTGTAAATTTAACAAAAATATTTTTATTGGTCGTAAAATAAAATTATAATTTTTTTTATAGATAGTTGTATTTGTATTTTAATATCAATACAAGATTTCGGTAATAATTAATGCTGCCATAATTACATTTATTTACTTTTACATTTATTAATAAGCACCAATTTATGGATCTTTTAAGAGATACTTATTATTTTTTACATTTATATACTGGTTGTACAGTGTTTCAATTAATAGTCGGGACAATAAAGCACTAAAATCGGCCTTACCTCCAATTTAAATAGTAAGACGGATTTTATTGGTTCTTATTGCATTCGATTCGTGAGAGCGTCAGGAAACTTTGTGATCCTATGCGATCCTGTAATATTGTAAAACTGCATTTGTGGATACAAAAAACACATTTTTAAAGTACATTTCAAACATAACTCGTTATTTATTTCGGGGAATGAGGTAAATTTTGTTATTCGGAGATTATTAAGGTCGTTTAATACGAATCGACATTAAAAGTGATCTACGAAGCATCTGGTGCCCAGGATACTTACTGTTTACTTTGTCTCCTGAAGGTTTTGACTCATAATTCGAGGGTTTTTGCACTGATTTTTAAAAAATTGGTTTTTGTTTTTAATGAAAGTCTAGGAGATGACCTAAAGAATGATGTGCTGAGCACTAGATACTCTGTAGTTTGCTTTCGATATAATATACGTTCCAAGCGAGCCCAAAAACACCTTAGATATTTAGTTTCGACTAATTGTTTAATGAGTTTCCTGAAAACTCCTGAAGACGAGGTAAAGAATAGGTATCCTGTGCACCAGGTACTCCGAAGAACACTTTCAATGTCATATTTGTTTTTGACAATTCCATGATAATTTCCCTCAGGATAATTCCCCACACGAAAAATACACACAGCATAATCCTCACTGCCATAAACACCCACACGCAAAATACCCATACTGAAATATTCCCACACGGAAAAATGCACACAACGAAAAATACTTACATGGAAAAATGCTCACATGAGTGTGCCAGTATTTAAAAAAATATATTATTACTTGTTTAAAACAAGTTGTCTTCAAATTTATTTATTCTCCTGGTGGAATTAGGGTGTTACAAAAAAATAAACGAATAACTTATCTGTAAAATGAGAGGATTTCATTGTTAAATATGTTAGGAAAATAATTGGGTCGCCATAATTTTTTAGGTTCCATATCAGCAGATTTTAGCAAGATCTTCAATAGTTACTGTTTTTGCTGCAATTTTTTTTTAATATATGTACATATTTAAATATACTTTTCGAGTGGCGACAAGACACGCGACAGTTTGAATTTATACTCCGTCCGAAAATAAGACTCCCTTTAAAAAATTACTTTTTTAGTGTTGTTTGCTAAATATTATTCTAAATTTTTTATCACATAATTCAGCGCTTCCTAGTTGTTTTATGGTCGGAACTCCTGGGACAAAAATAAAAATTAATTTAGTAACAATTGTTATATGTGTGCATTTTTCTATGTGGGAATTTTTCCATGTGGCATTTTTCCATGAGGGCATTTTTCCATGTGGGCATTTTCCGGTGTGTGCAATTTTCTGTGTGGGTATTTTGCGTGTGAACGGATATGACTGTGAGGATTATGCAATTTTCGTGTAGGGAATTGTCATGTGAGGAATTGTCAGGTTACCGTTTTTTGTTTAACGATATTACCGAATACTCCAGGGGACGAGCTAAACAGTAAGGCACTCCGAAGATCACTTCCAATGTCGTAGTCGTTTTCAGCGAGTCCAAAAATAACTGAATATTGAATTTTGACTAATTTTACAACGATATTACCAAAAACTTCAGGAGGCGATGTAAACCAGGTACTTCGGAGATCACTTTTGATGACATATTCGTTTTTAGCGATTCCAGAAACCTCTGAATAACAACATTGAAGTCATTTCAGCTAATAAATAACGAGTTATGTTTAAGATGCACTACATTTTTTGTATGCACAAATACAGGTTTTAAATATTACAAGATTGCATAAGGTCACAAATTTTTCTGATGCTCTCAAAAATTGTATGCAGAGAGAATTATTAAAATCTTCTTACTGTTTAAATTTCGGAGCTTCAGTGTTGCATTGCCTCGACTATAATGTTAGTTTTTCATTTCGAATTTTATCGTAATGTTGGTTTTTAATTTTATGCATGTTTGTATATTTTTCTTGATTGAGACAAAAAATCTTTCCATTTCGTTTTTAACTTATTTTGATTGATAAGATATATGTCTGTTTGTCCTTTCCTGCAAACTTATTTATCTTATTTTTTATTTCTTCCTGTGGTATCTTAAACCTTTTTGTTATAGTTAATTTTCATTATAATTTAACATTAAGTTTAGAAGAGATGCTGTGCCAAAAAAGTTGTAACAAAAATAAGTAACGGAACTTCGCTTGGTCTGTCTATCTTTCTCTTCTCTCACTTTCTAGGAAGTCAGTGCTTCTCCGAATTCTTCTTGTCTCTTTCAATCGCTGCTCCCACTTTCGAATACACTGAGCATTCGTAGACTTTGACAATTTGTCATGTATCTAACTTTTTAAAAAATGTAACTTTTTAAATATGTAATTTTTATACTAAATTATAATTTAGTTATTTTCAAAATTATTTTTTTTTCAGTTCACCAATAATATCCCTAAAACAATCCTTTCCCTTTCATCGGAGTTTACCGAGTTTTATATCAATAGTTTTAAATCAATTGTATCAATGGTTTTTTGGCTGTTAGGCCGGCGTCGATTGTCATGTTGACTAGACGTTTCGCCAACACGAGCGGTTGGCATCTTCAGAAGTTGCTTTCTGGTTGATAGTCTGCGAACTACCAGAAAGCAACTTCTGAAGATGCCAACCGCTCGTGTTGGCGAAACGTCAAGTCAACATGACAATCGACGCCGGCCTAACAGCCCAAAAACCGTTCATACATTAGAAAATGGCCGCGAAAGCTTTTCACAGTTTAAACCAATTAGGTACTTATCTTTTTCCTTCCATAGACCATTCATGCTATTTTGCATCTCTTTGTTAACTAAAAGCTTATTGTAATCTGATTTTATTTATTGTAACTCTTTTCCAACGTTTTTGTAGTTTTCAGTTATCAAAGCTTTTTTATGCAGATTTCTTTACCTTTTCCTTCTTTCCGATTTTACCAAGTTTCTTATTACTTTTATAGTTGTTTTATATTTCGTAACTATTTTATTTTTCTTTCCTTAGAACCGTTTCTTCTTCGTAAATTCTCTTTGGCATGTATATTTGCTAATGCAAGTTTATTTGGAAATTGAAACACTGCATATTTTTGATATAAGTACTAGAATTTTAATAAACAGTTTCCTAAACGACCTATATGCGTTTAAAAACATCAAATTCAAATGTTATTATTCATATTAACTGAACTTTATAAATGTTGGATGTCCGTCCAATGTTTTTTTACACTAAAATGTGTGTTAACGACATGTGATTGATCTGAACAAATTTTCTGGGTTAAAACAAACAAAAAGTTATGCACTTTTTACGTACTGTAGCATAATATGTGCCTAAAAAAGGATACAAGAAAGCCTGTTCAGATACCTTATGTAAATATTTGTACTGAATGATACATTCCCTTTAGCTATTATACTTTTGTAATACAGGGTGTAGAGAAATATTAATATTAAGAATATACCTAGTAAACATAGTTGTTTTTACAAGTAGCTGGCTACCCGAGAATCAGCCTACAATAGCAGGAGAACTAGAGCTGAAATTTCGTCGTCATCTGTAATAATATTTCTCCTTTGTTCATTTGATAAAGGTATTTACGTCCTTGCTCTGGGGGACACCCTATTGGATACACGGGGTAGCTGTAAGGAGTGACAGTTACCAATTTTTACGGAAAATTGTCGTCGTCAATAATATGGATGAAAATTGATTCCAGTTCCGAAACCCGAGTTAATACAAAGGAGGTGACGGACAAGGAAAAAGAGTGCCAGAATTTTATATCCACCCAACTTTCTGCCATTTAGGATTGTTAAGAGTCCAACATTACGTGATAAAAATGGCGAGCGTATTATCGATGACGAATTTTGCACCAAATTTTGGTTCTCTTTACTCTTGTATTCACCCGTCTGTCTGCCATTTTTGATTTAGGCTTCTTAAGAGTCCAAAATTACGTGGTAGAAATGTTGAACATATTTTTTGCCCAAATTTTGGCCCTCTTTATCATCGCCTGCTACCTCTCTTATACCCACCCAGCTTTCTACCATTTTGGATTTAGGCTTCTCATGGGTCCAACATCACTTGGTAAAAATGGCGGGCATATTATCAATGTCGATTTTTAGCCCAAATTTTGGTGCTCTATAGCCTTGTCTGCCACCTCCTTTGTATCCACTTAGGTGTCCACCCGTCGAAATGTTAAATTATCGTATCAATAACACCTTTGACTGCGAATATTTTCATCCATATTATCGATGACAACAATTTCCCGTAAAAAATTGGCAACTTTCACCCTTAATAGCTACTCCCTATATCCACTAGGGTGTCCTCCTGAGCAGGAACGTAAATACTTGTATGGAATGAACTTGTTGCAAAAGAGAAATGTCATTTCAGGGAACTGTAAGAAAGTACAACAGCTTGCATTAATCGGTGTGGCGTTAGGTTTACAGTAATGAGAGACAAATATCTTGAAACCGTTCTTCATATAAAATATTTATTTATTCTTATTTTTCTTTTCAAGTAGGTATTTTAATCTTTATATTAAAATTTCTCTCCAACCTGTATATACAACATTCTTTGTATTTATAAATGTATATATTGTAAATATGCTCAAAATATATTTCAATCAAGATTCTAATTTGATTGCATCATTGATTTGGTTGAAACAAATGGCCAAAATTCTTATTATTGTTATATTATTATAACTTGTTTATTGATAATGTCTATTAACTTGACAATAAGGTTTTAACTTTTAGCTTCTTTAACTTGACCGTCATTAACGAAAAAATAAAATGGGGCATGAAATAAAATTTTTGAAGTGGCCTTGTCATAAAACATAGGTAACTTTTTGTGTAATGTTATGATGCCATAGGTTTTGTATATAATATGTGTTGTATTATCATGTATGTAATTATTCACAAATTATCAGAAAATTAAAGACATTATAGAAAATTATAATTTTGTTTTATTTTTATCTTTAAATATATATTTAATGGATAAAAAATTAGAACAATTGGTTGAAGACGTACACTATACTGATTAAAACATAATATACAAATCAATGAAACTTGAAAACGATAGAACACACAAGTGTATAAGCACCGGACATAACAAAACCAAGAGAAGAAAGAGAGCACTTCTTTGATGACCTACAGAGCACATTAAATGAACTACCAAGGAACAAGAAAGTTTTCATAATGGGGTACTTAAACTTACGTATAGGTAATGTAAGGATACCCGGCATCATGCAGAGTTTTAACAAATAAGTAAGAACAGAGAACGCAAATATATTTATAGAAATGTGTACATTTATTGAGCTAAGGATTAACAACATCTACTTTAAACACAAACACCAACATAAATATACCTTCCAAAACACAAGAGGACACAAATCCACTATCGACTACGTAATCACAAACAGCCAAGTAGACCTCCATCACATTCTGAACGTAAGAGCATTAAGAGCAGCAAACATAAGAACACAATACAAGCCTGGTTTTATGCAAATACCGATCAACGAACTTGCGAAAAAGGAGAAATACGTCTAATTACTTCACTATATTTAACATAGAATCACTTAAGGATGACTGCACAAAAGCATTATCCGAACGAAGACTCAAAGAAAGAAATTCTCAAAACCATATAAGAGGGGAAGATGAAGTAGAGTTGGCATGGAAAAAATTAAAAACAATATAGCACAAAGCGCAACAGAAGCTATAGAACTGAGAACAGTAAACATCAACGGTAACAGAAACAAAAAACCTTGGTTCACCAACGAAGTAAAAGAACTTGCAAAAGAAAAGAAAGCAGCTTACTTAAAATACATTAACAACCGAACATCGTAGGAGTATAAAAGATACAAAATTATTAGGAATCGAACAAACAACGACATAAGGCATTTAAAAAAAGAATATTGGAAAAGATTCCCCTCTGAAATGGAAGGTGATCTGTACGGCGCCCAAAACAAACTGTGGAACATGCTACGAAATAGAAAAAAAGAGATTACGAAAGAAGTAAAAGTAAATGAGCTTACACATAAAACATAGATGAAACACTTCGAAAATATGTACAACACACCTGATGACAACATATCAACTAATGACAACTAAAATAGCAATAGAGGAGGTTCAAGTGACAATACAGAAGTTGAAAAACCGAAAAACACCTGGTGTTGACAATATTAATAATGAACTTATCAGTATCGGTGAATGGAACTTAAGAAAGAACTCACCAGCCTGTTTAAAAAGATAATTACATCTGGGACTATACCAGACGTGAAGGACTTTGTGAAAAGTGGAAAAATACAGGAAGGATGGCTGTTTAAATAATAATACAACACTTGTGATTATGTATACTTCTATGTATGTAATTGTAGCTTTATTTAAATATTTTTCACTGATCCAATAGATGTACATGCTATCGGTTCAGAGTTATGTTAAGTAAGTGTTTGTATCTCTATTGTAGGGTACAGACAGAGCAGCGCGCATGATATTATGGATGTACTAAGCGACTCACAGATGGTGCCTCTGTATGGGCAAAGTAATCTTTTTCTGACAAGACGAATAAAGAGTACCTAAGCATATCTATTTCTATACATAAGAAAGAAAAGAGAAGAGACCCAAATAACTTTAGAAATGTAACGCTACTGAGCTCGGTCCTAAAGGTTTTTACCAAAATCATTGCAAAGACAATCATAAAACAGCTGCCAATATCCAAAGAACAGCAAGGATTTAGATCCAATAGGTCAACGGTGGACGCAATATTTATATTATGTTAAATGATAGAAAAATTCAAGTACCAAATAATCATATAGGAACTGAATAGCAAAAGTAGAACCACAATAAAAACGAAGGAAGGACTGTCTGGGGAAGTACGAATCACTACGGTCATGCGACAAAGAGACAGCCTTAGTCCTACCATGTTCAACATCGTCATGGACCAAATCATTGAAAATATTAAAAAAAGTGAAGACGACTTACAACGTCTGCTATACAGGATGTGACAGGACATAAACTTAACATGAGCATCGCAACAGAAAAAACAAAATCATATTATCTTCAAAGAACCCATAAGGTGTAAACTGGCAGTCGACAACAAAATAATTCAGTACTTAAGTGAAAAGATTCAACTATCTGGGAGTAGATAGGTAGCAAGTGAGAGAAATCTGATTTAAGAAGTAAGAACACAAACCCTAAAAGCAACAAGAGTCTGCGGATACCTGAGAGATATCATATGGCGAAACAAAATGATGACTACAAAGAGCAAGATGAGAATATAAAAAACATGCGTAAGACCTATACTAACGTACGCCACAGAAACCAGAGCTGAAACATCAAAAACGCAAGGAATAATGAGGTCCACCGAAATGAAAATATTAAGAACCATCAATAATCTTTGTAATCTTCAGGGAACGAATAAGGAGCCAGGACATCAGGGAGAAACTGGGAAAACAGGATGTGGTAAGATGCTCAAGGAGCTCTCTTGAACAGACTGCCTTTATACGGACTCGCCAAACCTTTGCAGATGAATATCCAACTTTCTCTCCGGCAGGCACATCCGAGTTGCCCTAGATGGACATTCCTCCAGCCTCTACAAGATCAACGCTGGAGTTCCCCAAGGATCGGCTCTATCTTCTACTCCACTACTTTTACACATTAATGATCTACTCGAAGCCACTAATAATCCAATACACGGTTTTGTAGATGATAGCTACCTACAGTGTAGCAAAGCGCACAACCGTTCCATATCCCTAGATATTCTGGAAGACAACACTAGATTCATAACGGCTTCTCTCAACCAAAATTTGAGATTTGTAGACGAGTGGCGAAGAAAGAATCTTGTTCATTACAACAATTGTGGAACTCCTTAACTTCCCACGTCTTCTCCACTCGTCCTAACTTGCAGTTTGCAGTCCTTTAAATCCCAAATTGATAAATTGCCTTTTTTGCCCCAATAGATGTTCTCGGTACATTTGTATTTAAGTCTATACCTACGAGCTACGAGAACATCCTTAAATAAAAAAATATATCTATATATTATTTATTTATATTTTCCTCAGAGCTTTTAGGGTTGGTTGCCCTGAACTATATAAAACTGTAACCCCGGCTCCACACTTGCGTTATTCGTCAACGAATAATCGGTGTTTGCGGAAAATATCGCATATGTGGATACAATATTTGTGTTCGTTGGCGAATATTCAGCGTATTTCTCCGAATACGAATGTTTTCCGTCTTGAGTCGGTACTTAATACACATCAAAGCACCCGAATATTCATACTGTCATCCGTGTTCGCACTACCATCCACACTTTCGTCTTGAATGTTAACACATGGTTAACACATTATTTTTAGGTTAGATTCGTTTCGTGTGTTGATAAAATTGTTAAAAATAGCGTGAAAAAGTGATATTTAAATTATAATGACATAAAAAATTAAGCACCTGCAGTAATGATAGAGTCATCCATTACGAATGCCGAATCCGAATATTTTCCGTATTTTTATTCGCATACAAATATTCGCTTTTTCAAGTAATATGTGTGGATGGTAGACAAAAGCAAATATTCGCACACGATTATTTGCCCCAAATATTCGTACAATTATCGAATATTCGTATACGCATGTGTGGAGCCGGCTTAACTGTAAAAATTGAGCATTTACACGCCATCTAACGTAAGACTATAGAACAACAAACGGCAATTTATAGATTTCTACTTGTTAAGTTTATGAAAATGGTCATAGATGATGGGACTAGCGATGTCCGATTAATTAATTAAGAGTTTAAACATACCGAGTATTTATTTTATAACGAAAAAAATAAACAATATGGTTTCTTAAGACGCACTTTCTCATAATGGTTACAACTGGCTTTACACAACAAGAATGACAACAACCCTAACATCACGCAACAACCATAGAGTTGATAGTTGATACTCTCCCTCCAGTCTCCCTCTCACGAGGTAGGTCTGTCGGTCTGTCGTACTCTAAAGAAAAAAAAAACAGTAGTCAGAAACAATTTGTATATTTTTTTCAAATATTAGCTTAGTACTCATTAATTGATACTTTTAGCTCCTTTTCCCTGCTGTATTAGTAAACAATTTTTCCTACGACCACATTGGATAGTAACACTTATCACACTATCTATCTACCCCCATGAAAAGAGTAACTTTTTCACACATGTGCGGAAAGTTTCTTTCCGCACGGAAGGATACCTAAGCAATCAAATACAGTTTTCTGATTTACATTTACAAATGTAATAACTACAAATATAATCCAACATATTGCTATTTACAAATATTCAGTTTTTTAATCAGAGGAGTTTTGCCATAAACGTCTAATATGCCACAGAAAAAAACGTATAAATTTTGTCACTGAAAAAAAAAATATCTAACGCCTGGAATTGAACCAGGGTTTACTTTTAGTGTTCTAACGTAAGAAATTCGCTTAAAACACTGAGCTAACACGGCACGGAACACGGCACATGTGCTCCGTTCCATACAATTAGTCCACCGCGCAGAACATTTTTTTTTAAATGATTAATACATACTTGAAACTTTGTGTATAGCTTCCTATTGACGAGTCCAACAAAGTTTGAAATTATCTAAATTTAAAACTGCTGCTTTTTAGAGCTAGAAATAAACGTAATATTTAAGCTGTCGGGCAGCAAAAACGCAGCAAAATAAATTTGTCGGACAATGTGACCATTTGATTTATAAACGTATAATTACAGAAAACTGTATCATCGTCATATTTAATAAAGCGTGTTTGTCAATAGATGGCAAAGAATATTTTTTTTTTATATTTTTTATCATATTGGCAACCAATTGTGTTAAAATGAAAGCATATATATTAACATTAAAAACCACTACTTGGGAAATCCATGTTTTTCAAAATTTCTAGCTCGAAAAAGCAGCAGTTTTAAATTTAGATAATTTCAAACTTTGTCGGACTCGTCAATAGGAAACTATACACAAAGTTTCAAGTATGTATTATGTATCATTGTAAAAAAAGTGTTGTGCGCGGTGGACTACATGTAATATTTTCAAAAAATTAAAGTATCTTATGTTTTTTTAAGTAATTTTTCTCTAAAATATAATTAATTATTAAAAAATAACATTAAATATCCCTTAAAATGGTTTACATCCCTCTTTTTGATTTAATTTCTTACACAAATGTCAAATAAAACATCGATATTTCTTGTATTTTTATATCTGTTCATCATCCATATTGTTTTGTTTTTAAATAAATATTAATTATAAATATTTGTATGTATTTTATTCGAAATTCGTCGGCACTGTGAAAAAATAATAATTCCGCCAGAATTTACCAACACAAGAAATCGAGATGTCCAGTCTTCGATGTTTTCATTTCAAGAAGATCTGACAATAGTGTTCCAAAAGAATATACAAATGTTATTTTGGTTTCATCTTTACACCATATGATGTAATCGACTAATCTACTGATGTCGAAAAGAAAAGACTCCAAGACACGATTTTATTGCGAAAAATGTAAAAAAAAAATGTTGGGCTCTTGCACTTAAAAGCTTGGTGACCCAGTCGCTTGGATTTGTTGGACGACAATATTTAAAACCAGTTCTCTTATCGTTACTTTAGTAATTTAAGGCAAAAAAACATCCATTATCATTTAATGTTTTTTTTCTTTATCTGAATGTTACTTCATTTATATTGAAGTACGTTATATGTTTAATAGTAGTTTACGTAACAAGACCCGAAAGTGGTCTTTTACTGGACGTGTAGGCAAATTGCAGGGCGAGTCCAGTAAAAGCACTTTTGGGACGTATTACGTACAATATTTTTTTAAAACGGGCATTTTTGTACCATAAACTTCATATTATTCAGTTTCTATTTTTATAACAAGAACTCTTTATTAACTAATTTTAACATTTTTTTTAACAAACCTTGTTTGGGTGGCCGCCTTAACAATTTCATCTGGTATAACTAAACGTCAAAATATGTCAAGTTATTTTATAGTTTTAAATATATACAAAACTCGGTTACCATAGAAACCAATTGACCGCTATCTTAGACTAACTATTTTATTGTTTTTTTCATTAAATATAGACCGGAAAGTAAATATTTTCTGGCCTTGTCCGACAAAATGAGATTTTCTGACCTAAAAATAAACCGGAAAGTATTAATTTCTGGCCGGTTTAAAAAAAATATATTAATATTTGTTTGATTTTTAAACTGGTTTCAATTAGTTTTTATTCCAATAAATGTATAAACAATTCATATGAATATGCAGCATTAGTTTTTTATAAAATGATTGCATATATTTTTTAATAGGATCTGTCAGACTTCGAGCCACTTCTTGTGTTACGAGAAGTAAGGGTTAAATAAAATACCAATTAGAATGTATTCTTTATTTCCCACTTAACTTTAGAATAATATGTACATCATATCAAGCAGAAATCATCGATTTTAACGTTTATAGATCTTGTTCCAAGGTTGACAATAATATTAGATTTTTTTTATCATGATTGTAATTCTATTCTAAACACTTACGATGGGGAAAATATTAATATGAACTAAGTCAATAAAAAAAGAATATGTATATATACCTATGTACATCAACCAAAAGAACACGGCAAACCAGACTAATCCTAAGGTCAAGTGTAATGGGTAGGAATATGAACTAACAATTATTATTTTTATTACCCAAGACAAACTTTCATAAAAAATAATTGACTACAAATATATACAACTTGTCATTAGGGGAAAATGGGGGGTTTATAAACTACATATAAAAGATTTAAGCTCATTTGATAATATTTAACATTTTTCACATTTATTCATATACATTTTCAAATAAGAAACTGTACATACAATGCGTGCTGGTTTCGTATTTATTGTCGCTTCAATAGTTTAAAACTAAGTCGTAAAAATATATTTTATTATTACATTGTATTTTACAATTTTAATATTTATAATCCACTTTATTCGCTTAAAAAATTGTAAAAGCTACATTTTATGCGGTCAAATAACATGAAAATATTATATTTCAAAAAAGTGAAAACTAAGCAGCTGGCTTAATATTTCATTTAATATTGCCTTAAAAACAAAACAATTGAATTTAAAATTGAACAAATAAGAAATTAAATATAAAAAAATAATTAAATATATTATTTCGAACTGGATCTTTATATTTTATCCACTTTTCGTTAATTTGATTTCATATTTGTTATTTTTAAATTTAAATAGCACCTATATCAAGAGAATTTAATTACATAAAAAATGAATATTTCATAGTTTATATCTTGTTTTTGTGGAAAAATTTGGATATGGCACAATAAAGATATAAAATAATTTTCTTATGCAAAAAGAAAACATTCTTTAAGAATTAACCAATGAAAACATGTTACTGAGTAAAAAAGCTAAATAAAAAAAATTAAAAAAGGCTATTTATTTAAAAATTGCCATTTTTATTTTTGTTAACTTGAAGCACTCTCTATATAGAAAATACAATTCTCCTTCAGTTTTGAAATGTTATGTCGAGATTAATACTGCGAAATAAACAGTTTTGCTAAAGATGTTTTATCATTTTATGTACAGAATAGAATTTTCATTTTATTAGTTGTAATATACAAAAAAATTAAAAAGATGAAATTATATCAAGAAAATATCGGTTCAATTAAAGTTACTTTGATTTTTTTTATTTCACACTTCTAATCTTAAGATTATATTTTTAAATTTCTGATCTGTTCTTTATGGCAGTTATTTTTTAACTTATGTGATAAGTATTTCATTCAGAAAGCTTTTAAGGACATTTTTTGTTAATTATATTTAATTTCATTGAAATCGATCACTCAGATTATTTCTATAAAGTTTACAAAAGTAAAAAAAAATATATTTTAAACAAATAAATGTGTCTATAATTTATATTGTATTTTCAGACGCACGTTTTCAAATAAAAAAAAAAACAAATAGTTATGTTGTCAGACTTTCTATAAAAAATGCACTAAAAAATATTAATAATCACTTTACTTTGTCTACTTTCATTTATGAACAAAGCTGCCTGCAAATAATTTAGGAAAATAATATTTTTAGTGCATTTGTATAAACTCTAAACAAAAAATTTTAAATAAATAAATGTAAGAAGCATGGAACACTAGAATAAATAATATGATTTATTAAAACCATTTTATTTTAAATAAAAAAAAATTAAACTAGAGAACGATGCAAACAATCGTAGTTTACGTAACAAGTCCCAAAAGTGGACTTTTAGTGGAGGAGTGGGCAATTGCAGGGCGAGCCGCAGGCGAGTCCTGCAAGCCTGCGAGTCCAGTAAAACCACTTTTGGGACGTTTTACGTACAATATTTTTTTTTAAACCAGCCAGAATTTAGTAATTTCCAGTTTATTTTTAATTCAGAAAATCTCATTTAGTCGGACCGGGCCAGCAAATTATTGTGATAGTCCGGTAAAAGCTTTTAACGAACAAATTTTTATTTTCTGGCCTTGTCCGACAAAATGAGATTTTCTGACCTAAAAATATAAACCGGAAGGTACTAATTTCTGGCCGGTTTAAAAAAAAATATATAAATCCTAATGTGAACCTATTTTTCTCGAAATTGGAATAAATTTAAAATTCGTTACACTATTTAACTAGCAGAAAAAAGTACAATACCTAGGTATAAAATGTATACCTAAAAGAATTAAAAATAAAAAAATCCACTAAAAATAATTTTCAGGTAATCCAATTGATTGAGCGTAAAAACATTCGATAACATTATAAACGATTTTGTAAATATTTGCACGATCGTTGAAGACGAAAACTGAAAATTTGGCAGTGCATGAAAGAGGTACAGAAGAATATTAACAAATTATCAGAGAAAATAGTGCATTACACTGCACAGGAAAGAGATAATTAAAAATGATAAAACAAAATGGAAAATTTAATAAACTTCAGTGCCAAACTGAGAAAATTACAACAGGGAAAACGTGGTTAAACTGAATGTAACTTCCCTATTATCTATCAACATTCCAGTCATTTTATAGTTGCAATCATTACTATTATATTACTATTTTTATTGTAAATAAACCAAAAATAATAATAATTCCCAAATTTTTGCATTATAATTAAATACCAATTATCCCAGACTATTCAAAACACATTATATAGAAATTAGTGTTTCTAAAGATTCTTCATTGCGTACATTGTTTCAGTGATTTGGCTAACAACCTTTCATTTTTCAGGATACTTTATATAAATATGTTATTTTAGACAACACCACCATGGTTAAGATTTGACAGAATTGCATTTTTGAATATTTGAAAATTTAAATAAAGGTTTAGAGAACTAAATCTGGTAATATTCACA
The DNA here is from genome assembly GCA_964028335.1 of Altica lythri. Taxonomy (NCBI): domain Eukaryota; kingdom Metazoa; phylum Arthropoda; class Insecta; order Coleoptera; family Chrysomelidae; genus Altica; species Altica lythri. The sequence continues at coordinate 28,760,269 of OZ034807.1, forward strand.
AAACTATAAAAGGCATATGCTTTGAATTATTTGAATTCAAAAAATTAACTTTTGTTAATTAAAAGAAATGTGTTTTGTGTAACAATTTTAAGAAATAAAGCTTTGGTATTGAATATGTTTATACATAAATAAAATTGTTCATCAAAATTTCTAAAAAGATTTCTAAAAAGTTAATAGAAATTATACATTTAGGGAAAAACTTAAAGGAAAATGTACTTCTAAGCTGTTTGTGTCCAATTTTTCATTTAATTGTATAATCTTATCAATTCTTGATGATTACTCATTTTTTCCAAATATATGATGTATTTTCATTGGCAAAACGGTGCCAAAATAAACAAGAAAATAATTAATGGAAATATTTTTTTCAATTTGTTGAGCTCGAAAGAAATCCCCACAATATAGAAGCTTATTAAACTAATATTTATTATTCGTTTACTCAAAACATGCAATTTAGTTTCAAGTAATTTTATATATTTGTTTCTTTTATATATTTGTAATTTTTCATCCAAATAAGTTGTGTTCATCTTTTTTAGTTATACAGACTGAAGAAGCCGCTGTTTCAAGCATATGTTCATTATAAATCTGCTATGAAAATAAGAAGAAAAAAAAAACTCTAAACAAATCAATAAACAATGTTAGAGTGAAGCTACTTTTTGTATAATGGAATGTTTACTTATTGCCAAATATTCTGATAAACTGATCTCCAATGCGTTCTTAAAGCGTAACGAGGCGATGCTTCTTTCTTCTTTACAAGATATAACTAAAATAGATGAACTGTAGATAAAATTTAAACAAAGAGAAAATAAATAAATCAATAACATTTTTTCTGTGAATATATTATTTCAAATTCCACAATTAAAAAATTGCTTTTCTTTTACTGTCAATTACATCTGCCCAACTCTCAAATAAAACACAAATATCAAACGGGCATCGTAAAATATAAAATGAATACTGTAACTATTAAATTTTTGTAACATTTACAATCTATACTAAAAAAATTTATCTTTTTTGAAATAAACATTTATTTAATCGCAAAACCAGTATCTCAAAACGATTAACATTACTCATATTATTTATATATGAAAAACATAAATGAGAGTAAGAAATATATAAATAATTTGATGAAATCTAACCATTATAAAGAAATTGGTGAAAACACCAAAATGAACTTCTAAAAAATTAGAAATACATGCGAATAATAATAAATTTCATCAAATACAAAATTTGGGCGTTATAAAATAATTTTGCTGTAATCAAATGAGTTTAAACCTTGTCAAATATGAATGAATAACAATTACTATTACTAGTAATGTGCAAAAAACAATTTCAATATATTATGTATCATCCTTTATGGTGAATTAAATATAATACACTTTCGATAAGTTCATATTCCTTATTTTATGTACTAATATTTATAGTTAATTTATTTTGATAACTGTCCTTTTTTTACTTATTATGCCACAATGCATGCTGCAAATTTTAACTGTAAATTTGCAATCCAACGTTGCAGCAAGACAAGAACTGTAACTGAAATAGTGTCAATGTGTAACATTTCACTGAGATGGATATTTCTGCACGTTACTATACATAACTGGTACATTAGGCTGTTGTCCAGGTTGCCCACTCCATTGCCCCTGCTGGGGCACGACACAATATTGTTGACCTCCAGGATACTGTTGATATTGCTGATAAGATTGATATCCTTGCATATAACCACCACCTGTATAACCCTGAGGATACCAATAACCACTTGCACCAGTAGCACCGTAGCCATACGAGTAAGGGGCTGAAGTTGTCTGGGAAACTGCCCCTGGTTGCATTGCAGTAGGATCAGGACCAAAACCACCATTTTCTTTACCCCAAAAACATTTAACAGTGTGACCATTTATTTCGGAATTATGTATGTTTTCAATAGCGTGAGTAGCACTTTCTTTTGTCATAAATTTTATAAATGCATAACCTTTATCTTTAAACACTCTTATATCTTGAATAGATCCAAAAGGAGCGAAGGTTTTATGTACTAAATCATCTGTAAGACCACTAGCAAATCCACCACAATAAACAGTAGTATTAGTAGGTGAAGTTTGGTTATAAATTTCTTCAAAAGCTGGCTGTTTTTGTCGCTGAGCCGGCTTTTCAGTACGGGGTGGAGGTGGTTTTCTAGTAGACCAATTAGTACGAATCGATCTAGACCCCAACCATTGCCCGTTCATGGATTGTATAGCATTTTCTGCCTCAGCTTTTTTAACAAATGATACAAAAGCATAACCTTTAGACTTAAGTGTTTGTGGATCTCGAACTATTCTGCAATTTGAAATTTCCCCAAAAGGAGCAAAGGCCTCTCTCAATGTATCAGTCTCAATTTCAGGAGATAAATCACCAACAAAAATATGATGATGGTTAGAAGTATCTTGTTTCGGCTGATTACCAGGACTCGTAGCCCAATTTACCTTCATTTCTTTATCTAAAAACAATCGTTTATTCATTGCAGCCAAAGCTGTTGATGCTGACTGGTGGTTGGTAAATTCAACAAAAGCATAAGGGTCATTACCAGGCTCTCTAATAATTTTACAACCTTTTACCGGACCTATTTGTGAAAATAGAGTACACAACAGGTCCTCTGACACTGACACGTCTAGATTACCTACATAAAGTGTTTTTGGGTGACTCTCGTCCGACATGGTGACGCCGGCACTAATTTCTCAACAATAAGTTTTAGCACTCCTTACACACCTCGTTCTGGCACATAAAAAAACTTTCACGTAATGCTAAAAAACTAATTACGAAGCCACAATCTAACTCACAATCAGATAACTATTTGATAATGACAATAAATTTGCCAACTTCTATTTTTCTGGAAAACCAGCTGTCATTATCAAAAACGGTCAAATGTCAAAAAGGAAGTATCACACAGACTATAAACTGATTACTTCCTGTTTATTCTGACAACCACTAAAATCCCCAGATTCAAGAATTAATTTAAACATTTATTTATATTTGAATAATATTTATACACCTATTTAAATACATATTTTTAATAACAAGAAAATGGATTTTTTCAAGTAACATTAACTTTGTTTCATTGAAGGAAAAATAAAATATAATTTACTGAGTGACGTCAGGATTACACTGAAAGCTGTTCTGAATATATTTATAATAAATTTGACTGAAAAATTTTAAATTTATAGTTAAGATTTTGCGTTTTTATTTAGAAATATATATTTTTTGTATTGTATGTTTACAAATACATATTACATATTATTATGGTAGCTGTATGATACAAACAGTTTAGTTTTCTGACATTTCAAATAAGAAGAAAAAGTAACAACGTTGAAAGTTGTTGTCTAATAGTTACCTTTAATAGGTATGTTTAGCAGAAATACGGTTTATTAGTTATATAGTAATCAAGTAATAAGTTATTAGGTAAGTGTTAAGTATTCTTTTACCATTACCTATTTAAGGTTTAATTTTTAAAAGATTTACTGTGTGTGTATGTGTCTAGTTTTTTCGGTTTATCCATATTTTTGATTTCTATACTTTTACATTTTTATTCAATGTGAAATATTGTTAAAAATTAGTAAATTTATATTCACATTTTGTTTAGAAATGTACCTTGAACTACTAAAGGAATGATTTTTAATAAAGTGTTGAAACATTTTATACAGCTTTTCTAAATATGTTTTTATTAATTAATTAATTTTTATTAGTTCGATTTGCCTATGAAAATTCTGCGATAATTTAATATAAATTTATTCTTCGGTTTAATCTTTATATCAAAATTATTGATATCTCGTTACGTATTACTTATTGCTGTATGGTTAATGTAGATTAAACTTATCAAATAAATTATTATTAGAATTTTGATGGTAGATTCAGTTTCAGAAAGTTTGTTTATAAAAATTTGCTGACTCTGATATAAGTTGAGCTAAATGTATGGTAATTTATACATGTTTTTAACAAAGTTCAAATAAAATAGCATTATTATCATATTTACTTTTTATTATACGATTACTTTATTTTAAGCCAATACAAATGTTTGATAGCGAGTCAGTAAATCTTTTATATATGTATACGTATCATATTAGTGTGAAACTAGTAATGAGTGTTTACAGCTACAGAAATATTTATATAATTTTACATTTAATTTAATTATATTATTTTAGCAATAATGGTGTTAAAGGGACTGTGTAAATGTTTCTTCCTAACAATATTTTTTACTGTTATTGGAATAACTTTACTCGCATTAATACCGAATTTTCCTCCTTATACTGAGTTATCAAAATCTGCAAGGTAAATTAAAAATATTTTTTTTATAGCCAATAAAATTGTATGTTTTTTTACTTACGGTATCAAGCAAATAATTACTGTGGTAGAATGGTCAGATAATAAATTGGTACGATTAACACGCGATATATGATAAAAAAAATATTAAAATATTTACTTCCATTTTATTTACATTAGAATTTTAAATGCATTACGATTGGTAATATTTTATGACCTTTGCATTTAACATCGAAGATTTAGAATTACTTAAATTTAGTTTTCGTATTTTTATTCAATGTTTAGACCACAATATTAGCTTCCTTGGTCATGTTTTAAACATTCATTATGTCCAAATAAAATATTTAATATTAACTGATTTGTATATCTACAAAAAATAATTAAGAACATTTATAGTGTACCAAAACCTAGACCATTAGTGGGAACATTAGCTTTAAATGAAAGACTGAAAGGCGTAGAAATAATTCACAAAGGCAAAGTTCTTGGTCCGGAAGCATTTGAAGAATATAACGGTGAATTATACACATCAACTCATGGTGGTATTGTAGTCAAAGTTACGGAAAATCAACTTGTTACTGTTTACAAAACTGGCAAACCTTGCAAAGGAATTCATCAGGAACGAATTTGCGGAAGACCACTTGGTTTTAAATTTGGAAAAGACGGTTATTTGTATGTGGCTGATGCTTATTATGGTATCTTAAAGGTTAATCTGAAAACAGGTAAATAGAGGTTTTTACAATTACATTACTCAAATGCTAAAATGGTACCCTAACTACAAAAATACCGTTGTAAAATTCAAAAAACAATTTGCCAGATTCTTATTTCAGAGAATTATTAAAATGGTAGATTTTGAAAAACAACTGCGTTATCTTAAGATTTTAAAACAATGTAACTTGAATAGTACCGTATTTTCGAGATTTTTTAATACTATGTATTCTTAATTATTATATTTCTGCTTTAGAAAAAATTAACATATTTATTTGTTTATCTTATGAATATAAAATACTTTAATTGTATCATCACCTTGAGTTTTAATATTGCGATAATTTTATTTTATGAAGATTAATTGTGTATTTTATGGATTGCGTATTTTATTTTTATTAACGGAGCTTTCTTTTGGTTAACATTTCATTGTAGAATCTTGGTAAAAGTTTATTTAGATTTACATTGTTTTGTAATTTGCCTTAAAGGTTAATATTTTTAGGTCATAAAGAAGTTTTAGTTTCGCCTGATGATGTTATCGAAGGAAAGAAACCAAAATTGTTTAACAGTGTAGCATTAGCTAGCAATGGTGATATTTATTGGACTGATTCTTCTGCTCAATTCCAGTTAGATGATCTTATTTTTGATAGCATTTCAGATGGTTCTGGAAGGTTTGTATGAAATTGTTTTTTTTTTCTATTTCGGTTAAACAGAATGACTCAAAAATTTTAATATTTTCTGTAACAGTATTTTTATGATTTTTTGTATCAACAAATATAAATTTTAAATCAGGAATTAGTTGTTCATAATTCCCATCGTATTTATAATAATTTTCCCGAAATATTAAATTTTATTTAAAACAATTTTACTAAGGACAGTTTTAAGCTAATATATACATTGTTTTTTTTTTATTTTTACAATCCTAATGTTTTCAATTAATTACCATTAGAATAATTCTTCCTTAAATGTTTCTTCAATGATTTTACATTATTAATTGGTTTAATTAGCTGGTTTACAGCTAGTGTTTTTTATGTTAAAATTACTTTTTTGTATGGTAGGTTAATTCACTATGATATCAAAACAAAAAAGAATAAGGTACTTATAGACAGTCTCAGATTTGCTAATGGTGTAGCGTTATCAGAAAATGAAGATTATGTTATTGCTGCGGAATCATTCTACAGTAGGATTCATAGATACTACTTAAAGGGCCCACGTAGAGGAACAAGTGATATTTTTATTGATAATCTTCCTGGTCTTCCTGATAATATCCGCCAAGATGATAAAGGAGGATTCTATATTCCATTGGTCGAATCGATTGATGAAGAACATCCTTCTATAGTTCAAATTCTTTTACCATTTCCATTTGCCAGAAAAGCAATTCTTAGGACTTTAACACTTATCGAACTGGGTTTTAAGACTTTAAATGAATATTATCCATCAGAATTTGCAGAAAGAGCAATTCATTTTGTAAGTTTATTTTTATGTGATTTATTCCCATTCTGTAATTCTTATCTTTTAGGTTGGTAGTTACGGTTCTATCAAAACAATCATGAAATCACCATTCAGAATGATAATTCATTTGTCTAAAGATGGAGATGTAATTGAAAATTTCTCTACTACTGAAGCTAAAATCAGTGCGATATCAGATGTGTTTATCTACAAAGATCACATGTATTTAGGATCCCCTATTAATGATTATATTGGTAAAATTCCTATATCAACATTAGGATTGGAAAAAGGTAGGGTTAAGAGAACAGTTGAAGAACCTAAGCAGGTTCCACCACCAAAACAAAAAGTTACCACTACTACAACTACCACCACTCCTAAACCGACAACCACTACTCAAAAAGCAACTACCACAACTCCGAAACCAACAACTACCACTACTCCTAAACCGACAACCACTACTCCGAAACCAACAACTACTACTACTCCTAAACCGACAACGACTACTCAAAAAGCAACTACCACAACTTCGAAACCAACAACTACTACTACTCCTAAACCGACAACCACTACTCCTAAACCGACAACTACTTCGAAGCCAAGTACAACCACTCAAAAACCAACTACTGCTCCACCAAAGCAACAAACTCCTCCAGCAGCAAAATCTACTGCACCACCACCTCCTAAAACAACTGCTTCACCTCCTAAACAACAAACTCAGCCTCCTAAACAGCAAACACCACCACCTTCCAAGCAACAAACCCCACCTCCTAAACAAGAAGCACCTAAACAGCAAACTCCTCCACCCAAGCAACAAACTCCACCAACTAAACAACAAACCCCACCAGTTAAGGAACAAGTCAAATCTACAGATAGTAAAGCAAAGAATGAATTGTAATTTAGTCATGCAGGTTTCCTAAGGTTGTGGAATTAAGGTTGTAAAGGGTTAATTTTTATTCTTAATTTTGTATAATGTTCATCGACAGAATGTTATGTATGCATATACATACGTTTGATTCAGTCTCATAAAGCGTTACAGTGATACACAGAAATTTGCAAATTGTGGGATAATCAGTTATTAAAGTCATTCATAAACAGTTCATGATACTATTAAAGTATTATTACAAGAAACTGTAATAGTGTCTTATTTAATAAAGCGAGTTATCAATCAACAAATGTTGCAGAATGCAGAATATTAATTACTCTATCGCTTTACGAGTTTTTGAAAACCATTTTCAAAGACATTGACCATTTAACTAAAAAGAAACAACTACTTCCCGAGCTATGTGCCCCGTCGGATATTGAATTATACTTCAAAGTCAAACGGGGTTGGCACATAGCCCGGGAAGTAGTTGTTTCTTCTTAGTTAAATGGTCAATGTCTTTGAAAATGTTTTTCAAAAACTCGTAAAGCGATAAAATAAATAATATTCTGCATTCTGCAACATTTGTTGATTAGTTCATGCTACAACGTGGACTTTTGCAATTTTAGAATTTGTTTTATTGATCATTATCCCATAATTAAATATAAGAATTTTCAAAAATATTTGAATTAATTTTAATTATTTATAGGAAATTATTCCAATAATAGTTTAAAATTATATTAGCATAAATCACTGTAAATATTAATTCGTACCAATTCTTGTAGCTAAAAGTAGGATAAACACCTACATTTTTTTATTTATCCGTTCTCAAACGGCAGTTCTATCTTTAATCCAGTTAGTTAATTCTATTTTGCAGTATCTCTTTAGAAAATTAACAAACCGGACGGATCATTCTTACATATTTTTTGATTAAAAATATTAACAAATGATCCTATTTTAGAAAAAAAATTAAATGTTATAAAAAATATTTTTGACCCAATTATCCACTATTTTTTAAATTTAGGTCTTTTTTATAACTTTTATATAACCACATTTAATTTCAGAAGAAATAGTTCTCATTTACTAGATTTTTCTTTCTTGAGATACTCAATTGTCTATGATTATATAAGGTTGTTTCCAACAGACCAAAGAAGTATTCTAGAACCATCCGCGAACTGCGCAGCAGACGAAATCTCGGTGCCTTAGATGTACTGAGTTGTTTCGTAACGGTTCTAGAACGGTTTTTTGGTGCGTTGGAACAGACCTATAGAAAATACAACTTCATTAAATAAATAAAATAGAAGTGTGGTACAGGTTCTTAATACTTGCTAAAGTTAGTGCCAATCTCGTTACTAACCATCGTTCATATCATTCCATACATATTTTACATTTATGTAAACATTTCATATTTTTTTAAATTCAGAACAATTTGCAGTAAAAATAAATAAGTAAAATTAAATTCACTAAAATTGAAGTGGAATGCTCAATATGTGTTTAAATAAGCTTTAAAATGTATACATTAGTACATTTCCTTTTTAGTTTAAAACTTTACAACATAAAAGTAATAATAATTGCTGTTTATTAAATAAATTGCGCAATTTTCTCAAATTCTTATTTTATTATATATTAAAAATCTATCTAGGGTGCTACTTTTAGAACCTCATAGTAATATAGCAGTTATATATTGTATCCTGTGATTGTTTTTTTTGTGATAATCGTATAAAACATTCCATTTATAGTAAAAAATTCAAACTGATTCCATCGAATGAAATTAAACTATTTTAATTTCTGAGAAATTCACCTGATTGAGTTCGATCACTTCCATCAGTAATAAAATTATTTCCATCAGATGGTATCACTGTTCTACAAACGTTATAGCGTTTATAATACAACTTTTGACTTAGATTAATTGATTTTTTTAACTAAACTTATTGAGTATACATTTCGTCTTAGGAACATACTGTATAGGCTTCTTGGAAAGTCGTACGTGCTGTCGTCGACATATGCATTGTAACATCTCGGGTAGAACATCTCACATTCTGATAAAATTACCGTACTTTATCCACATTTAACTAGAATTTGAGAGTTTCTACACGCAAATGAAGCTATTATCAATAGTTGCATTTTAATTGTTTTGTTATTTTTTTATACATAGTAATATATTTACAGCTCTATATAATACCATTATATTTTTGTTATGTTAAAAACATTGAGAAAACTATCTTTGTATTCACTATTATCATTCCAATTTTAATGTATTATTATATTTTGTTATAAGGTTGATCGTGTTTTTGTACTTTTTGAACTTGTTGTACTATTAAAGGAAGTTTTTAGTAAATTAAACTTTCATTTCGAATTTTTTACAATCTTACAATATTTTCACCTTAACAAGTTTCTTAGATAGCTGATAAATTAATGGTTATCAAATATTATACAGGAAGATATGGTTCTTAAAATTTAAGAAAGCATGGGTTACTAGAACACATCTTTAAAATGTTTTTGTATAGATCAGGTTTTTCCGGTTAAGTATGCTCAAAAACGATATAGTTTTTACAAAAATTTTAAGATTTAAATTTACAGCTACGTACGAGTAGGGTTTTTTTCCTAGTAAAGGGTGTTTCTTTAATGCAATGACAGCTTAGGGATAGCCTGAAAGCTGTTTCAATACACAACGGTAATGGTTTTCTATCTCCTCAAATCACCCACTCAGTACATCTAACAGAAAATTATGAAAGTGTTAAAATTTTACTAACATCTATAAAGTGTCACGAATATAACTGGCACCTGATTGCAGTTTTTAAAATGGCACATAATCTATAATAACAGATCTTTGTGTCGGGAAAATTACGTAAAATTTGAAACAGAAAAGTGTTAATGTTGCTTTTGCTTGTTAAATTAGGGCTGATGAAACAATTTGTAAAAACATTGAATAAAAAATCCCGAAGTTGTCAAAAGAAAAAATTTAAGCTAGAGTTTTTATTAGATCACAAATTAAGCTGATAATGTTTTACCATATTGCTTAGTAGGGAATAAAAAACAAGTTGGAATAGTTTTGGATTTATAGGAAATGCGACTGAAAACTACGAAGATCAAGCTAAAAGTATTTAAAGAATTTCAAACCTATGAACCTTTAAAAATACATATGCTGCATGCTTATTTAGATAAATGTAAAAATAACATGGGGGCGTATTCAAAAGAGCAAGGAGAACTTTTCCATCAGAATATCATGAACCTCGAATAACGTTTTTAAGGCCAATATAAGTAATACATTTTAAATAATTTTTCATTTTTTTTGCAAACTAATTTAATAGCAAAAAATAATGAAAACAACGTACATTTATATTTGTAAGGTTTTAATAAGCTCATTTGCAATTCTACTGTAATATAATTTCGTTTGTCATTTTTTGATCATATATCTCAGAATTTATTTTTCATCTGCTGTAAATGATTTTCCGTGAGTTGGAACCAAAGATCTTAAAGACTGCCCATACAAAATTTCAGCTAGAGATTTTCCATTTGCCTTGGTAGTATTCCTCCATTCTAACAAAACCATGCAAAATTTATCTTCCTTCAACTGACCATTGTTCATGCATTTTTGAAAAAGCAATTTCACAGCTTTAACTGCCGCTTCTGCATGGCCGTGGCTTTGAGCAGGGCTGGGAGAAAAAATATCATTGTAACTTTCCAGTCTTTTATTCTTTTTTTAATCCTGATAATTTTTCTTTTAACCTCTGTAATCTACGATTTTTAATATTATCCAAAATTTTATTTTCTAGGATTAAAAGAAGTGGATTGTGATCAATTTTTATTTTCAAGTATTTCAAGCTGAGTAGATATACTTTACATTTTGCGACAGTCCTCCTAGAAGCTCTAGTTTAAATATCTTATATCTCGTTTCTGTATCAGATATAAACCAAAAAATAAATTCGTGCGGTTTGTGGTAGAAAAATACAAAATTTTTATAAGAAATAATAAGACACTATTAGTAATTACCATCACACTCAATGACCTTTTGCCAACAATGAACCAATTTTTGTATGCCGACATGTAGAACTCTCTGGATTTGGACGAAGTCGGGAGAATATGGCGGTTGCGTAACGTTTCCCAGTCGAGTTCAGAATTTTTTTCTGGGGTCACTCTTGCGGTATGAGGCTTGAGGTTATCCTGCAAGGATGTCACTTTCTTCCGATTGATCAAAGAATGCTGTTTCTGGATGAGTACTGCTTGTACTCGTTGAAGCTGCTTACATTACAAGAGTAGGCTGGAATCCTTTCCAAAAAACTCATCATGGATAATTCCACTTGCTGTCCACCAAATACACAAAAAAATCTTTTCCAAAAAACTCATGGATAATTCCAGTTGCTGTCCACCAAACACAAAACAACCTTGGTTTGTTGTAAGGTAGCCTTGAGCGTGTGTGGAACCAAATCAGTGGACGATAACCAATGATACGAACGCTTAGAATTTGAATACAAGATCCATTTTTCCTCGTAGAGTAAAGACCGATCTAGAAATTGTGCATTATTGTTGCGTGAAATGTTTGTTGAACAAATGGTGACACGACTTAATTTGTTATTATTTGCCAGTTCATGTGGGACCCACGTCCACGTCTTTCCTAGATCACGAAGATGTAAACGAATAGTTTTAGGACTCACACTGAAAATTTCTCCAAGTCCTTGGCACGTTGTCCTGGAATTTGCGTCCACAACCTGCCGAAGGTCTTCGTTGTTTATGATTTTTACTCTCCCTGTGCTGTTCGATCACCTATTTTTCGAGCCGCCGCTGCAGAATTTGTACCAGTTTGTTCTCATACAGTAAACAACTTCGAATTTTTGTTTTATTCATCGCAATTTTCAATTATTAAAACTAGGAATGTGACAAATTTCAGCAACTGTTTATGTGTGTGAGGAATGGCAAATTGATCGCACCAATCGCATGAACTTATTTGGTTACCTGATACATCTAATAATTAGCAAACTGATCGACATGGGCAATATCGGGCGTAGAATTATGCAAAAATACTTTACTAGAAAGTTGTATTACTTTATTCTGAATCAACATTATTTCTTCCAACATTGTTTAAAAAAATACAATGTATTTCCACTACTAGAGTACGCGTACAATTTTAAATGTTTAGGCAAAAATGGATCAACTTCAGCAAGAAGCTGTACAATTTGTAAAAAATTTTCTTATAAAGATCTCAGATTCTAAAACAGTAAATTGAAAAATGTATAGTATACAAATCTATTAAGTGTTGGTGATGTGTATTGTGTTTGTCCAAAAGTTTAAATAAAAATATATAAACTTCGCTGAATATTAAATGCAAGTGGACATATATAAAAAAAAGATATGTTATCATTTCAAGCAAACGAAAATTTAAATGGAGATAAAGTCCTTTGGACTCCTGTTTTTTGAAGAAATTTAATAAATAGCTACTATTTTAAAGCGGAGACGGCTTATTGATTATGATAAAGATAAGATGCAAATGGAGCAGTCGTCACTTTTTGGTAATTTACCTGTATTCGAGCAGAGTGGTCCATCGCCTAAATAACATTTATAAGGGTATCTGTAGAATCACATTTTTTCATACAGGACTATTTTTTTAATATTAGAAGCATTAACAAAACTGGTAGAGGTAAAAAATAACATAGAAACTAGAAAATAATCAATGTATTTCTTACATTAGCATTACAGCAAATAAATACAAAACTTTGACAAAATCTACTTTTATAAAATTGACTGATTACAAAAATGTAACCTTTAATATTGCTATGTATACTGTATGTATATATTAAAACTTTATATAATTTTTATTTATAAATGTACAAGACAGGTCAAGATGCGCAAAATATTGCAAAAAGTACGATTAATGGTAAAAAGTAGCACTTTTTGACCTGTCCCGTTTACAAAAACTCTTTTAACTCCTATAATTAATAACACAAACTGCTTTATCTGAGAAGCACTCCTATATCAAAAAATATATTATTTTATATATTCTTAAATTCATTTAAAAAATGTAATGGAGGGAATATTTCTTTCTATTTGAAAATATACGAATCTTTATAAAAAAAGGCATTTCGTGGTTTCATAGCAAAATATTTCGTATTGGAGCACAATGAAAGAATCGGTTTGAGCACTTAATCAACAATTGGTCCATGTTTAGCACTTATTTATTTATAAAAAGCGAATAAATCTGTGAACCATAACAATATATATTCACAGAATATTTAAACCTTATAAAAATGGTTTATAACCACTTCCGCGTTAATTTATTCTCATTTCCACGCTTTTCTAATTTAGCATAAATTTTCTCTCAGGTCACCACGAATTTTCCTACAGCGTGAAATCACCATAAAAATACAATTATTAACAGGTATGATTTTAAAACTATAATTTAAAATGTAAATATTGGTAAGCGAACTTGTAAAAATATCAAACTCAGAATCTGCGCATAAGTGACTTATATTGGTAAGCGCGGAATAGGAGATAAATTCAAAGTAAAGTACGGAAGTGGCTATAATCCAAGAAAAAAAACTATTTATACGAATAAATAAACATACAGACTAAAATGACACATAATCTTAGCGATAATAAATAATTTTTGGTTGGGGTCGACTAAACATGGTAAAACAGTTGGACATTTAGGTCCCAGAAGTTGTTCAAAATTTTTGACAACAGTCCAACTTTGATTGTTCGGCTAAGCTTTCTTAAGTATTATGATTCCTAAAATAACAAATATTCGTAAATATACAGCTTAAATCTTTCATAGAGATGAATAGTAATGCGAAAGTTTTTTTTTTATAATATTCAGTCCATTTTTCATCAACACTTATTACAATACCATGGAATATTTCGAAAAACTGGAGATTTCTTTATATTATGTATCTTAGTATCACATACTATTTTCGTTGTTTTATAAAAATATTTTATTTTATACATATTTCCCATAAACTATTTAATATAATAATGTACATTAAAAAAATAATATATTTATATTTCAAAATTTAATTTTTGTATATTTTAAAAGAAAAAAAAATTATTAATTTTTTACACTAACAAAATTAAATATTGGAATATAGCAAAAATAAATTTTAAACAAAAATTCTTTTTTTACAATCTACTTGTCGCTACCGTTATACAAGAACCCTATATTTCAACAAGGTTGTTTAAACCTGCAGGTAGCTATAGTTTTTTTTATAAAAATCATATAATTAAGACTTCAACATTTTTTATTAATTAGCCATATTTTCAAAAAACTCTTTCATTACCTTATAAATTTTTTGTACAAGTCTGTGATATTTGCTTAAATATTCTAAATTTTATAATATTGCTATTAAAAAAACTTTTACAAATCTGATGCTTTTAAGACAATTTTAAATACGATCAAAAAATTGAATTGCTTATTCATAAGGCAAAACTGTAGATTGCTTAAGTTCTAATTTTGTAAATATCTGTATAGGTAGCGTTGATGTGGTTTTTACCAACACCAGCGCCCTACTGGTGGTATATATTACAATTTTCAGTGTAAGTAGCACTAAGGAAACAGTTTAATAATCGATGTATAAAGAATGTTAAAAGAAAAATATTTATATATGAATATACTATTTAATACACTAAATAAAGTACGTTAAATTTAAAAAATCTTTCGCACTGCTAAATTTATCTCTGTAAAAAAAGGAAAACAAACAGATAGACTAAACAAGACATTACACAACAAAAATGTCAAACTCCAGCCCTCACAAACTGACAAGCTTTGGGGGCCCGCAAGCATCAGGGGAGACCAAATCAGCCATACTAACCGGAATATTTCTTTGTTGAGTACTACATGATGGCACAAGAGGTGTAGATACAGAAACAGGTGTTAACCCAGTGCCACCTCCCATAAGAGAATCAAAATTAAACATTAACCCTGTCGAGGGTGTTGAAATTGGCCCCCCGATTATATCCGAGATGGATTTAGGGGCCGTGGCACCTACGTTCAACGTATTTGGCCGTGTGGGTTTCGAGATTGGCACTGTGGAGCTCAACATAACTTTTTTCGTTGGTGATGGAAGGAGGAAAATATCATTCATGGGTTCTATGTATTCTGTTTTAACGCGATCATTATTGTATTGGTCGTTAAATGGTTTTACTTCGCGTGCACTATGACTATGGAGGCGACATTGAGCGGAGGCTTTGTGAGATTCCAAGAGGTATTCCAGTTGTTCTTTCACCTGCTGAAGTTCGTGCATTTCATCTTGAAAAGCTTGTTTTTTTTGTTCAAGTTCATCAGTTTCCTAAAAAAAAATAATCAGCATTAAATTACACCCAGTTATTACTCGTACTTTTAACATTGTTGAATTATACCATAAAAAAACTTACCGATATAAGGGCATTAGTATGATCAACTCTTCTCTTCCTACATCGCGCAGCAGCAGCCTTATTTCTTTCTCTTCGAATCTTCCTTCTTTCTTCTTCCTCTGGACTGCAGTTGATGTCTTTGGTTGGTTTCCTACCACCCATGTTTCTACGAGAATGGCCGTTGGTGGTCTTTTGGGGTAAGGGAGGGGTCAAACGGGTATCGCAATCGGAACTGGATTGCGAAAAGTTACTGCTGTGCCAAGTTGGTTGGCTTTTTGAGGAAAAACTATCAGCGTCTGAGGCTGAGATGTATTGGTTATGACCTACAAAAACAGAATCTAGTTAATCATTAGAAATGTAAAATCAAAACTGAAGGCTACTTTTAACTCATCAAGTCATTAATTACAAAATTATGGATAACTTTATATTTTTTTAATTCTTTCAAGTGAATTAAATAGAATATATCCATTAATTAATGTTTTTAATATATGCTTTTAATAGGGCAGAAAAATATAAGATAACTCTAAAATTTATCAATTTAAATAACTTTGGGTCCAATGCTTAAATTTCATCAATTAAGATAACTGCGAAAAACGTTTTAAAATCAAAGTGTTTTATTTAATTTTTAAGATGATTAAAACAAAGATATTCTGTTATACAGGTGCCAAATTACGAAATTCTTGAAATTTTTTTTTTATAAAACTCAACGTTGAATAATATCACCTGTTGTTAAAATAGAGATTCATTTTAAAAGTATAAAAGATTTTATCAAAATCGTTTCTGTTAATTAAATAAATATGTGTCAAATGTGTTTCGAAAAATGGTTGTTGTGAAACTTTATCTTGTTCTTGCGTTAAAAAATACTTCCGAATGGAATTTTAAAATTGAATAGTCGTAGCTTCGAGCATATACTAACTAGAGGCACTTACTGCAACGGCAGAGATAGCATTAAACTACATATTGTCTCTTCCGCACATTTCTTTTAGTTGGTTGAAAATTAGCGTATTTGCACCCTCTATTTTCTATAGCAACTAAAGAAGAAATAAGAGATATATAGCATGTAGATTCATTTTCATTCCTGCCCTTATTTGTCTCGCGGTCAGAGCACTAAAGGTTGCCTCTAGTTAGTACATGCTAGAAGATTTATAGTTAAATTGTATTGTATTTTAGGTTCATAAGTTTTTCAAAAACGTTCATTTTGAAGGTTGTAGAAATGATTACAAAAACTGACCAAAACTAAAATAATGATCATTGTATAAATTACACTGCAATTAAGAATAAAAAACAAATTGTTATTGTAAAAAGTAATGTTGATATTCTCCTTGGATTTTTTACTATTTACTAACAAACAATAGGATTGAAAATGAATTAAAAAATAGCTCCCTATTCGGTTAACGTTCAATGAAGTTACTAGAATCTTGCGGTTTAAACGATACGTTCAGCCTTGGTAAAGTATTATATTTCTTTGTTCAAGTTTTATCCTTTATAGTCTTTTTTCCCATAGATATTTGCATTTAATTGCAGTTTCCTAATGTGCAACAATGACGGAAAGAATGTTTAACTATTTTACCTTTGCATTTTTATGAGTTTTATGAAAACATAAAAATAAATCTTTGCAAACTCAGTAAAAATTCTAATTTAGACCAAATATATTAATATTTATATAAATGACAATCCCATTTAATATTTGTAATGCCGTTTTTCCCACTAATGAAACTTAGCCACAATACGTTTTGATATGCTACCATAAGTATTTTAACCAATGAAAAATCTGTTGGCTCAAAATGTTAATATATAATTATACATGAGTATTCCAATCTTCATAGCTCTCAGAATTTTAATAATTATCAATATTAAAATATCTAATTACATATGTATGTTAAAAGTAAATTTCGGTTTTAAACATTAAAATAGTTTTTTGATTAATTAAATTTATATAGCTTACCAATAGAATGTACTAAAGGTGGAACAAATCCTGCTTCATTTTCGTGACTTTCTGGTTTCGATTGAAGTTCAATGAAAGTCTGTTCAATATTTCGTAACGTAGTTGGAGTTAAAGTGGGAGTGGTTCGAGTTGGTACTCCCGAATTAAGGCCTTCTAGGGTTATAAACTGAAACAAAATAATACAAGATTAATATACTTTTTAATCGATTTGGAATAGAAAATTTATTGAATTATTTAATATAAAACAGTAAAATATTATTTTAATAGACAAGCAGTTAACGAAAGTCTAATGCAAAAATTTAAATATTTTTAGTAAAAACAGAGATCGCAGGTTCGATTCCTGTCAGATAACACACTTTTGCAATATTTCTTTATTTTATTCTTGTTTATCTAATTTTAAATTTAAAATTTCAATAATTATACAGTCTGTATAAAATATTTCAACATTTAACATCTTCGAGTGCATCTCCTTTCATTGGAGGTTAGCGATAACTATGTCGTATGAATTTCTATCTTCAGCTGTTCGTATCAAAGTTTGTAAGTCTATACCCGTCCATTCCCGTATATTCCTTATCCATGTCTTCTGCCTGGTCCACGCTTTCACTCAATTTTACCTTTAATAATGAGCTGGGACAGTCTTTGTTTAAAGTTCCTTAGTAAATGACCCAGATAAGCTGCTTTACGCTTTTTTATGCATATAAGCAGTTTACGGTGTTTAGTTATCCGGTTCAAAACGTGCTCATTGGTAGTTCGGGATGTCCAAGAGATTCTGAGGATTCGCCGGAAAATTCACATTTCAAATGCCTCCAATCGTCTTAAGGATGTTACTTTAAGTGTTCATGCCTCCATCCCATATAACAAAACAGAATGTATGTAACACTTAACCATACGATATTTGATATCAATATTGAGGCACGAATTGCACAGAATAGGCCTGAGTTTCTGAAAAATGAATCGGACCTGTTCTATTCTTGATCTAATTTCCATTTTGGGGTCAAGATCGTCATTAATCTTACATCCCAGGTATTTAAATTTTTCGACTTGTTGAACCTGCTCTCCGTAGATCTTAAGGTCGGTCTGCATTTGTATGTGTCCCTTTATTTTCACCATTATTTTAGATTTTTTTTAATGTTGAATCTTAAGCCATATTCATCGCCTTTTGAAAAAAGCAGATTCTAAAAAATTACTTATCAAATTAAAATTTAATTAGCGTTTAGAATATTGAGTCATTTAAGTTAGATTTTTTTGGCAGTTGTAAATATTGTACTTTCCAGTAACAAGTTTGTCACCCAAAATCTATTTTAAACTCATATACTGCCAAATCAAATGTTGATGTTCATTTGTTTATTTTATTTTTAATATTTTATCAGTATTTAAAACAAAAAATACATACTGATCACTGTTTTAAAATTTGTTGTCTTATACAATCAGCTCAGTAATATAAAGACACACGTTACCATCATATATGGGCAAACTCCAGCACGCAAGCCGGATCAGGTCCTCCACTAGCTCAATCTTGCTCATAAAAGAAATATAAAAACGTAGGCGTAAATCTTTATCGCCCTTTTATTCAGTAGTACATAGCTATTTTATTACTTACGACCCTCGATGTTAATAATACCCCAATTTCGTACTCAGCTAAGTAAATGTACCTGTTTTTCATAATAACCAATATCAACTTTTTATTTATCTTAGACATAAAAAATATAAAAATAAAAAAAAACGTAGTTCTTGCGTGATAACCAACATTAAAATTTAGTACACAAAAAAAAATATTTTATCAGTTGTCGCAATCTTATATTATTGTATACCCCAATACAAAGTAAAGGTTTGTTATAACTACATGTCGCGAGTAATTGGACGAGTTAAAAAAAGAGTTAAATTTAACGAGGTATGAATTTGTTATTTCTCTCCTAATGATCGAAACTATTATAATCAAATTTTATATTAAAGGTTAAGATTTTTTTTAAATAACTAGTCAAGGTTTATGGAAAATTTATTACCTATCAAATAAGATAATTTCAAAAAATTTGGTCTCTAAATTTTACTAACTTATTGTGATTGCATAAACAAACAGAACATAAACAATGACTTCGCAAATTATTATGCAATTGTCGTTAAAGTTATAGTACTGCATGGTATATGAATCGCTATCATGGTATATGTAACGACTTTTTATATATTTTGATAATTTAATATTGAATTTACATTAATTAATCGCAAAAAAGACAATAACTACGTTTGCATAGAAAGTACGTGACACTACGAGAGTATTTTTTCGAGCAATATTTTTTTACAATCTTCGGAGAGGATTATCCCAACAGCAATGTCTCGCTGAAACGTTTTTTGTGTTTGGGAATGAAGCACCACACCAGTCAACTATTTCTCGCTGGTATTGCGAATTTCAACGACGAATCCAGGCTAGGTCCAACCAAAACGGTTTAACAAAGGAAGCTCAAAAAACGTTTATATTATTGTAATTGGCGATTAATCTTGGATTTAGTCCTCCGAACCGAAAAATAAACGCTGTCACGATAAGTAAAAACCAACAAAAGTGATCAGTTCTCGAAGAAAATAGTCTCAACTTTTGTGTCAAAATCTGGTCATGTGGCAACAATTGCTTTAGAATATCGAAGAACGGTTACTTCCAAGCTTTACAACATCGAATTGTTAAGACCATCCACCATATAGTCCCGACCCAAGACCCAACGACTTCTTCACGTTCCCAAAGATCAAGAACTCAATGCGTGGGCAGCAATTCCAGTCGCCAGAAGAAGCCATCAATCCTATTAAAACAGCGATTTTGCAGGTGCCAAGTGAAGGCTGGAATAACTGTTTTACCAATTAGTTTGAACGTATACAAAGTGTATCGGTCGTGGTGGGTTTGAAAAGCAATCAAGTCTATATATTTTTTGTCTTTATGGCTATATTCAAAACTAAAGAGACACGTCTGTCAAAATGTATAAAGATGGCCAAAGTTGGTGGAGAAAAAAGGTACTAAAAGACGTAGTGGCATATTTTGTCCCATGGTGAAGTAAATGTTAGATAACGAACCATATTTTTTTTATTGTATATTGTACTTTTTAACAACATGAACTTCATCACCAAAAATCTTCTATAAAATCGTATAATGCCAAATAAAATATACTTGTTATTTATGTTCACAATTTCATTATGTTTCATAAAAAACCATATGTCAATATTTCATCAATTTAAAAACCAGTTTCTCCTGTTTCTTTTTTTTAATTTATCACAGGTATAAAGATAATGTTTGGTAACGATACAGTAAGGTCCAAAGTGCACTTAAGCAAATCTAGTAATGAAATAAACAAAAATAAAAAACAACGTAGTAGTTGCCGGCCAACGTGCTTCAAAATTAGAATAGAAACACGTTACTTAGCACTAAGATTATTCATGGATATAAATAGATCGTTAACTTATAGGAAATAAAAGTTGCTGTTTTTTAGGATATAAATAAATATGCATACGACAAAAAGCTTCTACTCTAATCCAGTTAAATTGATTCAGAGAAATCTAGAATTGTAAAGTTATTGAGAAACATCCAAAACTAATTAATTATAATAAATTAAATTATAAATATTTATTTATTGAGCTATAATTAAAGAAAATAAATTGTTATTAGAGAAATATTAATTAAAAGAAACTTACAATTAATAAATAATATATCCTAAGAGTGGTTTTAACTAATTGTATTTTATTAAAATCATGACTATTTTTATAATAAAAATGTGATAAAAAAACAAATTAAAGGTGGAAAATGTGTGATAATTTATTTTCAAATGTATAAGAAAATAACAAATAAAATGACTTAAAAAATAGTTTAGAAGTGAATATATATTTTTTTAATAATTAAATTATCTTTAATCTAAATGTACTTTTTTTAAATAAAATTATTTTTATTAATTACATATTCGATAATAAATTAATTCAAAATTTACCTGTTGATAAAATAACTCCTGGGCTAAGAAATGTGTAATTTCTTTTTGATCCAAAAACGCCATTGTTCGGTACAAGTATCGTAAGAATAATAACAGTAATAATAACAAAAAAACTTTAAAAAAATCGTGTATATACTATTTAAAAAAAAAATATAATAATAATAATAAAACAATTTAACAGTGCGATACTCGATTTGTCGTTAGATCGATACCGATCGATTTTTTTCGTTCGTTCGTAAATAAAAAAATAATTTTTTAAGCCGAGCACAACTTATCCGAGGCTCGACTCATCGAAAAATGAAAATCGCGAAGTGGAAATTTTCATTTGTCGCCCACCAAATTGGCTTAAAATTAGAACAGAGATGGCGCATTTCGCCAAAATTATTTTTAGTACATCGATTGTACGGTTTCAACTTTAAATTAGTAATATGTGTAAGTACGATTCTGTACTTAAAAAAATCACTTCATAGAAGTAGTTTAGTTAGAAAAACAACATACACATAATTTATAACCAACATATGGTATAAAAAAATATAGTTTACAGAAAAATATAGTAAAAATGGTATAAAATAAGTTACCATTAACAAAATTAGGTCTATTTGAAAAACTGTGACGATTGGTTTATACTCGCATATACTCTACATTTGAAAAAATATATATAAATTTAGTTTTTATCAAATTAAATTAGCTAAAGTACTTTAGTACTTTGTCGCTACCCTCATGGAACACTAAATATGACGAAGGTTGTCTTTTTAGTTTGGCAGATAGCCGCTTAGAAGGCGCTACCAATAGAACCTTCAGACCATATATGTAATACTACCTTCAGACACAAATCTAACCTCAATCTTTTGTTGACATAAATCCAGAGTTTGAAAATGAAGCACCACATTCAAAACAGCAGTCACACAGCAAAACATTAATGCAGTTCGTCAGCTAATAGAGGTAGCTTTGGACATTTCAGACGTCGATCCAAAAGATCCTATATGAAGAACTATGTTACGAAGTTGGTTTCCTCATTTCCTCACAGAAGAGCAAAAGGTCTGCATCAATTGGTGTCGAAAAAAAATTGGAACGGTTCAACAAAGTTAGCTCAAAAAACGTTTATAGTATTATTAGTGGCGATGAATATTAGAATCCTACGAACCGGAAAATAAAAGCCAATCCGCCGTGTGAGTGTTTCACTAACAAAAGTGATCCGTTCTCGAAGTGTGTCAAACAAATTGGTCGCAACTTTTGTCTCAAGGTCTGGCCTGGTTAAAAAATTGTTTTAGATTTTAGAAGATAGCAGAATGGTTACTTTCGATTGGTATATAAACGTTTGTTTACCAGAAGTTATCGCGAAACACCGACAAATCCACACACAACGGCGAATCATCCTAGATCGGGACAATCCAAGTGCTCACACTGTCCCTAAAGACAATCGAGTTTTTGAAGCTTCAAAACTTCAAAACATCAAATCTAATCCCCAACGACTTCTTCAGCTTCCTAAAGACCAAGAATTCAATGCGTGGGCAGCGATTCCAGTCGCCAGAAGAAGCCATTTACGCCTGTAAAACAGCGATTTTGCAGGTGTCGAGTGAAGACTGGAATAACTGTTTTACCAATTGGTTTGAACGTATGCAAAATTGTATCGATCCTGGTGGGACATATTTTGAAAAGCAAAAAAGTACTTCAATTCTATATATTTTTTGTCTTTATCGCTATGTGAAAAGCTAATAAGTCAACTATCGTAGTATACTGATTGCAGTATATCTCAGCACAAATCTAAGATTTTGCAAATATGCAGGTGGCGGTATTTTTATAAATTTTATTTAAATATTAAAAATGAGAATAGGAATGTAATGGTGCAATATTTTATAAGAATTTAAAATCAACTATTTTTATATATAAAATATAACCTTGATTCATAGATCTACGTAATAACACGGAAATAGAATTTTTTCAATTTTAATAATGACTTTTATTATTCTACAACACTGTGTGTTTTTTGAAAAACTTAACAGTGCAATTATATACTTATTTGATAAAGATAACTATAATAACACAACAAAATTTAAACCTACGATACACATGATTTAAATTATAATTGATTCTAATTATTCGATTGTGTTCAACAAAGCGCATATATAATTATTTTTAGTCTAAGAACTGATGTTTTACAGGACTAAATATTATGTTTCATTCCACTTGACACTCAAACGCGTTTCGTTATTATTATAGTTGGGAATGCCCGCCATTACATACCCACTTCCGATTCTAATTTATCTTGTAAACTTTTTTTGGAGTAATGTACAGTTATGTACACCAACATGTTAAAAAAATAATTAAAGTGAAACTTACTTAAGACCTATAACTGGGAGTTTATTTTAAAATTTAATTAGACTACTACGCCAACTTATCAAATACATTACAAAAATAATAAACTTTTCGTTCGTACCTTTAGGGCTGAAGTAGGTTCTCGCAGTTTACTGTGTTGATAATTTTTGTAATAAAAATAATACATAGATTTCGGAAACGTTAAAAAACACTGAAAAGGTATCATTTTTAAGCTGTTCGATTTATAAACTCAAAAAATATATATGATGTCCCAAAATTAGCCTGAAAAAATTAACTACTATGTCAAAAATTAATATCTGAAAAACAACGATCAAAAATTGATCCCTACCTTTTGAAAGTACTTCCCTGAGAAACTATACAACATTTTGGATACCATCTCCAGGGAAGAATTTTTTAACCATTTGTTTAACGAGATATGTTCTTATTTTTTATCGTATTACTTGCTAGTGAACTTTTACAAGCTAATTTTGGGACAATTCAATTATTTTAACACACATATTCTATTAAATTAAAGCTTACATAAGATGTACAAGGTGGATAATATATAACTGACTGATTTAAATTGCCCGCCAATTTTTGGTACATGCATTTCAGTAGGTGTCGCTGTAGTAGTTGTTTAAAGCACATTTGTTAAATCATCATGGAGCACAAAATGCGTCCGTACTGTCAAAACGTTTTACTTAAATAAGTCGATTGTTGACACTATTCGGATGGGCCCTTGGCGAAGTAGTTTTCTGTGGTTCCTTTTGTCCTTGCCAAATGGAAAGACTCCACGACGGAGGAGACACGCCACAGCGTCAATCTCCCAACCCCACATTGTACCACGTGGGTTACACTTCAACACACACATACACTTACACCAAAAAGAAATGACTTTTTAGGCACGTTCAACCACCACGGAAGGACGAAACGGAAGTTAGAAGACCAACTCTCCAGGAATACAAGAGCAAGATTTGTGGGAGCGGAGCCGGCGACAGACAGATGCTGACTCCTTCCCAACATTCCATCCATCCCCTGAAAAGGACGTAAGTCCTACAACAGGGTCCTCTTATGCTGACTCCTTCCCAACATTCCATCCATCCCCTGAAAAGGACGTAAGTCCTACAACAGGGTCCTCTTACATACCAAACTCCTAAAAATTTCCATATTTTTCTCCCAAACAACTCATTCTTGAACTTGAACACTATTCGGAATCTACAACAAAATTTCGGTCACAATAATGTGCCCAGTGTCAACACTATTTACCAGTGGGTGCGGAAAATAGAGAGAGAGTTCGTGAAAGTATTGTGAGATATCTACCGAACATCGTTCTCAAGAACTTGGGATTCGCCGCACGTCATTACGCAAGACTTGCATTTGCCGCCATACAAAATTCAGTTAATCCAAGAATTGCAATCTAGAGACTATGAAAGTTGCCGATAATACAGACATAGAATATTGAAGCGTAATACCCAAAATAACGATTTTTACCGACAAATGAAAATGAGCGATGATGCCTACTTTGATACAGCTAGATTTGTTAATAAGCAGTATTGCGTATCTGGGCATTACAAAACCCTCGTGTGATCCATGAACCATCCTTTTCGAGTTACATTTTGGTGTAGTGTTTGGTACGAAGGTGTCATTGGACCTTACTTCTTTGAAAACGCTGCACTCGCGATCGCTACCATGGTATGGTGGATTTTTAAAAGATGGGGTTTGCGCCAACAAACCAAATGTTATTTTTTATGCATAATTTCTTAGTTTCAATAAAATTAAAGGTAAAAGATGGGCGGATTTTATTTCTAGTAACAAATATTCAAGATATAAATCATTCAGTTACATATTGCCCACCTTGTATTAATGAAATTCTATTTCAATACAATTTACCCATTTTAATTAGTTATTAAAACTCTATACGTCACAATTACAATAAATACTAATTGTAATTTTTCTTAAAGCCTCAAAACATACAAATCTCGAATATGAATATTAAAAAAATTTGTATCTTTTTTAATTAGGTTTAAGAAGTTTATAATAATCGAAAATCCAAAATATTTTAAATTTTAATTACATAAACATAAAATCCTTCAAACTTTTTATTTTAGTGAAAACATGACAACATCGTTAATGATAGTGATTTTATAGAAAACATGCTGGGAATGCAAGATAAAATTAACAAAACATGTCAATAAGTTGTAATTTAATATTCCAAGGTATTTAGCGCTAATAAAATCGTAAAAATTATTAGCCGCGGGTGCAAACGAAAGAAAAACAAGGTTTTTGTAAAGTTATGTTATATTTCTAAAAAACAATGATGTAGAGAGTTTACAAGATAAAAATGATCGTAGTACAATATTTTGGGTCATAAACCTGAAGAAGTATGATATGATAAATATAATAATAAATTATATCAGCGAAGTTTATTTATATAATATATGAAAGTTTATTTTTTAACACATTATTCTGATATACAACAATTTGTTCAATTTATTTAGTTCAAAGTTTAATTGTTTTTATTTCTTTTTAAACAAAATATCACTTCTCCCCTGTATTTATATAAAAAAAAACGTGTGGAACTTTGTGAATTCCTATGAAAGCGACGTCTTTAATGGTAATTTTGACCCAAAAGGGTGAATTAAAAATTACTGGATTTTGAAGTCGACGAGAAATACAGATGCCAGGTAAAATTTGATTAATCATTATTGTGACAAATTTTTTTGTCGCAAGGCCACTTCCGAACTTACCACTAAACAAATTATAAAGAGATAACATCCATATCTAACGGTTAAAGTTTTTTCACCAATTTCATAATTTTATTTTTCTTATGATAGGTATATTTTTTTATAACATTATTTTGTGTGCTGTTCAAAGTTCACCTTTATGATCATGATTTTTAATCCCAATCAACAATATTTTTATATAATTTCATTACGTATTGTTAATTTTTACGACTAACTAAAAAAAAGTTAAATAACGGACCATCCTGTATTTTTTTATCTCTCTGAAATGATGGTTAAGTAAATGAGTGAAGTAAAAATAAGAAACGCTGGAGATGGCAGACACTGGTACAGTTCGACGGTGAGTCATGGTGAGTTTACAATCGGAAATACTTTACATACCCGAGCAAAAGGTGGACTATATACCGGGGATCAACAAAAAGTGAAATATATTCACATATGAATTTTAATATTTGATTTTGTTATAACATAACAGAACTTTAAATATGAACTTTTTTAAAATTTGAAAGCCAAGGCAAAAAAAGCATTAAATATGTTTTATTTTTGGGATAATCCAATTTACGTATGTTTACAAAAACCAAGTCATAAATTTTATCATTGAAGATTTTAAGCAATGTTCGATAACAGACAAAAACTCTAATGAATGTACCTATATATTGTTTAGTTCTAGATTGATACTTCGTTTTTTAGCATTTTTAATACCATTAATATACATTATTTCTGTACAGTCAACGACACACGTTTATACATTCAATTAATTCACTCGTCGATTTTTCTCAGAACCGATTTTGGGATATTTCTGTTTTTTTTTTAGCTTTCAGAAGGCTGATGACAAAATTCGCATTTTTTTTATCATTTTATGTTTTGATTAACTTAATTTATTACTTAACTAAATTTCATCTTTTATACAATTATTTTGACCATTGTAATAATAATAATCAATGGACTGATTAAGAGCTTAATAAAATAAAAAAAATTTTTTACTATTTTAATAAAAAAATACAAGAGAATATCACAAAATTACCACTTGGGAATCGTAAATTGGGAACCGGACAACTTTTCAGATAGTGTTTAAAAATAATCTTTATTCATATATATAGCCATAAAAAACAATATTTTAATTAAATAAATCCTTTGGAGTACTTGAAAACGTCAAAAACATAATTTATTTAAAATTGCCGCGAAAACAGCACTTCATGTCAATTCAGATCGCGTGACGTCATCTGTGGGGTAAACAAACTACAAGCCATATTACAAGTGATCAGTGCTTGGATAAATTAAGTATTTTTTAGTTCTTAATCATCATGGACCAAAAAAAATATCGTTGGTGTGTTGTACCTCGATGTGGAAATACATCAGTAACTACTCCAAATAAAATTTTCATTGATGTACCTCGAAAACCAGACATACGAAAGAAATGGTTAGACCTAGCAAAACGAAAGTGCGATGGAATGTCTGTTACTTTACCAATTTACTTTTGCGAAGATCACTTTGATGTAAGAACTGTACCTAAAGTGTTATTACACAGCCCACAACACAAATAATCATATAGTGTGTATATAGGAAAATAACTTGGTAAATAATGGAACTAGTTTTAGGTTGTGTTTTCTTTTATTTTTTCAATCATTTCTATGGTTAAGATAAACAAAAAGAGGTTGAAATGTTCTCACATTTCTAAATTCAGCAGAACAAAAGTCGGAATTGCTGGCAAAGAAACTGCCGACCATGAAAATATCAACTTTTGGGAGATTTCTATTGTCGGCTTTTGTATAACCTTGTTCCATGATAAAAACTTAACAAAAGGCTTCAAGCACTTGTGACAACTTCGGTTATGACTACAGTCCTTTAATTCGTAACCAATTACAATTAAATATTTTTAGAAAAATGCTAATAAATCGTAGAAAAACATACAAAGCAGTGTTGTTTACTTATGGCTAAACACAAATGACGTCACGCACTGTGATTGGCGTTTGGGTTCTTACGCTGCACAGATAAATTTGCGCAACTTTATTTATTGATTTAAAATTATAAATCATTGTTATTTCTTAAAAATCTTTATTGAGTGATATTATTGTATAACAAACTTTATTTTAAAACACATCTTAGATTTTTTCCGATTACTGTCCGGTACCCTATTAATTATTTATAAGAAAAAAGTCGTTTGTGAAGCGCAAGAGTGTTGAGGTTTAATATCCCACCCTGTCAGATTTGCAGCTTATAAAGCTCTGTGATTCCCTTTCTTTCTTTATTATAAATTTTTGGTCAAACACAACACAAATTTAAACTGTTCAAAATTTGTACTAATTTGGTTTATAATTAGAATTCCAAACTTATTTGGGGTTTTAAAGAAAGTTGACAAACTTTAAAAATGCCTCTCAAATATTGCATCATTATTGCAGAACTGATTAAAATTTAAATTCTAGGGATCTGTTTCTTTACTGTTTTAATTAGCACTAGATTGTATAGACAACTTTTTCCAAGAAAG
This sequence comes from Altica lythri, assembly GCA_964028335.1. NCBI lineage: Eukaryota > Metazoa > Arthropoda > Insecta > Coleoptera > Chrysomelidae > Altica > Altica lythri. Next base: position 28,789,346 of record OZ034807.1, read on the forward strand.
GTTTGTTTCTCACTAATTCTATTTTCAACACAACAGATTTTACACTAATTTAAAGTCTTGTAAACATTTTCAATCTATTTAAATCGTTTTAAACAATTAATTTAAATTTATCTGTCATAATAAAATATTAAAAATTTAGTATTTGTCTAATAATTTTGCTCTGATTAAATTTTATATTTTATAGTAGACAATTTATTAACACATAAAAAAACAAATTGTTTTAATTAACTATAAAGGAAGATTACTCATCCTCTCTCACATTTTGATACGTTTTATTGTTCAATGTTTGATTAGATATGCTGGTCACTACTCTCAAATAAATTTGGCAAATTCTAGACTAACATCATAGTAGATCTCAGAAATATTTTCATTCATAAGTTTACAACATTCCTCAATCAATGGTGAGTCAGACTTCTCGGGAAAATCTCGGTCGGTTGTAATTTTATTTACTAGTCTCTATATTGTTCTCGGAGAAGCCTTGATCGGCCTTTCGATTGATTTTACGGCTAAAGAAATACACAAAAAAAGATCGTTAGCACGCTGGGGAAAGAAAAGTGCTTGCAGGTAGGAAAAGTAATAAAATAAAATTAAAAGTTAATATCCGGAATAACTTTATATAATTTGTAAATGAAACTGTAGGCCCCCATTTGAAATAGATAGTTCGATATATTGACTTCAATATATCCTGAATGGTTTTTTGTAACACTTAAATTAGCTACATTATCTTAAATTTACTGTTGAATTATAAATATGTGTCTGTCAAGTTAAATAATATAAAATTAAAATCGTATTTTATAGTAAAAATTAGTTTAATATTGCAACTTTATTTATTGTGTAGAGTTTCCTCCAGTTTATTAAATAATTTATAAACACAATTATCGGTACCCTCATAAATATATATTTTTATGCATTGACAGCCATGTATCACAAAACCACGAAGACTAGATACCCAGGAGTCTACACGGTATAGGCTTTTTCATAATATTTCTTGTCTCAATAATCGGGCCAGATCATAGTTCTATTTTTTGCCACTGGCGGCGCGAGGAACATTAAGACCCGAACCGATGTTTATGACATTTAAATTTCACGAAATATTAAATATATGATATTAATTTATTTAAAACTACTTGTAATAAAATTAATAAAAAGAAATGTGAAAGTATTGTGCTGTTTATGGTTGTGTTAGTGGCCGAAAGGCAGATGACAGTGTAAAAAAGTGGGTATATTCAAAGCACCAAAAGTGAGTAACATCAAAATAATATCTGTTAAAAATTTGTGTTTAAACAATTAATTTATCTGGCGATTGCCAAGTAGCGGAGCCATATAACAAACAAGGACATCAATAATTAATTTATAAATTTGTGTAGTTTTTAACTAATATTTGAATATTTTTGTGCATTTTCATTTATCTTTTGAAATATTGTATTTAAATCTTAGGAACACAAGCGCACTCTACCGGCAATAGTTCTGTCCCCTAAATTGAGACCATTTTTTTAACATTACGTTTAAACTCCTGGTATCTAGTCTTCGTGCACAAAACAATAGTTATTTGTGACACAAGGACGGAAAATGACATTTTGCAAGAGCGAGGAAAGTTGTGTAGCCGAGGTGCGTAGCACCGAGGCGAAACAATACGAGCACTTGCAAAACATTTTCCGGACGTGTAACACACACTATTTTTTGGTCTGACTAATTTTTAATATTTTCAAAAGTTCAAAAACTTTTTACTTTGTGACATACAAGATTAGATGTTCATTGACATCTTTTGCACGATTAAAAGAATTAGTAATAAGGAATGATTTTCTGATAATCGATTTCAAGATACTTAATTTTTATACAAACGAATACTGTGCAAATAAGCAGCACAGTAAAAATTGTTATATTAAAGATATTAACAGTAATATCTAATAATTTTATATAAAAATAGCAAGAAGATAAATCGAGATATATATTTTCATAATCGAATGATAAGTAGTTGTAAATTGACATAAATGTCAAATTTAAAATAAAAGTTGTGAGAGAAATTAAATGTAAGTTAGAATCCTGCTTACCTTTAGAAAAAGTTATTAGTTGAGTATATTATACGCTGTTTTTATGAACTATTTTAGTTCAATGAGCAAAAATAAAATCGAGATATATATTTTTATAATCGAATGATAAGTAGTTGTAAATTGACATAAATGTGAAATATAAAATAAAAGTTGTGAGAGAAATTAAATGTAAGTTAGAATCCTGCTTCCTGCTTACCTTTAGAAAAAGTTATTAGTTCAGTATATTATACGCTGTTTTTAAATAAATTTAATTAAAATTTGTATTATTCATTATGTATTTTTGATGACTCATAGCGCCATCTTTTTAGATAATCTAAAAGTTACTTTGCCGGCCTAGGCCGGAAAAAGTCATTTTCCGGACGATTTTGAAGTAATTAATAGTATTGTTTCTGGACGGAGGACCAAAAATGTTTTTTTCATTCCTCCAGGTTGTGACATTAATATTTACTGGCTGATCCGCCTAACTTCGAATAATTAATAATTTCTTAGATTTTTAGTTTTTTTTTCTATTATTAAAAAAATGCCATCGAGTTTTCCCCTTTTTTATTTTGTTTTTCCGTTTTTTTCCACATTCGATCACCTTTGTTTGTGATTTTTTTCTCGATTTTTCAATTTTATTTCCTTTTTTCCTGTTTTTTCAATTTTATCTGATCTCATTTGTTTCCAGTTGCTTACTTATTTTTTCCCAATTTTTTTCAATAGCTCGATCTACCGGGTATTTCCTCAAAGAGTTGTACGAGGGTTGTCTTTTATAGTTTTGCATATAGCCGCTTAAAAAGCGCCACCAGATGCAAATCTAACCTCAAACTTTTGTTGGCATAAATCATTTCATTTCGATAAAACTAGTCGTGTAGTTACAAAACACACAAATAAAATTGAAATATTATACCAAAATTATGTGTTTTTTTTTAGTTTATCAAGTTAAAGATTAATGATTTTGTCAAAGGTAATACCACGAGTCCTTAAAATTTTATCGATAAATTTTTAGTTTCCACGAAAACTTTTTTATTTGGCAAAAATACGAAAACAAACTGAAATGTGATAAAATCACGAGTCTGGAAAATAAAAATTTATCTAGTAAAATATTACAGGACGAGTGGTATTTGAGAAGATTATTTTTTGAACCATTCTGTACAAAAACTACTTTATTTAAAAAACTTCCTAGAACAACTTATATTTCATAATTAACACAAACGAAATGCCGTTACCCATCCTATTAACTTATCCTGTACACTAGATAGTATTGACAGTTGTCGTGAGCGTCGTGAAAACAGGGTTATAATTTGAATAAATATTTATTTTTATACCTATTTATACAATTATATTATTAAAGAGAAAATTACCAAAATAAAAATTATTAGGTATATCTATTTAAAGTTTACCTACAAGACCACATTTGCCTGTAGGCATATAAAAGTTTTAAATGCATGCAGAACCAGGAAGCAGGTTAGTTTTAAAGTACCTACATATTTGATTTTTCATTATCGTTTAGATGAATTGAATTGTGATAATAATAATAACAAAATATATCTCAGAATATTTAGATAATATAAATGAATGTTGATTTATAGTAAGGTACTTATAAACAAGAAAATTGATTGTTCAATATTGTTATTGAATTTTTGACAGTTCTATAATTTTATCAATACCTACTAGTAAAACCACTAGTGGTTTTATCAATATAAACCGGAATGATTGGCTAGATTTAGCATAAAACATTGAAGATTAAGCGTTTTCATTGGACGAAATCACAAAATTGTGATATTTGGACAGGTGAAAAAAATAATCTTTGTCTTTGGTAAAACTGATGTTGATAATAAAGATCAGATGCTAAATTAACTTTGCATACATCAAAGAACGTATAATAAAATACGTTTCTATATATCCTTCGAGTTGGATGATCTTTTACCATAAATAATTGTTACTTTTTGTTTATCGTAATTTTATTTTCAATTCAACTGAAACACTTGTATGATCGAATCTTTACAGTAATTTAATTGGACAGAATTCCATGGTATCATTTTTAAATTTCTACCTACTTTCATAATATAATTAAAACAATTTTATAAACTGCTATTGTTGCATTGCAGTATTTCTTGAACTGATCTCATCATTATCTAAATATCATAAATGCTTGTAGGTAGTCAGTAAATAATAATCGTTGTGTAAAACTGTTTGTTGTAAAAATTACACTTAAGAAACTTATAAAATTTATTAGTGAAATGAATGCGCAGTTTAAGATAAACATTAACACCATTAATAACCATAACAGAAGACAGCTTTCAGTAAGATATTCTTTTTTTGGCTTGATGCCAAAACTACGTACTGGCCTTGAATATACGCCACACCTAATTAAAAACAATAGCAACGATTTTAAACATTTTTTATTTAATTTGAATTAACATCTACAAAAATAATATGCTTGTAAATTTTTATTTAATTAAAAAGTTAAATTGTTCTACATATTATGACTGTCAATAAAGTCGTACCAAAAGAGTAAAACAATGCACAAAATCACAATTTGTTTTTTACGTAATTTTAAAAATAATTTCTGTTTTTTGGTCTTAAGACGATTGTTCTTTAATCAAAGATTAACTAAAAATTCTATATTAAATCAATAGCGGTCCGTTTTAAAATCGTAAACAGAGAGACTTCAGTCAGTTAAAAGATTAGTAAAGAATACTGTTTAATAAGTACACGCTTTCGAAAACTTATTTTCTTTTACAAGAAAGTATTTTCGAAAGCTTGGACTTATTAAAGACCGAAGACCCGATAATATGAGGTCTGTCGCAAAGTAAACAAGACTTTTAAGAAATATCAGATACTAGTAGCGCCATCTGTTATTGGGACGAGCGTTCGATAGCTACATCTTTCATCGATGTTCTGTCAAAATTTTATGACAATCGAACCACTTCACGACGAGTTATCGCGCTCAAAGTGGCAGCACCTTTTTAACATCGATCGAAAAAAGAGAATTGACCAAAGAGCCAATATTAAGTTCTGTTTTAAACTTGGAAAAACATTTACCGAAAGGCATCGATTGTTGAAACAAGTTTATTCTCGTAGCCGAGTCCACGAGTGGTTTACACGGTTCAAAGAGGGTCGTGAGTCGCTGGAAGAAGACGGTAAATGTTGGTCAGTTGAAATTTGTGATTACGCCAGAAACTGTCGAAAAAGTGCGTCTGTTGATTAAAAATGAGTCAAACTCTTCAAATGGAATTAGGTATCTCCAAAGATTCGATTTATCGCATTTTAACAGGAAATTTGAACATGAGAAAGGTGTGTTCATGTGTTCAAGGTTTGTTCCGCACAAACTCACGGATTACCAAAAAATGCTTCAAATTCAACATTCGAGACACATCATTAAAAAAAAAGGCCAAGAAAGATAAAAACTTTCTGTACAACATTGTGACTGGTGTTTTCAATACGATCCAGAAAACAAGTGTCAAAGTTCCGCATGGAAGCATCCAAGCGAGCCAAATCCGAAAAAAAGCCGTTTGGAAAAGTCAAAAGTGAAGACAATGTTGATTTGTTTCTACGATTCGAAGGGAATTATTCACAAAGGAATCATTCCAGCAGGCCAAACAGTTAATGCTCTGTGCAGAATATCGCAAAGAAGGAAGCTGGCGCTTGTTGGACGACAATGCACCATCACATCGATCGACACTGGTGTCCGTTTTTTTGACAAAAAATGCATTTTAACCATTAACCACTCTCCATATTCTCCTGATATGGCACTGTGAGATTTTTTTCTGTTCGGTAGACTACATTTGCCCATGAAGGGACAGCGGTGTACCGACGTAGAGGTTATCCAAAAGGAATCGACGTTTTTGCTTATTTTTTCTTTGTTCTGTTTACTTTGCGAGAGACTTCGTATGCTTTCTTTATTATATTAGTCAGTCAAGACTACCCTGCTTCTCTACTATAATCGTAAGACATTGTACTGTGGATATAATAAACCCGACACATATAAAATGTTTTACATATTAAATGAAAGTCTTTTTATTTGAATGTTTGAAAAGTATTATAATAATACCTACTTATTACGCAATAATGGGTTATAAAAAAAGCTATTAACAGATATATGCTTAAAAATAATATATATATTAAATAAAAGAATACTTTTTTAAAACATTAGCTCAATATTGATTATTCAAATATATGTAAAACAAATACAACAAAAATCTTTTTATATTATAGTTTCTGTTAATTTCAAATTCTTAATAAAATGTAATAAAGGATTATCATAGATCAAATTTCAAAACGCACGTTACGGCGCCACATTTTGCCACAGTATCCGGTGCGGTTTGCCACTTTACGCCATTAAATTCAGAACAATTTTAAACACTGTTAAATTTATCACAAACAAGCGTAACAAATTAATCAAGAATCTTACAATACAGTTTTTTAACTTTTAACTAAATTCAGCTGTTTAGATCAAAATAGAATAACAGGAAAATGATCGCAATTTCCTGTACTTAAAATGTTAACAATATTGAATTAAAAAAAATTGAAAACAAGTAATGAGAAAACTTGCAAAATTTTAGGATTAAACAAGAGCAAATTGAATCTGGATAAATTGATGAATCAGATTAATTTGTTGATATCAAAGTGAGAGGAAAGTGAAAGGACATATTGCATACTATAAACAGAATCCCAGAAAGCAAAGAATCGTAGGGGGACGATTGCCTTAGGAATATAGGTAATAGGGGACTGTTTTGGGCAGTATTTTTAGGAGTTGGTCTACAAGCTATACTATTGAGGTTTGATTATAATAAACGTGAAAAAGTGGAAAAACGAATTATCGATGAAATAAAACATAAAGGCAAAAAATCTAAGGTGGGCGAACAAAGTAATATAAAGGAAAGAATTGTAATTGGTGCTTTGTTTGTGGTACTCGAAGTTTAAATTTAAATGAAAGTTTGTTCATTTATTTTCGTGTTTTTCAGCACTTCTGAGTTTTTGTGTACACTTAGTACAATTTCGTTACGTATATTCCCTGTAAATTATTCGAGAGACTCTGGTTATTTGGATAAATCTTGGCTTTACGTATCACAAGGCGGAGTCAAATCAAGTGAGCGTGGTGGTCAATTAAAATCACCTTTTTGAAGTTATACTTCTATTTGTGCACTCGGCGGAAAGGATTTGTGTGGGGTTAAATGGGAAAAATCATTACATGTGTAATGGTGTGAGTAAGAGAGAGACAGAAACAAATATAAAGTATATTGGTCGGTAAAAAAAGATGAAATATTTAACACATGTTTAGTCATAACTATAAGTCCTTTGAATACCGTTTAAACATTCAGTACATTGAAAAGGGATAGATATACAAAAAAACAGTCTGAGCTAATGTTTTGAATATCATAGTGACGTATTACATTGTGTTTGATAGATTATTTTATAATTCTGTCACGTAAGTAAACATATAAAGTTTAGTATTTTATATTAATAATATTCAGTGATGAGGATTGTAGTCCATAGTTTCGTCAAATGGTTGCATTATATCCTGCACTATGCTTTTGAGGTTGTTGGCTACATAAACAGAGTTTTTAAGAATAGTCGAAAAGTGCATTCCGAACAGACAATAGATAGAAAAATTACAACTAGGTAAGTATTCCAAATGGGTTCAATTTATGTACTCGGGGTTTTTGGAGTCGCTGAACAAGAATATCATGATGTCGAAAGTCTCCGCGGCACTTGGTGCCTAGGGTATTTACCTCCACTCCTGGGGTTTTATGTAAATTCTGTAAAAAATCAGTGCACACTTGGAACTCGGCGTTTTTTTGGGTCGCTGAATACGAATATGATAATGGCGATGGTGTCCGAAACACCTGGTGCTTAAGACGGACCTCGTCTCCAGGAATTTTATGCCAATTCGATACAAAATGAGTGTGCACTCGGTACTAGGAGGTTTTTGAGGTCGCTGAACACGAATATCATGATTTTGCTAAATCATTCGCATACAAATTTATGAATCCGGGCGCGTGCATAGAAGTATAACTTCTGCCGGCAGTCCCACTGACTGCCACACTCGTTTTTTTAAATCAATCAGTTATCATTCATTCCATTTTCAACCAACTAAGATGCCCAAAAATCGCGTATGATTGCCCCATATGGCACAATTGACCGTTTTTGTTAGACTACCATCATCGAAAAAGAACGGGCAAATGACTCTATTCGCGCAAACACCGCACCAGATATTAACTTTTAGCAAATGTAATAACCCCTATTCAATTATTTGTTTATTTTCATTAACCCTAACAGTAAACTTTGCCGAAATAAATAATTGATACTGAATGTTTTTCTGGGGCGGTTAAAAGACGTTTATAATTGTTCTCTGCTATGCGGTTATTGGGTAACCCAATAACCTAATGCCCAAACTTGACTATTATTACTTTAGTAATTAATTTATCTTTCACTATGGTTTCTGTTTGATTAAAAGTTATAGGCTACAATAGTATATTGTAATACAAGTGTTACAATGACAGAGGTTTCGTAGTACGAGTTCAGTTTGTGAAACGAACCGCGAAGCGGTGAGTTTCGCAAAGAACGAGTACTACAAACCGTCATTGTAACTCGAGTGTTACATACTATTTTTTATAATGAACTTTTAAAAGTATAAAAAAAAGTAAAATGAGAGTTTTTCGAAATATTTATTTATGTTGGCAATCTTGACAGTTTTGACACTTGTCAGTTTTAATGATTTTAAATTAGAATCATGGAGATGATTAGAATGTTTGTCAAATTTGTATAAAATATTCCGAATTTAGCAATAACGCTGATAATGTAAATAAGAATTTACTACAACATACTTCTTGATTTACTACCTGAACTCTTTCGTTGAAAATCAGTGCAGTGCAACCAATTGTGTAAAACAAAAAGTTACCAAAAACAGTGTTACAATGAATCTATTTCGATACTGTTTTTAGTGTCGAAATAGAAACTTTGTGAACGTGAATTATAAAAAAAATTATTCTACTCGTTATGGTTGTTCCGTTCTTCTTCTAGGAAATCTTCAGTAAAAGATATATTCACCTTGAAGAATAACCAGAGTGATATCTGGAGCTAATATGATACTCGATAGATTTAGTTAAAAGTAGTGCCAACAGATACACTTCCACACTGCGTAAAATGAGAGTAATCTGTCAGGTCACACGATTGCAAAAAAAGAGGTTCACCAACAAGAATGTTTTGTTTGTTTAGACTGTAATGAACACGAAAAGGCTTATCAACAAGCATTATGTAAAAACATGTAAATTGATCAAAATTTTGAAGAAAGTCGATGGATACATACCAAACCGCTGAGCAAGCGACAATATGAAGATCGACGTGGACAATTTTAGGCTTTAATTTTGTCAAAGATCCACTCTAAATAAATTTGAAAACTAAATGGCCAAGGGTTTTATTTCTATATGTACGATGCGATACTGTTTCTGAAAATCAACTTGACAATATCAGGTTTGTCTTTACACTATGGTAAAAATTGTAGTGTTTTGATATTTCTAACTTGCCATACATCAAGTATGACAAAAAAGCACCCTGTAAATTCTGGAATACAGAATTTAGTTCTTTGTTAATTAAAGGCATGGAAAAAATTTAAAATAAAATTGTACACGAGAGGAATATAAATGAGAAGAATTGTAGAGAGGTGAATCATCTAAGGACAAGAAAAGTGTTATCATTACAAAGAATTGTATATTGATCAATTTATAACCAATATAGTTCCGGGTTTGATTTGTTATGCTTGACAAAACCGAAAAGTAATTTGGCTTCGAGAAAGAACCTCTAGTGACTTATAGAATCACTGTATATTGATGAATTGTCCAAAAATAATTCAGGTTGATTTGTAAGAAACCTTAAGATGGGAGAAACTTCTTACAACAAGTATAGTATTCCGAAGTTGTCTGAACGTAGATCTGTAATTTGATGGATTGCTTTATAAAGGTAACCTTATAAAGGGAGAAATCCTTAAGACTGATTTTATTTAAGTAATACTTTTTGTAACTAGGATATGAAGATAATTGATGGGTTAAAAGTTAACTTAATTCACAACCAAATTTAAAGCATAAAAGACTACCGATTAATTAATCAATGCTTATTTAGACATCTTAACAATTTTTAATATTGAAATTTAACGTAGCTTAAGACGAATTGTTATTGATTATTTACACTTTAAAGAGATGAAATTTCTTACCTATCACAAAAGGAATTCTTCTCTTTTCCGATTTTGATAAATGTAGGAAACTTCTGAGACAAAAAACACAAATGCACACCATATATAATGAGCAAGGTTAAAAAGATTATAAACAAAAAGCTGATAGCAGATAAATTGAAAATGTATTGGTATTGCATAATGAACTCGCATATATTTATTTATCTTTATTAAAGGTATTTCTATGAACGATAACGACGGTTATTACAAAATTAAAACTGAAAGCCCAGATAAAGACTATTTCTCGATCGTATTCGCCTTTTTAAAACAAACGTCAGTGGCGTAACCCAAATACTTTCAACTTAAAATTAACATTCTTATTTATCTTTACTTAATCCCTGAAAATAATCCATATTGTGATCTTTTTTCTCAATTCCTGCGCTCATGATCTTGAGATTATAAAATTGTATTGATAGATGGCACAGCTTTAAACCACAAACCTGTGTTTATAAAATACAAAGTATATTTAATTTAAGCCTGATAATCCTTTAGATTCTGTGCAATAAAACAAAACAAAGGTTTTAATTAACAACGTAGTAAAACTTATCGATCCTTTTTGAAACCTACAAATCTGAATTAAGCACAGTTCTACATTTTCGTGTTAATTAAATGAATTGAAAGAATTAAATTACATTTCCAGTAATTCTGAGTTACAATTAATTATGCTTCTCTAAGCTTTAACACTGAATTGACCAATCGGTTAAAGGAAATTAAAACTTTTACATCTTTGAAAGTTTAAACAACGGATTGGAAAAAGATAATCATACTTTATACATTCTTATGTGTTCAGATCACTACGTGGTTAAAATTATTACGATTTTTATCTTAAAACGTCGCGTCGGGTTAAAGCTAGCTGTAGAAGTTGGTCATTAACTGATTAAGTGGTGATTAAGTGTGGTTTTTAGTTACAATTGATTTTGTGTTTCTTAGGGTAAACATGTACATAATTATAACTATTAGGTTAAAGTAAATCATACTTTTCAGAACTTTGATTACCTGAATCAATAATTCGAAGTAGCTAAACATGTTTAATTAAGTGATTAAAACAGAAATTTCGAATTAATCAAGTGATTAAAGAGAATTATATAATTTCACAGTGCCCGAGTTAACTGCTTGGTTAATTGTGGTTTCTTCAACTTCCAAGGTACAATTGATGCGTTTATAAGACCAAACTAACTACTTGGTTAATTTAGTAGTTAATTTTACTACTACTCGTTCCAAAACTTGATTTGACTACGTGATTGTGAGGTTTTCTATAATTTGAGTTACAACAATAAATTAGTAAAAAACTAGTGAACAACTGATTATTTTCAATAATATATAGCTTAAAAAAAGTTCTTGTTTATGGATAAGAAAACTAAAAGTAGTGTTACGCTACTGTTCCTCCTTCGCCTATTTTTGATTAAACGATAATCTACTGAGTGGAACTAAAATAAAGGTGTGTAAAATAGCATGTAACAAATAATTGCTATTGCTTAAGAGTCATTCGTTTCACTGTTATTTAAAGACAGATTTCAAAAGAAAAATGGTCTCAAAAGATTGATAATTGCGTGCCAAGAAAGATTATTAAAAGAGACACTGTATAAAATTTTGTGTTTGTCTACTTTATAAATACAGTGATTTGATGAAATTAATTTAATAATTTTAGTAAAAATATTAATGACACTTACGTCAAAGAATGAATTCAGTTGGAGGTGACTTACCTGAAAAAGAAAAAAAATATGTAATCAAGAGATTGTATCAAATTTATGTAAATTTACAAATATAAAGCAACGCATCACACGAATTATTCGATTAATATAATAAATTACAGCTGGCTTATATAATGACAGTTCTGAAAAACTGATGAGTAGTAATATATTACTTTACGAGTGGAGTAAATTGCATATTACAGCGAGTGTGTTTGACCAATGAGCAAGCTTGCGAGCGAGTGGGCTAAAGAAACGAGCTAAATATGCAACTTGTTCCTCCTACGACTTACCAAATGGTTTTGTATAAAACTAAAAGTAACAGACATAAAATTTAAATTTTGGCATAAGTTGTCAATATTCAATTTCGCTGACATTTCTGTCTGAGAAATGCCAAGTTTAATTTAATGATTAATGTAGGTAACCAACATTATAATACAGGTTTCTATTTACTTACTCCACTAGTGGAGTAAATGAAACTATAACACAACTCCTCAATAATTTGATACTTACTGACAGAGATATAGGTTAAAATATAGGCAATTTACTTATGAGTCGTGGGTATAAAGTTTTTAACGCTTTAGATATTTTTTGAAGTTAAGGTTCTGCTTCAGCGTTATTTACTTTTGATCCCCTTTATACATAAGATATAGACATGGTATAGAATACAAAAAAAACATTGCATAATCCTCTCATTCACGACTAAACCAGATGTGTTAATAAGGCCATCGTAAATGACCAATCAACACTGCAATTACTATTTATTCAGCAACAATAGTGACTTCTCATTATTTCAGATTACGAAAAACCAGTTGCCATAAATACTATTTAAGAAGACATGAATGAATATCAAGTTTCTTGAACCCAAGTAGCAAATATTTCTTTAATTATATAAATACGAATCTCTGACAAAGGGTTTCACGCATCCGAAATCTTCCAACTAGAAGTGCTCATTTTTGTAGTTTTAAAAGAATTTCCAGTTTTTCCTTAATTTTTTTAAGGTTGTTTGAGGTTTATTACATTTTTATGAATATTGAATAACTAAACGCATTAATTCGCATATGAGGATCTGTAGTATATCTCATGCAATGCGTTATTCTGTAACTTCTTCTACGTTCCCTCCGTCCGCCAAAACACCCCTTAGGAAAAAAGAGAAAATAAGAACAACATAAGCGAGTGAGAACTGAATTTGGTAATTAACACATACGAAACAAAATACAATTAAAAATGTTGTAGGAAAAACAAAATACCTACTATTAAATTAAAATAAGGTACAAAGGCGTAATAATCGAGTATATCGATGAAAAAAAAATTGAAATCAGAAAAATAAAGAGAAAAAACTGAAGTTTAAAAAAACATAGTAAAGCAAAAAATAAGAATTGTTAAGAAAGGAAGAAACCAACTAATATTGCTTGTATAATTATATCCGTTAAATAAAAAAAGTAGTTTATAATTTGTTTGTTGATATTCTAAGCCGATTATACCTAAATTGGTAATGTTGCCAAATTTAGTGTCTTTTCGCAGCTAATATAAAATTAAAATTTACAAAATATTTCACAATATTACTGGTTCAATTACCTGAACTTTAATTTTTACTTCCACAAAAAACGATTACTAATACATACCTACTTTATTAGATTACAAACTTTAGTAGTACAGTAGAGAATATTACTGAGAACTGTCGAACAAATAAAGAAATACTTTTAAATTTTATTATCTTATATAAATAAATTCAGAATAATATTTCACCATATAGCATCACTTAAAATGAGTATCGAGAATAAAAATGTTACATTATCTATATATATATATATATATATAAAAATGAATGTTTGTCTGTATGTCTGTATGTAGGTACTCAATGAACTCAAAAACTACTGGACCGATTATTATGAAAATTGGTATGTATATGTATTTTTCCACGGAGAAGGTTTGTATAATATGCTCATTGATGCCACTCGCCACCAGGTGGCGCTGCAGAGTAGCAGTTTCTGTCCTGTTCAACCGATTGTCATAAAAAATGGTATGTATATGTATTTTTCCACGGAGAAAGTTTGTATGATATGCTCATTGATGCCACTCGCCACCAGGTTGCCCCGTTCAACCGATTGTCATGAAAATCAGTATGATGATGTATTTTTAATGGGTAAGATATTCGTATTAATGGAAGTTACCACCAGATGTCTCTTCCATGTATCAAATTCAATACTGATTAATAGATATCTATACGAATTCTATAAGTTCGAAAAATATATTTTTGGTGCGATAAGTAAAACAAAACTATAAACTTTCTTTCCTTCTCTATCTCTTCTTATCTTTTATTTTTCTTAAATTGATTTTAGTTGTTGGCGTAGCAATGCGTGCCGGGTACAGCTAGTTTAAAATAATAATGGACTATTATTACAAAACAGGTTCGTACTGATGTAACAGCTAAGGTCACTTTTGTCTTAGTGGTAAATTCGGCAGTAGGTATCTGAGAATCAGTATTTCTGAGTATTAATAGAACTTAAGGTGAATTATAAACTATCAAATAGAAACACACAATAGGAAGTTTCCAAAACCGGACTTTTAAGGGTTCACTTCGTATCTGCACGAATAATTTAATAGGTACTTCATTAAGTTATAATAACAATTTTTGTTATGTCTTTCTTTTTAATGCCAACAACTAAAGAAAACTAAACATACTAAGTCGTATTGATTCGAAAAGATTAAACTAACAATAAAAGTCAAACAAAGGAGTATAATCCTTCTTAATTACCATTTGGATACTTTAAACTACTGATAAGGATAATTTGTGAACTATAATTAACCGAACATAAATTTTGAGTGGCTTGAAAAACTCTCTCGATTTCTCGGAACCCATTCGACTGTGGTACCCCAAGTGCAAGAACCAACAAGTTGGTGCGGTATAAACCAAGTGGATCGACCTCTCGTGACGCCAAGGACATTAAAATAAACCGAAATGAAATTCACAAAAGATACACCATATCTATCTATACAGCGACATCAGACTCTAGTTATTCAAAACGCACCGCTTAGACAATTAAATGTAATCAATAAAAATAACTACTCGCACCTTGTAACTGTGCTACGGTGGAATGCCCCTTCTACGACTGATAAATAATGATAATAAAACACGTTAATTATTTTATAGTAATAAACTACAAGGTGATCTACATGTTAGAAATCTTCTTAGAATTAATATAATCTAATCAACATTTAGTAAATATATCTTAACATACATTTTTTCGGTGGAATTGTTGTAACTCTTTTTATGTTGTATAACAAAAATTGCGGAAAGTGCGAAAAATAGCTATGTAATTTTATTGTTGTAATCGTCACTTTCTGGTGGTAAAATATCAAAATAAAGTGAATTTTGAATATTTGGTAAAATTTTTTGAATAAAAGAAACATTAGAATTTTTTTATGTTTGATTGTCATACATTCTGCTTTTAAGAACAAAATCAAAATTAGAAAAATAAAGTATAAAAAAGAGGGTCTTGAGTGTGCTTTTGTTGGGTTAATATTAAAGAAATTATTTATCCTTTAATTTTAAAACAGAAACTTGTAAATGTATTATTGGTGGAATAGTTTTTCTATGCTTGAACGAAAAAAAAAAAAACATATAACATATCTTCTGATTGTTGCAATCGTAAGTTTTTCTTTACTTTTTGTTAAAAAAAATATGAGAATTTTTATTAAGATTCCACATCCTTTGAAGTGGAATTCTCATTTTCTTCTAGTTTTACCAAAAGGATTAAAAATATATATTGTAAGATTGGGAAGAGCTTTAAAAATCTACTTATAGTCTATTTGTTTGGAGTTGGCAGCTAAGAAAAGTCATTAAATCGTAAAATGTTGTAAACAAGACCCTAAATCAGTAGCACACGTACTTATTTATATCGGTATTAAGAAATTTCTTTTAATCATCATATTTTAATCTTCTTAGGTAAGGGATAAGTAGTCATAACACGATATTGAGAATATTTTGTTTTTCGATTTTAACGAGAATAATTCTGGTCGTTAGGGGTGTTAAGGGATTAAGGTAACCCTATGTGTATAATTGCAAAAACAGGTACGTTATTAGTCTATAAATTGAGGATTTGTTTATATCCTAATACATAAGAATATAGGTATTCGTTAGTGTTGGTGGTTTATATTGTGATCTGTATCTTTATTATTTTACTCCAAGAACATTTTCGGTAGTGAAAATGGCGTCAAGAGTTTTGTTCCAGTACAAGTGGTTCATTTTCGTTTTCTCAAAGAGAAAAAACTATTGTTTTAAATGTTCATGATGCACTAATATATCAAGATGCATCAGCAACTGTTCGTGATGTGGTGACTAGGTGCTCCAATATGACCGGTGTTAGTGAACGAAGTATCTATCGATTTTTAAGTGAGAGAAAACAGGAAAATGTTAGTGAACCATAAAACACGTAGGAAAAAAGTCCATTATGGTCGATAACTTTAATAGAGATATTATTAGAAGACAAGTCCATTCTTTGTACTTAAATAAAGAGATTCCGACTTTATCAGTTATCATTCAAAACTGGTAGAAAAGTTACCAACGACGTCATGGAAAAAAGGAGATATTAAAGAGTGGCTCCAGGGCAAGAATATTTTTAATAATTCAGTAAGCTAGTATCAAAGTTCTTGCATGAATTCTGTATAAACAAAAAGTTGCTAAACTTTTGCTTTTAACAAGTTGCTCAAAAATTTTATAGATTTCACATTAACTCCCTGAAATATGCATTTTTTATAGTGTGTCTAATTTACAGTATTCACAAAAATTATGACTGTAGTAAAAAAATATGTAAATAAATAATAAATAGTTTGTTTATTTATATTAAGTTCTTTCAACGCTTCCTCGATTTTTTCTTTTAAATTTCACACGTTTGAGGGATCAATCCATATTCAATCCATCCGAAATCTGCAACAAGTCCATATAGAATCGACCTCCAAGAGTGAATATCGATTTTATCTTCGAAGATTCAATATCAATTTGGCAGTGTCGATATAGGCGTCTCAATCTGAATCTCTCTTAATTCTAGATTCTCAATCTCTTTATCTGATGCGAGTCAATATCGATTTTACTCCAGACGAGACAATATGCATTTAATCCCCCAGACCCAGAAGTCAACAGCGATCCCATCGAATACAAGTATACATGCATATTCTACCACCAAGTGACAATATCAATTTGATTCAACACTAATTTGAAACCTAGCGATCGATTCCACTTCATAAAAGTAAATATACCTAGATTTAATACCCAAGAAGTCAATACTGATCCAATCTATTACAAATCAATAGATATTCGACTCATTATGGATTTGATCCACTCTGATTCAATATTAATTCGACAATCTAAGTGTCGATATCGAAGAGTTTATAAAGGCTCAATTTCCCATTGAGTCCCATCTGCTATTTAGTCTACATAGACTCGAAAATCAAGCGTCAATACCGACTTGTTTCTCAAAAATCCGCTAGGAATCAATACAGATCAGTCGCCCCAAGAGCTGATAAGGAACTTTTTAGAGACCTCTAAATGATGCTAATGACCTTAGTATATACCTACGATTAGAACCTACGTGACATAAATCTGTTCACAAATCACAAATATTTTCAATATAGATATTTACACTGGTAAAACACCATCCTAACATTTGTTAAACACTGTTTAAGAGGTGTTTACACGTGCATTGGATTAATGGGTGGGGATAAAATTTGGACCTTAATACATTAATATGTATTGCATTAATTTACATTAACTTTCATAATTCAGTTCACGATTATGGGGAAACCCCCGCTTTATTAAGTAGAGTATTTGCAAATTCTGCAAAGGATTCTCTATACAAATTTGCATGAAATAAGAAAAAATTGCTATATAGTTTTAATTGGTGTATAATAAATAATTTCAATTCGCACAAAGCGCTTAATCGACTTAAATAAAGTATTATATGGCAATGATATATACTATTATATACCATCTAAATTTTGTAACAAATATAAAAATTTATGGCTATATTTAACAATAATGTTTTGCAGGTTTTTATTATATAGTGTATTTACAAAACATCGTTAGTTTATTGATTAATGATAAGCTAACTTTATTAGGTATTATTTCTAGGTAGGTACTTTTAACGGCTGATACCTGCGCTCCAATATACATTACTTATTTATAATTTAAACAACGTATCTTTGTTTAAACTACATAGTAAAAACGGAAATTCCAAACCATCTCCAGACAGGAAAAGGCGTGTTTATATTCAAACTGATAAAAATATACCGACTTGCAAAATTACCGAAAAAACACTTCGAGTAAAAAATTAAACCAGTCCTTTAGAATAATGAATAAACAAAGAAGTAATCACAAAAAAAGGAATCAAAACAAAAGACTAACCTTTGATCAAAAAATTATCCGTATTAGTACACGTGCTCAAAGACAACAAAACGCCTCCTAACAAAAGAACACAGAACGAGATAACTCACGTTACACAGACAATAGAATACTGACATATCGAGGAATACTTGAAATTGTTTTCCCGGTGTCAGTTTGTGATAATTCATGTGACGTTTGACGTCACAAAAGCGAAGTGTGCTGCGACTGCGATGTTGCCAATGCGAGATTTGTTTTTACTTTATTTATTTATTTATTTATTTATTTATTTAGTTGTTGCAAACAATTAGTTAAGTTCAAATAATCGTTTACGCGCACAAATATATACACCGCACACCTGGATAAAGTACAAAAGACATTCCAAACCTATATTTGGATTTGATTAAAAATGTACTATACAAAAGGTTACGCGATTAATATAAATGGTTGAGAGAAATTAAATTTATACCTATAAAAGTTGCGCGATTTTAAAACGCGACATGAAAGTAAATAGATCTTGATTATAACCCTCATTGGGTATTGGTCTGATAAAAATTTGTGTTTGTTTACGGTGTTTATTTAGTTTGAAATGATATTTTTGATACATTTGCCAAAAATAGATATTAAGATATGTATTACCGACAAGGTTATATAAAAAAAACAGATTAGTTTGATTAGAAAGTTAATTTGTTGCTTTTAGTGCCAAAAATACAGTATACATTATTACTACCCTTCACAAATTTCAAGTTTTTTTAATACTACATGAAAGTAGGAAATTATTTTAAAAATATTTTCCTTATTTAATAATTAGCAAATAAAATCTTGCAATTGTCGCTACCCTCATATTATGAATTCTTCAAACTTTAAGCACTGCACGCGATATACCCCAATATAAAGGTGTTTCGTACCTGCCGGTAGCGACGTTATTACAATTTAGAAATTAAAAAGTTTTTAGAAAAATAGTTAAGAAATCGTGTAGAGCCACAATTTTTGAAATAAACAAAAATTTTGAATTCAAATTTTAAGTCTCTAGGGAAACAAAAATATTGAAATTAATGTTATATAAGAGTTTATTAATTTTTTCTGCGACGAGAAAAAAATTTGACATTTTATCTCTGTTAACGGGTCACAAAACGTCACTTTTTATGAAATTATTACTTTTTTACCATGGGAAAAAAGTGAGTACTTTTTCCCGGATATATACACATTACAGAATCAAATTGACAGATAGTTGATTGATAACGCAGGTCTAATTGTCACTATAAGGACAAAAGCCTACTAGTTTTAAAATTCAAATTTTGCATCAGTAATTTTCTGATTTTATTTAAAATATTAAATCGTCGTCACAGAAAAAAATAGTGTATTAATACACGGGAAAAATATTAGATTTTAGCTCTCGGTTTTTTGTCTCCCTCCGCTTCGCGTCGGGAGACGACACAACCTCGAGCTAAAATCTAATACTTTTTTTCCCTTGTATAATAAATAACTATTTTTACACACTTTATGAACTAACTGAGGGACAACAATTTTTGAAAAAATACTGTAGCATTTTTTAAATAAAATTTATCGCAAATCAGAAGATATCTTAAAGTGCAGTTTCATGATTATAGTAAATATTTTTTTTAAGTATACAACTTAAAAAATTTGAACAAAAAGTGAGAGATAGCTTTTTTAGCTAAAATAATATTTATACATCCCAACCAAACAAAGCTTAATTTCACCTATTTGGATCATATTAATTGTAGTCGAGGCAATAAAGCACTAAAATCGGCCTTCCCTCCGAAATTTAAACTGCAAGCCGGATTTTATTGATTCTTTTTGTATTTGATTCGTGAGAGCGTCAGGAAAGAGCGATAATAATGTAATATTGGAAAACTGCATTTGTGCATACAAAAAACGCATTTTTAAAGTGCATTTCAAACATAACTCGTTATTTATTGGCGAAAATGAGTTCAATTTGGTTATTCGATGATTTTTGGGTTCGCTGAAACCGAATTGACATTAAAAGTGATCTCCGGAGTGATCTGCTGTCCAATATCATATTCGTTTTCAGCGAGCTCAGAAACCCCGGAGTAACAAAACTCATTTCAGCCAATAAACAACGAGTTCTGTTTGAAATGCACTTTAAAAATGTATTTTTGTATCAAAAATAAAGTTTTCCTGTATTATATTATCGCGTAAGGTCACAAAGTTTACTTCATTGCCTTGAGACTATTGGTACGAAACTGGTCATGATTTTCTCTGCAAATACTGCTAATTTTCAATTTTTTAAAAGGCCAAACAAGATCAAATTCGTGTTTTTATATTTTTTTTGGAGCGTTGTTTCCATTTGATGGATGAAAAGAATTTTTAACTTTTGAATAATCAGGTGAATTCTTCGTCCACTGTTAAAGTATTCGATATAAAACAGGATTTTAATAAAAAAGACGGGTACTTAACTGAAAATACGGAAACATTGAAAAACAGAAAAAATTAATAAATCTATTCGCCATTTTTTACACACATAGTCTTTCTCTTATCTACCGTTTTTATCCTTATCTAACATATATTCTTTGCTATATATTTTCTTCATTTATATCGTTTTACAATTGCATTTTCTATCTTTTATCTGTTTTTCCCTTCTTATAAATGTTGTATTTTCTTTATATAGCATTTAATCTTTGATCTGAATTTTCTTCCTTTAGCGTCGTGTTTCGCCTATATCCTTCTTCTCATCACTTGTGTCATCCTTTTCTTTAAACAAATCATTTGATCCATTTTTATCTTCATGTAATGTTTATTCTCTTCGCGTATTTAACGTCTACTCTATAATTTTTTTTCATTAATCGTCGACTTTCGCATACTTCATGTTTCTTTTCTCTATTCTTCTTACATAAACCGTAGTTTACTTATCCAGCATTAGTATTCTTTAATGTATATTTTAAACACATAACTCACTGATTAGAAACTGTTCAAAATTCTCTATGCAAACAAAATGTCAAATAAGATCCAATTATTATTTTTATGCTTTTTTTGTACAAAAACATTATTTTGGACATGTTGGAACTCTTTTATTTTCAATTGAAAATAACGATAAGAAACATTTCAATTTTAATAAAAAATTGTTCAAATTTTTTAGCAATCTGGTGAAACTTTTTAGAGAGTATACAAACAAGAATAAAAATATAAGACAGGGCACAAAAAAAGTGACTTAAAATTTTATAATCGAAAAAGATTATTCATTTCTCAAATGTGGTGGTTCAATATACAAAATGAACAATAAAACACAAAATCAATCCCACACAATTTAATGGAGTAAATATCAGTTGGCGACTAGTTTCGGCTACCAAGAGCCATCTTCAGGCCTACAATTAAGTCAACACTATGAAGAGAAATTTATAAAAAAGGTTAAAAAGGTACATACCTAGTACAAATACAATTTTTGGAACGAAGAAATTACAGGTCACATAAAGGTATTTTTATATACATCCATGTGTTGAGATCAAGTAAAATTTCGGTCTTCAGCGTAAAAAGATGTTCACACAATCGAAGTTTTAACAAATCAAATGTATGAAAAGTTAAAAAATAAAAGTTGTGAAATAATAGCTGGCGGAACTTCAAAGATGTACTCCAGGAAGCTGGCGTGGTCAAAAATACAATTGAATAATGTCCATAGAAGACAATTACACAAAAAATTTTTTGGAGAACAGGAAAAACTGTTGTTAGAGAAACGAAAAATCCAGATTTAATGACCAAAAAATTAATTGTTAACTTATAATTCTTGTTAAACATGGAGAATTAAGCGTCAAAAATGGAGTCAGACCGAGCTTTATAAAATCGTTGCGCATGACGAATGACAATGACAAACTGAAGGAAAGAGAAATTACTTGACCTTGACAATGATAACAAATTTTTTTTTTTTTTGATATATTATGTTGTTGTTCAGTTCATATTGCCAAGTTTTCGAATTCACATTTACTTATTGATATTTATAAATATATTTTAGTTTATTACTCATATAGTTTGAGTAATACTTTAGTAAAGTATTTTAAATTTTAACGCCTTTTTCTGTTTAAATACAATTTGTTATCATTGTCAAGGTCAAGTAATTTCTCTTTCCTTCAGTTTGTCATTGTCATTCGTCATGCGCAACGATTTTATAAAGCTCGGTCTGACTCCATTTTTGACGCTTAATTCTCCATGTTTAACAAGAATTATAAGTTAACAATTAATTTTTTGGTCATTAAATCTGGATTTTTCGTTTCTCTAACAACAGTTTTTCCTGTTCTCCAAAAAATTTTTTGTGTAATTGTCTTCTATGGACATTATTCAATTGTATTTTTGACCACGCCAGCTTCCTGGAGTACATCTTTGAAGTTCCGCCAGCTATTATTTCACAACTTTTATTTTTTAACTTTTCATACATTTGATTTGTTAAAACTTCGATTGTGTGAACATCTTTTTACGCTGAAGACCGAAATTTTACTTGATCTCAACACATGGATGTATATAAAAATACCTTTATGTGACCTGTAATTTCTTCGTTCCAAAAATTGTATTTGTACTAGGTATGTACCTTTTTAACCTTTTTTATAAATTTCTCTTCATAGTGTTGACTTAATTGTAGGCTTGAAGATGGCTCTTGGTAGCCGAAACTAGTCGCCAACTGATATTTACTCCATTAAATTGTGTGGGATTGATTTTGTGTTTTATTGTTCATTTTAAAATTTTATGTTTCAATAGGGATGTTGACTAATTTCCGAATCTGCTTTTATTTTATAGATAAACTCTTAATAACCGCGAAAAAAATATTTTAATAATAAAAATGGTTTTATTTTAAAGAAAAAAGTGATAAATTAGAATAGATTTAAAATTTCCCGCTAAAACGCCCAAAACTGTCATGTGACTTTGATTACGTCACGAACCGATAAACAATGCTCGCGATCTGTCAAACTCTAAGGAACTTGAAAGTTTTCTTGAGAAATAATTATTTTTAGGCTTTAATACTAGTTAATAATAAATACAAAGTGCGTAAGTAGATGTACATGTAAAAAATGAAGATTTTAATATTCAAACAGCCCACAGTATTGCTTACCACAATGAAGTTATAAATATACCTGTTTTTAAAATTTTTAAAGTTAACGAACGACATAAGTTAATTGGTATTGATTTATTAAAACAATTAAAAGCAACTTTAAATTTAGAGAAAAAACTCCTTATACAGAAATACCAATAATATACGAATTAGAAGAATTAACACAACTAAAAAAGAAACTTAAAGTAAAAAAATATTCTATTAATATTCCCGCTAGGACATCCCAAATTGTAAAATTACCCGTTGACATAGAAAGCGGAACAGGACTTGTAAATTATATTAATTTTGGCAATCAAATAGAATCACCCTGTGCAGTTGTAAACGTAAATAAATTTTTTGCAACAACCACCATTACTAATTCAAGAGAAGAACCAATAAAAATTAATATTAATAAACCTTTTAAAATTGAAAAATTAGATATCGCAGATATAAATTTTATTGAAAAAATGGAAACCGATTCTGAATTAAACGAATACACCGATATTTTAAAATTTACTCTAAAAAATATACGAGTTGAACATTGTAATTCGCCACCATCAAACAATCGATTCTCGGCAAGTTAGAACTGTTTCCTTTGATGAATCCAGTCTCCATTATGTAAACACAATTCGGTTTATGATAACAAGTGAGTTACAAATACTAATAGCGAGTAATTAGCGAGAGAAATCAAAGAAATAACTCGTTCACACAGTGACACCAAGCGACGCTAAGTTGTTTATCGGTTCATGACGTCATGCGCTGTGATTGGCGTTCACAGTCACGTGATAATGTGTATTAAATAAAGTTTTTTGAATTAATTTTAATTAATAAAATATTATTAATTACGTTTAATAAATATGATTTTAGGTATTTAAATATTACCATTAATCATTTAAATTTAACTTTACATGGATTTACAACTACTGTCAACATGCCTATGGTCGAATTGACAAAATTCTCTCTCTCATTAACGTCATGTGCTTAAGGAGAAAGTGAGTAAGTGTCACATGTGACATGTTTTGATTTTAACGACCAAAAACGAAATAATTAAAAAGCTTACTTTTTAGTGCATTGCTGCGTAGAGGAAAAGGTTGCGGGTTCGAGTCCTGCTGAACATTTTTTAAATTTCTCTTTAATGTCATTTAATATACTCTTGTTTGTATACTTTAAACGCTATGAGATAATCAAAATAATCGTTTACTAATAATCTGGTGAAATCTCCCACACTTTAAGTTTTTAACATAAAACAAGATTTTATTAAAAAAATACGATAACTGAAAATACGGAAACATTAGAAAAATCGATCTTTTTAATCAGTTTATTTTTTTTTAAGTATTAAATAGTTGTAACCTTCGCATAAGTTATCTGTCTTTGAAGTAAGTCAACTCCGTTTAACAATCGATTAAAGCTTGATAATATATCACATATTTGCTATGATAACTGGTTTTTCGTATACTTTTATGTCTCACAAAGAAAAAATCATTGACCTACTTCTTGCAGACCAAAAGTGGTATGAAATAACACCAATAAAAAAACCGCCGCTATGTAAGTTCCACGACAAGAGAAGTTATTGGCGAGTATTAAAATAAAAGAAAGCGAAATATATATAGATATTTATATATACAGACAGTCTCATTTGGGTTATTGAGGTATTAATGAGTTTTTGCACTTAAGACCGTGTTTAGAAACTATTTTTAAAACTTAAGCAAATCTTAGACTGATGCGCGAATTCAACGACGAGTTTTTAAGAGTTACACAAGAGCTACATAAGTGGTAGTTTGTAGATATATGAGATTTATTCCTGTAAAAATATTAAGTACGGTACCATTTCTTAAACAAATAAGAAAATCAAACGACTCACAGATATAAATTTGAAGTATTCGCAAAATATTAAGTTTATAATCTAGTTATACAACTTTTTATCTTTATCATACTATTGAACGTGTCATACAAACTTTGTCTCTAATCTCTAACGCGTTATAAAAATAATTATTATTTATTTGTTAATGATTGTTTATCCATAAAGGTGTTATATCATTTAAGGTTTCATAAAATACAATCATACCTCAACTGAATTATCTTTTGTAAGTTTTTAAAATTTGGGAGATTTAACATCACTTTGTAAATATTTTCACACAATTAAAGAAACTTTGTGGCATTCAGAAACCTTTAATTAACCGTCTCGTTCAGGATTGTTGTACGAAGTAAAATGATAGAAAACTGTATCCATGCGACTCCACCAAATTATCTTTACACTACACAGACAATCTGTATACAATAAATTTTATTAAAAGGTAAATATTCTGTGACGTAATTTGAATGACGCACTGGATATTCCAAGTCGCGGTTACGCTTCTACATTTCACTTTTCTCTTGCTTTGCAAACGGAGCTTCTTAAAAATTTTGAGGCTGTAGAAATTGTAATCGTTGCCGCTTATTGCCTACCGAGTTCAATTGCGTAACTCATCTAACAAACGAGATCTCTTTAATAAATCGTTAAACCGGATATTGAGTGCAGAAAAGTCAAGAGACGATTAATGTTTAAATAAAAATTATACATTATTGAAATGAATAATATAATAGATATTCAATGCAGATTGTTTTATTTTTTATTTCTTTGGAAATATAGAAAAAGGCACATTTTTTTCCTTTTGTTTTTGTATCGTATTTCATTACCTATATCCTCTCTCTTTTCGCATGTGTTGTCTTTCTTGTATAAAATATTTTTTATTTAATGTCATTTTTCATTTGCATCCTACTTTACTTTTGCGTTTTCTCTTCGTTCCAAATATCATCTGTTTTATATAAAGTTTATTCTTTGATTTATACATATTTTTTTTATTTTAGCGTTGTTTTTCGCCTCTATTCCTTTTCTCCTTGACTGTACAAAAATCGTTCGCCCCCTTTATCATTTTTGTAGTTAAACAACGGTTATCCTATGACAACTAAATTTTCCCCATTTATTGTGGTTTTTGTTTTTCATTTGTATACTCTTTCTTTTCACCTGTGTGACCCTAATTCTTTACAAAACTAATTGTTACCTTCACCCGTTTTTATCTTCACCCAATGTATTTCGCCTGTATCATCTTTTCTCTAGTCAATCTTCCTACAACTTATCAATCGTTTTGATCCTTATTTTCTTCAATTAATGTCGTTTTTCACTTTGTCTGTTTCCTCATTCTCCAAACAAATATAATCTTTTCTTTGTCCATTAATCTATATTTTGCCAATTTCTCACTTTTGTTTGTCGTACTTTTTTTATATAAATTGTTTTTTCTTCGATCCTGTATTTTTGAACGTCATCTAACGTCTATTCTTTGATTTTCTTCATTTAATATTATCTTTCGCCAGTATTATTTTCGTCTTTAACATTTTCCTTACATAAATCGTCTTTCCCTTTCTATCTAATCTCTATCGTCATCTAACGCCTGTTCTGATATCTATATTTTTTTCATGTATTGTCGTTTTTTGCCTATACCATCTTTCTTTTTAATTGTGTCGTCTTTTCTGTTATCGGTTTTATATAATTTTGTTCTTTTACTCATATTTTCCTTTATCGGTTTTATGTATTTTCGATTAATTTCGTTTTTCTCCTGTATTCTTATTCTTATCACTTATGTAGTACTTATCCTTACATAAATCATCTTATATACTTTATATATCGCTGTTTTCTTTATTTAACGTCTATTTTTTCTTTCATATATCGTCGGTTTTCGTCCGCATATTTTTTCTCTTGGCTTGGTTCGTATTACACAATTTACATAAATTATTTATCTTTCCTTTATTCATTCTTTAACCGTAATCTGACATTAATTCCTTCAATTGCATTTTTTATATATAGTATCATTTCGTTTCAACTGTCGTCCTTCTGAAACAAATTATCTTTTTATTTAGCTATCGTATTTATTCAATGCATTTTGTTCATCTTCAATCCAAATACAATGCCATTATCCGTGCTATTGTCTTTGTTTTCATCTGTCTAGATTTTTCTTTGATTTAATCGATCTTGTCCTTAATATTTTGGTTACAAGTAGAGATGTAACAAAATGGGAACAATACTGTTTTAATATATAACAAATTTGTGTGTTTAGCGAAATCTTTCTCTTTTATCTTGTATTATCAATTCTGCTGACTATTTTGTTTGGGTGCACTCGAATTGCGGATAAATTGAACCAGGTAGAATTTTTTGTAAGAGTTTCTTTTAATCCCATACCTGTTAAGAAAGATGATTCAAAACAATTTCTAGAAATTATAATTGACTAGACTAGAGCATTTGTAGGTATCGATGCACCCAATAATTTATTTCATTAAGTCTTTAAATTTAAAAGTGTCCAGGTGATATTTTCGGTTATTGTAAGTAATATGGAATTTAAGCAAATGTTAAGTGAAAGAGGACAACCATTAATTTTAAATTTCGGAAACATCATGTTCTAAAAACTAGTGAAGAAGAAGTGTGGTGTTGTACAGTAAAAAGCTGTATTTGTTTAATTCTGTGATATAAAGACTAATTGTGGGACACAATCATAGTGCAGACGTATTATTGCTTAATCGCCAAAAAATTAATAACGCTGTAAAAAGAAAAGCAGAACAATAACTTCCTTCGATTTGAGCCGCTGTGGATGCTAGTTTTAATTCTGCCGAAGGTTGTGGCGATTGGCGATTAATCGGCTTCGGCCAAAAATAGACCTTCGGTCGGACTCTACTGACGACTTCTGTATCATATTCGCATATAGTGTTAGTATTTTCATATATCTCGTTTATTTCTTATTTACTTTTGACCGTATACCTGAGTTGTTTTTGCTTATATTCAGTCTCTAGTCGCCAATAAACAAAACGAAAAATAGAAACAATAATGAATTATTCAATTGAATTCACATTTCCAAAATAATTTACACACTTAATTTTTTGTCTTTCCTTTATTAAAACATTGTTTTTACACTGTACAATGGTCTTTCTGATCATAACCTTTAACATCGGTAATAGAAGAAACCGCAGTGTTTATTTAATGCTTGTGAATAGATACCGTTTTTATACTGTCAGCCATAAAAATGATCAGTATTTTCAATTAGTAAACTACAACCGCAAATATGTAAAAACACATTTTACGTTTCGTATAAGTACTATTGTATGCTAATAAGCACGAAGGCACCTATTTTTTAACCTCTGTGTTTGCGCTTTTTAATTGCAAGAACAACACTATTTTAATAAATCCAAGCATAGTAAGAGAAAAAAATCACGTTAAAAGTTCTTATCTGCTTTATATCTTTACTTTATTTAAAGAAAGGAAAGATATTGTAAGTCTGGAAATAATTATACGAAGTCTGTTCAATAAATAAGACTAAATTTTGTATATTTCAAAAATATATATTTATTCGTCAATATTTATGTTGTCCCCTTGAAAGTACCTAATCTCGATCAGATATTATAAACTTTAGCAATTACTTTTTTTAATCCTTGAAGAACTATTTTTAAGCGGTTTTCGGTAAATCCTTCAATTTATTCAGTCATTCGGTTTTTATCTGATTAATCTTGGAAACCAATTCCCTTTGAGGTGTTGTTTTTACCTAAAAAATCCTGAACCAGGAACGATGTGTGAGCGATGATATTTTCTTGATGCAACGGCTCACACAACGCCATCATCATCAAAGAAAACATTGAGTGAACCCTTCACATTTGATCGAACTGTAGCGCTCTAGGATCCCCTGGTCGCTCCCATTAAGATGATTGTGCTTTATTTTCAATATCAAAACCGTAGAAGAATGTTTCATTACCATGATGATACCTTTCAGTAAATTTACACCGTTACTGACATCCTTTAACAACTCCAAATTTCTCAGAAACTTCTCTCTTGGTTACAAAGAGATTTTAAAAATCCATTTTCTTCACTACTTTCATCTGTAGATCAAGTACTAGGATGACCAGCACGAAAATTGTCATTGAAATAACGCTTGTACGTATTTCTTTTAGGTAGAGCAGAATCGCTAATTGCCAGTTAAAATTTTCAGAACGTCATAGAACTTAATCGAATGTATTGGTCTTTCTTATTGAACACACCTCGTATATTAAAATAACTAATCCTAATGCCTATAGAGTACTCAAAAAATACAATAAATCTCAAAATAAAAACAAGTTGGTGTAATGGCACTTCATTATTTAATTGTCAAAAACTAAAAAAAGAAATTAATTTCGTTTGAAAATAGTTCATCTAAATGGGCCACCTGCTTCTTTATTACTGTTGAGTGACCATGTTCACATTCCCCGCGATGCCATATGTATTTAACCTTTTGTCCAATAGTTAAATTTCTTAAAATAGCCATCTGAAACCTTTTCAAAGACAAAGAACGAACTCCCTAATTATCTTCGTTTAAACTCATTAATAACATTACAGAAGTAGTAGCAAGTAAATGAGTTAATAAATGTGAACTAGTTTGTACCAGCTTTTGTTTTCATTTTTAATTCGTCACACCCACGTTATTTTCTGGCGAACGAACAAATGCAGGTAATTGAAAAAAAATTAGATAATGGCTATATATAGTGAATATAACAAATTTATTCTTTGTTGCAAGGTTTTAATAACACGAGAACTTATGTTTAAGAATCTTTGTACTTATTTAGATGAAGTCGTGACCTTCATTAGCATCAATAATTGGTAACACTTATACAACCATAACGTTTTTATTTGAAATGTTTTTCTATGTAAAAATTATAACAATTACAAAATGTGCAGAATGTTTTTATAATAATAATCATTGTTACTGTTACGCTAAAAATATAAAATTCAGCATAGATTTAAATAATATTGTATTTTGAACAAAAAAATGAGTGAACCTTAATATTTTACAATAATAAAACTATTCTATCGCTTTACGAGTTTTTGAAAAACATTTTCAAAGACATTGACCATTTAACTAAGAAGAAACAACTACTTCCCGGGCTATGTGCCCCAACGGATATTGAATTATACTTCAAAGTCAAATGGGGTTGGCATATCTAATAGATAATTTAAACCAACCATTTTGGTTTGTAGTTAGAAGGGATAACATAACATGTAGACCGGTTTCGGTGTATTTGCACCTCGTCAGTACAAGGCATATGTTATCCGTCAGCGAGCTTAAAGCATAATCGCTGACTGAAGACTACACTAAAATCACAATCAATATATATCTGTCAATAACGAAAGTGTAAAAGATGTGATAGTAGTGACATCTTCAATTCAATATCCGTCGGGGCACATAGCCCGGGAAGTAGTTGTTTCTTCTTAGTTAAATGGTCAATGTCTTTGAAAACGTTTTTCAAAAACTCGTAAAGCGATAGAATAATTAATATTCTGCATTCAGCAACATTTGTTGATTGATAAATCGCTTTAATAAATAAGACACTATTACAGTTTCTTGTAATAATACTTTAATAATAAAACAACAGTAGACCCAATAAGCCTGAAAATGGTATCTAGTTTTAGTACTATCGATATGAATTAAAACAAGAGCTTTTTTTAGAATAATCCAATTCTGTATATGTAATAATTACTTGTAGTTTAATATGATGAGGCATAAAGTGTTACTGGTACTGGTATAGTTCCTGTATATTAAAAAATATCTTCTTCGTGTATTTGCACCATTGTTGTATATACAATTTTCTTTGGACAAATGGATATTTTTAATAACAGTACCGATTTCAAGATATTAAATAACTTTTTGAAGCTAATTTAACGAATTGACTATAAACAACATCAAACCTGCTAGGAATGAATCGTAAATGAAATTTTCTGTACCCTAGACATCTATATATACAAACTACTGGCTATTCGCGGTGTTAGTTATTTGTATCTGGGAAAGAATGATAAGAGTTCGAGGTTTAAAACGCTGTTCATTTAAAATAAGTAGTGTTCCTCTAGGCTCCATTCTAGGGCTCATCTTTTTTAAGTTTACATGCATCTTTTTTATACATAAAAGATTTAAATTGCGTCATTAAAAAATATTACATAACCAAGAAAGAGTGGCATCAGGGATTGGTAATCGGTTTCTAACTTTTCTTCGACATTGTATTGAAGTTTAAGAATATGTTCTCTTCTTTGTACATATGTATGTATAAAGATCTATTGTTTTGTTATTATTTTATTACATATTCTTCTTAAGTACTGACTCCACTTGTGGAGTTAGAAATAAATCTCTGTCTTCAGCTGATCTAATTAGTTCTTCAAATCCCAAACTTTTTGAATTCCTATGTTTCGTAACCTTAAGAGTTTCTTTCTGCCTAAACCTCGTTTTCCTTTGGGTTACTTATTATGATTGTATAACTGAGGAATACTATTGTAAGTTACGCAGCAGATAGTCTAGATAGTTATTTGAAGTACCATTTTTTCTTCGTTCTGTACTTTTGTAGTCCATGGAAGTCCACATCTCGAAAGCTTTTTGCCTATTGAGACTGGTTACTTATAAGGTCCATATTTTCACTCCATAAAGCAACAATGAATATGTATAAGATTTTACTAACCTTATTATCATTGTTATGTCGATATAAGGGTGACAAAGCAGTCTTTTCAAATTTATAAAAATGTTCTTGGCTTGTGCGATTCTTTGGGCTATTCCTTTTTCTGGATTTAATTGATTATCTATCCAACAACCTACATATTTGTACAAATAGACCTGCTGTAAAATCTTGCCGTAATTTAATATTAATAGGTAAAGGTATATTTATTATCATTAAATCAATAAACAATCATCAAAGAATTTATCAAACTGACCTTCAGGGATCGCTTCTTGGACCCATATAGTTGTATGAGGGTTGGTATCTAATAACATCAACTAAACAAAATTCTATTTTTTTTATACTGTACGAATAATAAACAGTAAAGCAATAGATAGAAGGTGTGTATTGACAAATATGTATGAGAAATAAATGACTGTATTATATTGATATATTTCAGTAGACAATATCAAAAATAGGTAAATCATTATTTTGGAACAAAACGTACCTACTGTTATCATATCACAAAAAAAACTATTCAATTTGATTCACAAAACACAAAAATCGGATATAAAATAATCAAAACATGGACGGATAAAAAAGCAAAAAAACATTCCAATAATAAATTTTAATCGAACAAAACACCGATAGTGAAGTAAAAAAATAGACAGCACGTGTTCCTAGAACAATCATAATCTGACTCACACTCCAGACTATCTTCTTGTTTTGAAAATAGCACGTTTTTTTTTTGTTCAAAACAGTTTCTTTGTCTTATACACGTCTTTTGCGATAATTCTGTCACGACCTATATTGCGAATGTATAAAAAAATTCGACAAATAACTTAGTAACAGCTGAAGAATGTCTACAATATAATGTTTTACAACTCATTGTTCGTTAAAATTAAACAATAATAAAGATTTTGAATCGATAGTGTAGATACTGTGTACCTACTCCACATGATCTGGCCCAATATTTAAATAATTTT
This sequence comes from Altica lythri, assembly GCA_964028335.1. Classification (NCBI taxonomy): domain Eukaryota; kingdom Metazoa; phylum Arthropoda; class Insecta; order Coleoptera; family Chrysomelidae; genus Altica; species Altica lythri. The sequence continues at coordinate 28,822,181 of OZ034807.1, forward strand.
CAAATTGTGTTCCTATTTTCTTATAGCATTTTTTTATGATACGTTTTTGTTAAAAGAAACTTGATACGTTTTTTTATAGAGTAAACAAAATTGAATAAGAATAAGTCGTTAATTACTTGTAAAATGACACAGTTCAACTGCCAACTGAATAAAATTTGTTCATGATTTTTCTATTTAATCTAAATTAGTTTTCTGTTCCATTTTCCTGCTTCTGTTGCAACCTTCTCGGTCTCGTATCGAAATCGAGACCGGACCGAGACAAGACGACACGACATTTTCATCGTTCCGATAAACTCCCGGACCGTTCCGTCTAAACGAGCTGTTGCTATGCTCTTATTATTTCTCAAAATCAAAACGGAACAAGTCAACGTTTTGGTCTCGTTCAGTCTCTTGTAGCACTATGGCTAATTCTTCTACATTTTTAGCAATCTTTTCTTGATCTATTTTTATTCTTTCTTTTGACATAATTTACAAATTTTTAATGATTTATTCTGTTTATTCTTTTTATTCTGTTACTTTAAATTACGTTTGTTTGAATTTAGATTTCAGCCTGTATTTTATTTTTTATGAATTTCGTGTCCCGATCCTATCATTAAATACACAAAAAAAAATATTGTATTTGTTCTTGTTTCTCATAGGTATTTCCCAAGGACTTTTCTATCTTCTTAGATCAAGTCTTATCTGTTGGCAAATAATCTACTAGGCGATAACTGCCAAGTGGTTTTTTCGTTGAATTGTGCTTGACATTAAAAACACTTCTGAATGCTGGCCAAAAAATATTTTTTTAAAAATGAAATAAACATATTGAAAAAGGGATTCCTAGAGTTTCGTTAATTATACCTGGCGCCTAAAATAATTCAAGCCGAGTGTAAGCGAGATATATTCAAATAGATGGAACCTATCCGATCCTTTAAGTAAAAAAAGATACGTGACATCCCGGTAAAATTCGAAAAGGGAGGGCATAGCTATTATAACGCTCTGAAGTATTATTTGACCGAACATACGTATGAATAACATGACATAATAGAATGTAAATTTGTTTTTTTAAAACCGGCCAGAAATTAGTACTTTCCGGTTTATTTTTAGGTCAGAAAATCTCATTTTGTCGGACAAGGCCAGAAAATAAAAATGAATCCGGTAATAGTTATTTGTGACACAAGGACGGAAAATGACATTTTGCAAGAGCGAGTAAAGTTGTGTAGCCGAGGTGCGTAGCACCGAGTCGAAACAATACGAGCACTTGCAAAATATTTTCCGGACGTGTAACACACTATTTTTTGGTCCGACTAATTTTTAATATTTTCAAAAGTTCTGTTATGTTCAACAGTTGACCGTTTGTCCTACCTGAAGTTAGATCAGTGACTAGAAGACGACAGACTGTCAACTGGTATTGGTATGACGTGATGTTAATATTATAATTATATTTATAGTTGTATAATAACTTGTTTGATACTGAATATACGTGTTACTAGTGTTATTAGTGTTTTAATTAACATATGTTGCAAACACAACAAGTTCAAAAACTTTTTACCTGTGCTTTTTACTTTGTGACATACAAGATTACATGTTTATTGACATCTATTGCAGGATTAAAAAAATTAGTAATAAGGAATGGTTTTCTGATAATCGATTTCAAGTTCCTTAATTTTTATACAATATACAAATACTGTGCTAATAAGCAGCACAGTAAAAATTGTTATATTGAAAATATTAACATTAATATCTAATAATTTTATATAAAGATAGCAGAGACAATGAACTATTTTCATAATCGAATGATAAGTAGTTCTAAATTGACATAAATGTCAAATTTTATAATACAAGTTGTGAGAGAAATTAAATGTAAATTAGAATCCTGCTTATGTTTGGAAAAAGTTATAGGTAAGTTTAGTATATTATACGCTGTTTTTAAATAAATTTAATTAAAATTTGTATTATTCATTATGTATTTTTGATGACAAAATTTAAACTCATAGCGCCATCTCTTTAGATAATCTAAAAGCTACTTTGCCGGCCTAGGCCGGAAAATGCCATTTTCCGGACGATTTTGAAGTAATTAATAGTATTGTTTCTGGACGGAGGACCAAAAAAGCTTTTACCGGACTCATTTTAATTTACTTTCCGGCCTACCTTTAATGAAAAAAAAAATCAATAAACTAGTTAGTCTAAGATAGCAGTCAATTGATTTCTATAATAACCGAGTTTGGATATATTCAAAACTATAAAATAACTTGACATGTTTTGACGTTTAGTTGAAAACGTGAATTTTCTTATAAAATGGTTATTCAAAATGATGCATTAATTAATGGAAGATAAAATTATACCAGATGAAATTGTTAAGGCGGCCACCCAAGCAACGTTGTTAAAAAAATGTTAATAGAGTTCTTGTTATAAAAATGTAAACTGAATAATATGAAGTTTATGGTCCAACAATGCTCGTTTAAAAAAAAATATTGTACGTAATACGTCCCGAAAGTGCTGTTACTGGACTCGCAGGATTGCAGGACTCGCCCTGCAATTTGCCCACTCGTCCAGTAAAAGACCACTTTCGGGACTTGTTACATAAACTACTATTAAAGATTGATAAAAGTTAAAAAAGTAAAATCGTATATAGTATACCTATAAATTGAGTTAAAACAATAAAATTTGTTGCCTTACCTTTAATTAATATCTCATTCCCCTCTTATTGATATCATTACACTATTTTCATACCTATCAAATATCAAAACAAAAATCAAGTTGATTTGTATTAATAATCAAACTTCTTTTTTTATTATTCATAAACCCCAAATTCGGTAAGACAATAGTTATGTTAGTGCGTATTTTCAGTTTTTTTGAAGTTCATATAGTTCAGCGATCCAGCCTCTTTGGGTGTAACCCGCCATAAGAAAATGGTTCATAAAAGTTTTAAAATAAAACCTAACAAAGCAAATATGGTTGTTTGTATGTACTAGCGATTTTTTAATGATTCATACTTCTGATAATGTTACACTAAGTAGTTAAATATTTCCATATGTATTATTTCTTATTTTATCATTGCGGTTATGTTATCTAATAAGCTTCTTAACGGATGTTTTTAGATGTTACTGAAAGCATTTATATCATATTTTTATCTGTCAGTTTTATGATCAATATTCATTATTTAGAGGTAATTAAAGTTGTTTATAATGGTGTGAATATAAATATTGATTAATAATTACTATAGGACACTTCGTCATAAAATTGGCTTCCGAATTGTATTTTTGATTCACTTTCTTCTTATATTAGCAAGCTTTTATTTATTTTAACGTCTTAAATAAGACAGTACTCTTTCAGGAAGATTGAAAATTGGTACTACTGGTCACAATGTTGTTAAAGGAGTAGTTGGATACACGATTCATTGGTCCAGAACCTGTACTGGGACTGCCTAGAGCCTGCGTAAGGACCAAAGTCAGGAACTGGGTCTGGGAAGAGTCGACCAAACACTGAAGTAATACTGTAGGGCTGAGGCATTCGAAGCTGACGCTCAAAGGCTACTCCAAAAAACTGACGTCTGACATACTGAATCTTGGCAGGAGTCAGATAAGAGTACTGGTGGGCCTGCTCACTGGGCATGGACCATTCAGACTACACCTTCGAAGGATGGGGATTCTGACACAGGAACCCACCTTGTGCCGACTGTGTGCCATGGAAAATGAGACAACAACTCACATTCTATTAGAGTGTGAGGCCTTGGACCATAAACGGTTCCTCATCTTCTGTGACACGAACCCTGAATCCTATCACCACCTTGAGGAGCTAGTCACAGGACTCAGATCTCTTATGAAGGGAACTGTCCTGTGGCAACAGTGACTCAAGGATAGTCATCCAAATAAGAACTTGGAACACCTGGATTTATGCCTACCTGAAGATCAGCGGTGGTGATGATCTTCAGCTGAACAAACTAGAGTCCAGCACGCATCGGGTGCATGCAAGGACTTTTGGTGCCGAACCTGGTCACAATATTCCCATAGGAAGCAGTGCTTAAAACATGGAACTCCACAGGAGAGACCATGCCAGGTTTATTTAGATTAGTTGGAATGTTGCTAGTAGTGTTTCTGTGCATTGATTAAGCAGTTTTTGGTATTTTGTCAGAAATTTTTATTTCCAAATACATTTTTGTTACGTATTGCTGATCTTTTTTCTTATTTTATGAATGCTTTTATTTAGTTTTTAGTTTTTATCCATATACTTGTAAAAAAGATAAATTATCATTATTGATTACAATTTTGACAATACCGCTTAATTTATTATTCGAGAAAAACTAAAAAAAACATAAAAAAACTGGAAAACAAAAGTTTAAAAAATCGTGAAATTAGAAAAAAAAACTAAAACAACAGCCAAGTGCGATTTGTGGACGCATACGTACCATTCTAAATATTTTCATTTTTCCCCTCAATAGTTTTGTTTTTTATTTTTATTTTTAGTATTTGTTGTTACCGCGGTAACGAAAATACATAATTTGTGAAAATTTTAGACACGGTTTATGAGACACAGTGTAGTGACTAGTGACATATAGAGAGACGGACAGACAGCGTAGTGTACCCTTGTAATAGGATCCCGTTTTTACCTGATAAAAATCTGGAATCATGTTATTAAAACTGGAAAAATTAAAAAGAACAAAAAACACTTTTAACTTCTATATGAAAAAAGTCGTGAAAAATTTAATAAAAGCTGGAAAAAAATTGAAAAAACAGAAAAATTCACGAATAATTCGACTATTCGTAAAAAAGTGGAGAAGGCGTGAAAAATTAAAAGAACTTTAAAAATTGAAAAAATTATTTAGTCATAATGTTATGATACACTAAAAAATGGAAAAGATAATTCATTTTAATAATTTTAAAGCTGTAAAATCGCACTGAACGTTCCAAAACGACACCAACAGACGCTATATTATTTTTTGTAATATGAAATTGTGAAAAAATCTAAAATTCATAACAAACTTAAAAAAGCTTGGAAAATTAGAATATTACAAAAAAATAAAAAAATATTCAAAAAAAAAACATAAAAAATGCAAAAAAAAAATTGTTAATTACAATGTTATGACAAACAGAAAAATGAAAAACATCAAAAAGCTCTTATATAACTCATATCTACTGTCAGAAATCACGTTTTTCTGTTTTATTTAAATATTTTTTTTAGTAATTTTTTCAAATCTTTTCACTCATTTCCTTCTTGATAACATACATTCTGAAAAACTATATTTTTCTAGAATGCTCAAAAAAGTAAAAAAATAAAACTATTTCGATAATTTATTTCCGGTTTCAAATACCATATCAAGTTTTATCGATAAAAACATCAAAATATTAGGTTTATGAAAGATTAAAAAAACAACAGACCAATATAAATAGCAGTAGGTGTATCTAATAGAAAGAATATTATTATTTTGTGTTAAAATCCTATTTACTTGTTAGAATATCAGTCACTACCTTATAATTTGTAAAATATTACGCCATCAAATACTTATTATTACGTTTTTGCATTTATTTGTATAATAAATAAAAGTTTATCACAAATATTAGCTAATAATTAAACCAGTTGAATCAATACAACAAGAAAATAGCAATAAAACTTATTAATTAACTGAAATAATTTCATATAAACACTGATAACACCATGCAATTTTTTTGTATTTATAAGGAATGACTCATCAAGTAGTAATTAATTGTGTAAGAGCTCATATCGTATTTTCGATAATCGTGCAACAAGAAAACGTCTTAGAAATAATATAAAAAAAATATTCTTACCATTTTTGATTTATCGTGATACTCGTAAGTGTACATAAAGTCACTTTCGTCTGCACTGTCAGTATAGTCCAAGCCGAAATTCAAAAACGGCACTAACTGCGACATAAGTAGGCTTGTGCGAATAAAAAAATAAGTACAACAAATCAAAAAAAATTTTAAACCACAAAGTAACCACAGAAAAAAAACTTATCAGTTTCTAAACGTATTCGTTGCGAATGAAAGATTCAAGTCACTGTGTTTACTAGAACAAATGAAGTGTGGCTCGATTCGCGAATCAACTTTTATAAACTAGCAAGGCTAAGACAACTTCGGTTTCACTTCAACTCGTGGTTCGGTCGAATCTGTCTCTGTTCGTTTCGAAAACGGTTTGCGTGCGAGTATAAATTGAAGTGACGTAAGAGATAATGCGGGAGGGGAACGGAAAGAACGTGAACAGTAAAATTAAATGTTCTAGGAAATTCGTAAATAATTTTGAGTTGCTATATGAAACGATTTTAGGAATTTCGGAAGTAAAAATTAGGATAGAAACGTGTTAATCAAGTCAACAATATTTTGATTATCATATTTCATATTTCTTAAAAAATTATATAATTACCGATAAATATACTAGGTACTTTGTATCGTAGAACAATACGTGCCTTGTTAACTATAGTTTGGGATTTAATAAAAAAATTTAAAAACAGATTGTTTTAAGTAGATATAAGAGTGTCTAATATACACATATTCAACAGGTGGAGTGAATATTAATTGAATTTTCTTAAAATATTTATTTATGTTTTATGTTTTTTTTTCTTTTTATTCTTATTCCCGATAAACTGGCTAATAGCGTCTATTCTAATAAATGTTTATTTGTGATGTCTTTAGTGCTAAGATTCTTATTCAAAGAATCTTAAAAATGGGTCATTTATCAAATAGTGCTCCGGATGATGTATCCTCCTAAAACGCACTGTAACGTTCGTTTTTGAGCATATCCTCCTGACTATATTTTTATTTATTTCAATTTTATCGCGCCAGTGCGGAAGGTTTGTTCACGTCGATTTGGTAGGATAGAGTTTGTTACTTCGTTAGAAAATTATTTCAATTCTTTCATTTTATCTTCGATTCTTAATATAATCAGAATTATTTCCTAATTTCCTTGGCCTTTCGTAAGTACATTTTTGTTTCTGTATAAATTTTTATTGGTATTAAATTATCCAAATTGCGGTGAATTTATTGTTTTAAGAATTTTACTAACACTTAATATCAAATAAATTGGTATTGTGAAAAGTCAGTTTTTTGTGGTGATAAAATATATAAACATGGAATGTAATTAATTTTTTTTCGAAATTTGGAGAACCAGATAGCGAATGTATTTGATAGTAAATTACTTAAAGGTTGGAGTTTTGATTATAATTTTATTATTAGGGTTATTGCCAAATCAAAGAAGGGCCCTATTAAAGATTATCTTAAAAACAGAAAAGATTAGCTGACTACCGACAGCTATTTTGTTCCTTAGAAGTCGACACAAGGTGAAACCATTCCCTGGTTTGGACACAAAAGCAGTTTCCTTGAAGGAATAAATATAGTTTAAAAAAACTAAAAACACGCTTTTATAAAGCATGTTTCTGAAAAACATCGAACTAAAAAGTTAAAAATAATTTTCAAAATAAAATTAAAACAAAAATAAATGAAAAATACTAGTAGGTATTATTGTGAAAAAAGCGTGGACGCTTGACATTCGAAAAGTATGGTATGCAGCGCCCACGCTTTTTTTACAATAATACTAGTATTTTTCATTTATTTTTGTTTTAATTTTATTTTGAAAATTATTTTTAACTTTTTAGTTCGATGTTTTTCAGAAACATGCTTTATAAAAGCGTGTTTTTTAGTTTTTTTAAACTATATTTATTTTTTACTTTTTAGTGTCCAATTTATTTTATTTCAATAGATTCGTTAATTTGCTGTGACGATTACAAGACCCTCACTCAATTATTATTCGTTTATTCAGTTGGAAATGCTTTGAAAGCGTGTTTTTTTGATTTCTCAAATTATATTTGTATTCATATTGTTGATGATTAAACATATTGTTTCAATCACTTGGAAAAAAAAATTATTATTGTGAAATCTAAAAAATTGTTAGATTAATTCTAAGACAATTTCATTCATATTGTTTATAATTAAACGTATTGTTTTCAGAACTTGGAAAAAAAATTACTATTGTGAAATCTAAAGAATTGTTAGATTAATTCTAAGACAATTTCATTCATATCGTTTATAATTAAACGTATTGTTTATTACCCACTCCCGGCACGGGGAGGTAGTGACTAAAAATAACGATATGGGACTCACCCGAGGCAGCAGCCGCGGAGTGGAGAGTTACAAACAAACAAACAAACATACATACATACATACAGGTGAAGTTAATTAATAATAATTAAAAAAAGCGTGTTAAAAACGATAACTTTTCGAGATATTCATAAAATAGTGTTTATTTTGAAAACTGTCAATGTGACAGCTGTCATAATTTGACAGTTGATGTAAAATTTAATTCCAAACGAAAAAGTATTCTTGTGTTTTTTCAAAAAAACGATAACTTTTCGAGATATTCACAAAATAGTGTTTATTTCGAAAACTGTCAATATGACAGCTGTCATAATTTGACAGTTGATGTAAAATTTAATTCCAAACGAAAAAGTATTCTTGTGTTTTTTCAAAAAAACGATAACTTTTCGAGATATTCACAAAATAGTGTTTATTTCAAAAACTGTCAATATGACAGCTGTCATAATTTGACAGTTGATGTAAAAATTAATTCTAAACAAAAAAGTATTCTTGTGTTTTTTCAAAAAAACGATAACTTTTCAAGATATAATTATATAACGGAGTGGAGAGTTACAAACAAACATACATACATACATACATACATACATACATACATACATACATACATACAGGTGAAGTTAATAAAAGCGTGTTAAAAAACGATAACTTTTCGAGATATAATTATATAACGGAGTGGAGAGTTACAAACAAACAAACATACATACATACATACATACATACATACAGGTGAAGTTAATAAAAGCGTGTTAATTAAAAATGTCTTTCATCCACGTTTGGATTTAGAGCAGTTCCGATCCACAATAAATCAAGATCCAACAGGAAGAATTCAAATAAACTAAAGTTAAGAGATTAAATTAATTAATTTTTTTAAAATTTTCACATAACTTTGAATGATTAAAATAAATCAACTTAAAACTGATTTTATCGTTTTTTATTTGTTTGTCTGTACTTGGCGTCCTAAATTAATGTTTGGGAAGGATTGATAAAGGCTCAGAAGGAAGCCACGAACCCAGGAGCTAGCCTAGGGTAATTTAAGGGTTACACTAATAAGTACATTAAAATGTAAATTGGTTTCATTGTTTTATACATCTCGAGCAGTGGATATCTTTCGTCTTCAAAAAAGGCAATCCGCATCATTTTGGGTGCAGATTGTTGTAACCATTGCGTGTCCTTATTTAAAACACAAAATTCTTTCCTTGCCTTGTCTGTACATTTATCCTACGCTTAGGGAAATTCATCACCAGAAAAAGGATATGGTTCTACAATCTGACACTACCACACGTAGGGTACCAGATTCGTTAGGGAACAAAAGAGTTCCATATTCCAGCCTAACGAAAGAACTGGTTAGGCACAGACCTGAATAATATTGAAACACTTATGGGGACTTTAAGACAATTTATTCACCAAAATTGTTACAGATACACAAGAACTATGCTGGATAACGTGTAAACATTTTTACAATTACAATGAACTATTGGAACACTCCTTAACTGCTCATACATCCCCTTATATAGAACAAACGAATATTCTAGTCTTTGCGAAAACATGATCTAACCTATTAACTACATCTAGAAGATTCTGGAATACATAGCCTAAAAACAGTCTTTTAAGTAAAGGTCCTTTCTTTATTTCCGTTACAATAGATTGCTCAGTGAGTATAAGGCACTGAGTTTAAATCACTTTAAATTTGCAATCCAATGTTCCATAATAAGGAATTGATACTATTCCGTGGAGGAGTACACAAAAATAGTATATTGTGTGGCAAGGGGTGAAACAAGACGATTTCTGACTAGGGCGAGAGTTGACTGCCCGAGAGAAGCGAAATCGTCTTGTTTCATCCCGTGCCACACACTATATTTTTCATATCACATGCATTGAAACAGCGAGTTTTGATCTCTGTAGCCAGTCGAAGTAAGACTATTTCAGACCAATGTAACTGTCAGTCAGAAACTTTCTGACAGACTTGAAACATTGACATTTCTTTCTGCCCTAAGTTTCCGGCAGAAAATATTTTTTTTTTTAAATAATTATTATAATTGGCAGCTAACTTTGTTGTTTGCGTTTGTCAAATAATGGTTGGTTGTTTAACCTTAGATAAGCTCTTTGGTTTTAACATTGTATTTTAAATATTTTGTTTATTTAATTTTATATTCTCGTCTATTGAGGATACTTTTTATAACTTGCTGTAAATGTTTTTTTACTGAACGTAAACAGTCAATAAATTTACTTTACTCTGAATAAATGATGCTAATACAATACAAGAAGTTGCTAGACGTTTAAAGTGTGAGTGTGCAAGAAATAGACATGTTTTGAAATGGGTTTACAGCATACACCTATGATGGAGGACAAGAACGAATTACCACTCCCTAATTAATGCAACTTTTCGTGCAGCAACTGGACACTAGACGAGTTATTTGTGATGAAACCATCAGAAGCAGATTGCATGTACCTACGTAATTTATATGCAAGAAGACGCGATACACTCCCTGCTAGAGCATCGTGCAAGCAGACATCACTGGGCCTTTGAACACCGTGACTGAAACTGGAGCTATTATTTTTAACTGATAAGTCAAGGTTTCGCTTTCATTTCAACGATGATCAATAAAGGTATGGAGAAAGAAGACATTAAAATAATGAATGCTGTGTAATTCGGACAACTTCTTTTGGTGAAGGATCTGTTTGCGTTTAGGGTGGAATTTGCTTGAGTGTTTGTAATTTAGACATGTTTTGTAATGTGTCTGCAGCATACACACATGTTGGAGGACAAAAACGAATTACCACTCCCTAATTAATGCAAATTTTCGTCCAGCAACTGGACACTAGATGGGTTATTACGTTATTAGTGGAGAAACTATCAGAAGCAGATTGCATTTACGTAAAATTAAATGCGGGAAGACACGCTACACTCCCTGAGAAGGTATCGTACAAGCAGACATAACTGGGCCATCGAACACCGTGATTGGAACTTGGAAAACTGGAGGTGTTATTTTTTTACTAAATAGGTCAAGGTTTAGCGTACATGGCAACAATGATCGAATAAAGCTATAAAGAGAGAAAGACGAGATTGAAATAATGTATGCTGCATGGTTCCGACAAATTCTTTTGGTGGAGGATCTGTTTGCCTTTGGGGTGGGAGCCCATACTTAGTGGTACTAATGAATTCCTCAGTGACATTCAGAAGATACCGTGACATGATATAAGGAACCCATTATTGTACCATTTGCAGGCGCAATTAGATATAGATTCGTTTTAACCGCACCGTGCTAGAATATTTAACGAGAATATAGAGTTCCAAGGTATCGAACGAATGGAGTGGTCAGCTTGCTCCTCAGGTATAAACTGCATTGAACATATCTTGTCAGAGATAGAATTAAAGAACCGCATACGAGTTTACAACTGTCTATTGTTCTGCGTCACATCTGGATAAATTTACCTTAACTTTTCATCGATAATTTAATCAGAATGATGCGAAATAGAGTCAGAGCACTACGGCTCACCAGAAGTGGGTTTACTAAAACGCCAAGATAATAAAGATTTGTGATTTTTACTTTTTAAATCAGGATGTTTTTTTATTATACATGCGCATTTCAATTTTTCGAAGTCACAATAAACTAAAATTACGATCTGTATATTTGAGTCTACGACATTTGGTATTAAAAGCGCACAGACATTGTACGCAAAATTGAACAAGTTTGTGAATTATACGTATGTTTTAACATAATACTTAACATGTTTAAGTCAGTTTTTAGATCCATTATGGAAAAGACATAAGAATCAAATTAACACATTTAATTGTTAAATTTCATCTATCAGTAGAAAGTGGCACAAAAATTGTCAAAAATCTAAATTTATAGATTTAATAAAAAACATACTACAGGAAAAATAAACATTGGAAGGATATAAATGATTCTTTTTGTATTAAATTAGTGAGAGCGTTAGGAAACTTTATGACACGATGCGATCATGTAATAATGGAAAAGTGCATTTGTGCCTACAAAAAATGCATTTTAAACATAACTCGTTATTTATTGGCGGAAATGAGTTCAATTTTGTTATTTGGAGATTTTTGTGGTCACTGAAAACGAATTGACATTAAAAGTGATCTCCGGAGTACCTGGTGTCCTGTTCTGTTTACGACGTCTCCTGGAGTTTTCGGTAATATCGCTATACAATTAGTCAAAATTCCATAATTGGACCTTTTGGGCTTGCTCAAAACAAATGACATTAAAAGTGATCTACGAAGTATCTGGTGCCCACAATTGGTCAAAACTCATAATTCTAGGGTTTTTGCACTAAATTTAAAAAAATAGGTTTTGTTTTCAATATATGCAATGAAACTCGTAAAGGTTGCTGTGCTGAGCACTAGATACTCCGTAGATCGCTTTCGATATTATATAAGTTCTCAGCGAGCCCAAAATCGGGATGGTTTTGAGTTTTGACTAATATTAAATGATTTTACGGAAAACTGCTGGAGGCAGGTAAACTGTGCACCAGGTACTCCGGAGATCACTTTCGTATTGAGTTTGAGTAATTGTTTAACGATATTACCGAAAACTACAGGAGGCCATGTAAACAGAAGGTATCCTGGACATGCACAAATACAGTTCTCTAATATATGATCGCATAAGATCACAAAATTTGCTCTCACGAATCGAATGCAAAAAGAATGATTAATATCCAACTTGCCGTTTAAATTTCGGAGGTTCAGTGCTTCACTGCCTCGACTATTTTAACATCATTTATAGTTCAGTTTTGGAACTAAGTTCCTTACGGCAGGCTTGGAGGAGATAGGAATTTTGCTGCGTGACCGAACTGAAAAAAATGTAATAGTAAAAAACCGTAACGAAAAGTCCGTGGAATAAAACCGTTAAATGAGCCGGGTTCGATTCCCGGTCGATGCAATTTTTTTTTGTATATATCTCTTAACATTTATCTTTTTTGTTGTTAAAGTAATATCAGATATAATTTTTAAAAATCTTGATAGTTGAAAGTAGTTAGGATAGGTGAGAATAAATAAATTTATACATTACTCTTTAAAGCTCACCTTGAATTTTAAAGAAGCTTCTTTCTTAACGCCAAGATTTCACTGATTTTGATATATTGACCGTTAAATGAGACGTGCGCAGGCGCTACAGTCATATACACAAGCGAGTAGTGTTATGTGTCGATTCTACATTAGCCGAAGGAACTTCGTTTCTACCTGGTGTCCCACGACCCCATTTTAACTTGTTTTCCAATATTTTTCCCTTTTTTTGTACTTTTTATGTTATCCCTTTTTACCTTCCGAACAGCAACGCTGTTATAGGAAGGTATTGTGATCGCGAAAAATTTCGATCTCGGGTTTTTAGCGGAAATACGCGTTTTAGGGTTCCCTGAGCCTAAAAAACCCAAAAATAAAAAATGTCTGTCTGTCTGTCTGTCTGTGTGTCTGTCTGTGTGTCTGTGAACACATTTGCGGCTAAACGGCTAATCGGATCGGAATGAAACTATAAAACCTTACTTATAATCACCATCGGAGGAATCTGATAGAATTTGAGTAAAATCGGCCGACCGGAAGTGGACGTTTACTCTTATCAAAAAATGGAATTTTTTGAAAATATTGGGTTTTTATATCGTTATTGGCAAAATATTTATACTTTGTGGAAAGAACATGTAATTTCAGTCATTTTTGAAAGAATACATTTTTTTGATATTTTCATTACTTTTCGAGATATTGACACTTTTATCAAAAACTACCACTACTTGTTAGTGTTCGGAAGGTCGTGTGGTGCCCACACCAGATTTTTTTACGAGGTCTTCGCTGTTTTATACTCATTGCCATTACTTCATATTTTATATTAAGGTATGATGTACGAAATAATACTAGAGGGAAACGGAACGACCTAGATCTAACGAAATTAGCGCATTCGTCGGACACTTTTTCTTACAATTTGTTTTTCATAATCATGCTTGTTAGACCATATAGAATAAGACAGTTCAGTTTGCCACTAAGTAAACTAGTCCCAATTTAGTAAAACTTTTTTTAAACTAATTAGTAAAACATTTTTTAGAGCTAGATTCTTTGGAACATTCAAAGCAAAAAGGGTCATTTTTGCCGAATGTGTTATTTTCGCGAAAAAAAATCAAAAAGTTTAATAACGCGATATTCAGACTCCTTAAAATTTTTTTTTTCGGCAAACAACGGAAAAGTCAACTTTTTGTTTTTGTATACAAACCCAATTTTCATTCAATAATTTCTTTAACACGTTTCAATTACTCTATCATTATTAAATCTGTGTACTTTTATGCTTACTGCACTCTATTACATTCTCTCGTCTTTTTAGTCACCGTATAGCTTCCTATAGCAATTAGTTATAAGAAATAAAGAGATGTAAAAAGAACAATGGATAAAGAAAAACTGGGTACACTTTAAATATCCCCAGAGAGAACAAAAGACTAGTTAAACCTCAATATTTCCCCTTAAGTGTAAAATTACTCGATATAGCACGCCATTTACAATCAGATTGCGGTAAAATTAAAAAATCACGTACAAACATGCAATAATTTGTATTATGTGGAATAAACCAAACCAACTTTTATTGTTTCTAATCGAATTGATTAAAACAATCGAGAACAAAGATAAGCATCAATAGGTAATCACAATAAATTAAATTTGTATAAAAATGATAAAGTAATGGGGGGAGTTGGAGAAGTTAATTAATGGTACCCGAAAAGATTTACGGTTGTTTTATAGAGTCAATTAATCAAATGATGTGCTAATAAGTGATTTTTTTTCTTTTCAAACACAAATAATAGCTATGTGTAAAACATTTTTAACAATTTATATTGTTGCTATAAACGATTTAATCGTGCCAATCGGTCATCCTGGTAGACGATTTTTTTAAAGCGATAGTTTAAAAAAAAACGTTACATATTTTTATAGGATATACCCCACATAAACGCATACGACAGTTCATCGCAAAGCCGTGACTGGCTTATTATTGTATATGTACATACACTACAGATAACTGTAGTCAGGCACGTGATTTAAAATTAACAACTTATAATTATTATACAATATAACAAACCATAAATATATAAATGAAAATTTGTTCATAACTGATTTCCAAAAGTTCTTTATCGGTGGTTTTTAAATTTTGACACAACCTTGTTTAACAATACGAGCCTGTCCCTATATAAGAGATATGTGTGTAATTTTTATACTAAATATTAAAATTTAAATAAAATTGTCGTTGGTATTTAAGTAAAAAATGTAAATTACGACAAAATAAGTATTTGCTTCGTGTCAATCAAAGGCCTGTTGGTCAAGCGCTTAAGAGTTTTTTTAATCGTTTGATGGTGAGAGGTTCAAATATTGTTTATATAAGTAAGTTTTGTAAAATTATATTAATATCTAATCAAATATTTTCTCAAGCCAATATTTTTTATGCATTATTAAAGTTGTAATTAAAAAACTAACGTTAATAATAAATGAAGTCACGCGGTAATTATTTGGCATTATTTAAAAGTCCTTACCAAAAAATAAATGTGATTCTTATAGTGCAAGTTTGATAAAAATTTGTTGCAGATGATTTCAATAAACAGCCGTTTTTTTGTAAAAATTGTACATTTTGTTTGTGGTTTTTAAAAGGAAAAATGACAGTTTTTATAATTATCTGCCAGAATAACTAGAATTGGGCTTCAACTTCAGACTATCTAAATCAACGAACTAAAATTATATAATTAAAGATTAAATGTTTAAAAAAATATACAAACTATTTCATTTTGCAGTTAGCCAAATCTCAAAATAGAGACGACAAATCGACAGAATTTTAACAGCATAAGCTAGTCACCGCGTGACGTCATGCGAAGACAAGCGAAAATAGGGTCCCAAAATCAGAATTTAAATTGTTGCATTATTTGAAAAGTTATTTAAAAGAAATATTTTCAGTTTGGATAATTTTTTTTAATTGTTTTTTTTTATCAAACCTTTAATAAATTTTTCTGATTTTCAAGAATATTAAAATAATCTTTCGTGTGAATTAGACCGAATAAAATTCTCTGTGGTTTGGTTTATCCTGTTTTCTTTTAAATTAGTGGTTCACTTCTATCCGAAGTACACTGTGGGTTTAAAACTGATATATATGTAAGTAAAAAAATGGTTTTAGGAAATTACTAATTATAATTTTGTCGGCTCAATTTGCAGCTTTGAAAAGTTCTTTAAAAATATGACTTATGCAGTCTTAAGAGATGCTCGAATAAACCAATCATTCTTAAAAGTAAATGTTAACTATGTTCGTATATATAACTAGCTGTTCCGGCGGACTTTGTACCGCATAACACTGTCGTGTCTTTTTTCCATTTTTCATTTTTTCAAATTTTTACCATTTTGCTTTTTTTAATTCTTAATTTATTAAGAAATTCTCGTTTAAATATATGAGATAATAACTGCGCCACCTTACGGTGGCGTCCTTGTTATTTTAAAATTGTAATATCTTCTAAGATGTTCATTGAAATTAAGTGATGTCAAAGACAATTTTGTTCACAATTAAATACTCTTAATCAACAACACATTTATTTGGATAAAGATTAATATTATTACGTTGATACAACTCTTAACAAATAATGCATTAATTTCGACCAAATTTGATTACCATAAAAACGGTTCTATTGAGTTAATCTTAAAAGATAGACATATACTGTCGCGGACATTTTTTTAGATCATTTCAAGAGGAATAATTCTTTCATACATATAGTTTTGGTATCTTGAACAGTTTTCGCAGCGCACGCAATGGAAGCCCTCAAGGATCAATAATTTTCCCCGTTTTTTTCACATTTTCCATTACTTCTTCGCTCTTAATAGATGTATATTGATGTTATATAGCCTAAAGCCTTCCTCGATAAATGGTCTATTTAACACAAAAAGAAATTTTTCAATTCGAACCAGTAGTTCCTGAGATTAGCGCGTTCAAACAAACAAACTCTTCAGCTTTATAATATTAGTATAGATTTGTGTTTTTATTTGCATAAAATAATCTGCAATGATTTCCTTTAAAATGATAATTATTGCTTATTGTTGAATATAATGGTTATTATAAAACTTTTTGATCCGTAACATTAATATTTTAAATTATAATTAATATTTTCAGAAAATAGGTAATTTTTTCATATTTTCTGATTTTATTAAGGATACAGATAAGCTTCTTAGTAATGAAAATTATAATTTTTTATTTCCGTGATTAAATTTTAAAAATACAATAGTTAATAAAAAACAATTTTAAATGATCATGTATGGATGGCGATTCAGATATGACTTATTTGATAACAAAATATGACTAATTTTTTGTGCAGGTATACCATCTTCGTTGTTTATCTGTTTTCTGTAGGATTTAATTGCCAATTATTCGTATTTCGAGTAGTATTTTTTATCCCGCATGTCTAAAACAATTATTTATTCTTCTCACATAATCTTCAGTACGATATAGGTACACTACCAAACTTTTATTTTCAAATAAGAAATTTAATTTGATTCGTAGTGTTTTTTAATAAGAAAAAATATTTATATTAACTGAAAATAAAAAAATTCCCTAATTAATATTTTGCCCATCGCTTTATACTTCTTTTAAAAACGCTCTTTTTTAAGATGCAATTCATAAATCGACCTATTGTCGACAATGTTTGTAGGAAGACAGAAAATCCAATTTATAGCTTTGCTGACGACATCACACTTATCTCATCGTTTACTTTGAACTCTCGAACATCGGCTGCTGACGCACATCTTCGCAGACAGCATGAAGTATCTCGACTCAATAAAGACCTGGAAGAAATTTTGTCTTGGGGTGACAGTAACCAAGTCGAATTTAACGCTAAAAAAACCCAGGCAGCAGTTTTCTCTAAGAAGGTTAACATTGCAGAACCAGATATAGTCATGGCAGGACCTGCAATTCCTCTGGCTTCATCTATTAACTTACTGGGTGTCAATCTGGGAGGAAATATGTCTTGGCATAATCACGTTGTAACAATCGCCAAGACAGCTTCTCAGAAACTCGGTGTACTTTTCCGTACCAAAAAGCTGTATACACCACAACAACTTTTGACACTCTGCAAAGCCCAGATTCGACCATCACTGGAATACTGCTCTCATGTATGGAGTTCTGCACCGAAGCATACCCTTCGGTTGTTGGATTCCATCCAAAAGAGAGCCATTCGTCTGATCGGTGACCACGAGCTAACCAAGAACCTCGACAGCTTAGAACATCGAAGACAGGTTGGTGATTTGACCCTCTTTTACAAATATTTCCATGGCAAGTGTTCTACGGACATTGCCCGCTTGATTTCACCTAGAGCAATTCATAGCAGAAATACACGACGAACCACTTCCGCCCATCCCTATGTGGTTCAACTTAATACTCCTTGATCATCATTGTTTAAGAACTCTTTCTTCTGGAGGACATCCTCTCTGTGGAACGGCCTTTCTGAGGCCGTATTTCCCACCGAATATAACCTCCAACGATTCAAGACCAACGTGAATCGCTTTCTTCGCACACGCACCGCTCCCAGAGCGCCTTAAAGGATTTTTCCTGCAGTGCTTGTGCTTGACCATAAAAAAAAAGGAAGGAAACTTCTGCTCACACACGCTCTGAGCCATCTGTACCGGTTTGCCACCTGCGGAAAGCATTGTATTTTGGTGCCACCATGCCACCAAATACAGAGCAGAAGCTTAGACCCATGGATATTTGGCTTTGCCACTGATGTTGATGGTTGGATCTATTTCATCATCGATGATAATTCGATGCAAAAAATATTTTATTTTCTTCCATTGAAGCAGCAGTTCACAAGTCAAAAACTTTTCTCAATGTCTCTTGGTTTTATTCGTATGGAACTCAATGTCCTTTCTTCTGGGTCATCCCCAAAACTTTAAGACGTTTTTCTACCGTTGATAAGTCAACTGCATATAGTTTAGAGTTCCTGAAGTGTTAATGAGAAATGCCTTTAAATCATTATGTTCAAATTTTTTCAGCAAGCCACGTTGCTCCCTTGTCATCTAAGTAAATGTGCAAACCAATTCCGACCCGTTCCAACTAGAGAATGTTCACCATACATATCCAATAATATACAAAATGTTGTTATTTACCATTCCAAAGAATATTATATAACACAAATGATGTCCAAAGACGGCTACTTTACGATAAAAACTTTATTTTAGATAACAATGAAATACTGTACTATCTACACGATCTCTTTTAAAACATTTCTTAACAGACTTACAAAGAAAAATAACCCTCATAGTAATAAAATAAATATTAATTGATAAAACGTTGTCTTTTTGAATTTCTAAAACGAAATGATATTTAAATTTTTATTGGCCAAAAATCCAAAACAAAAAGAAAATTTGTAATTTTAATAATCCGTGTTGCCATCTCTAGTCATTATATAAGCTTCTGTTCGCAATAACATGGTTCTTTTTAAATTCTAAACATTGGAGGTATGTGTTTCCATATTGATAATACTGCGACATTTCTTGCATTGTTTTTATGAGCTCTAACCCGTCTTTTGAGGTGATCCAACAAGTGTTTAATAAGATTTAGGTCTGTTGAACATGCAAACCAGTCTAAAAATGCTTGACAAATTCCGTTTCAAGACATTCTTTAACCATTGCGCTTCCAGAGGGAGCTAAATCATCGTGCATTAATATAAAATTATCCCCATTATCTCCAAAGTCTAGCGATTGGTTCTGTCACTAAATCAACATTAATCCCACCGGTTAGTTTGTTGAAATGATTACAAAAGAGTTTTTGTTCTCAACATTACACCTTCCCCTACATTTAAGTTCTTTCCTGTTATCTTGGGACAGCTAGAGTCTCGCTCGTCTTCTTGGAACTCTAAGAACCAGAATTCGATGATTATTTAATCTTGTCTCATCTGAAAAAATGACATTTTGCCAGTTCATAAATGTCTAGTTTTGGTGTAAAAGGCACGAAGGTGAGACCCGTAACTTTCTCGTCCTATACAACTCTCTGGCGCAAAATCATTTCCTTATGGTTTCGACTAAAACGTTCATACGTGTAACTCCTAGAAGTTGCCGTTGTAGTTCTGAATGAGAAACATTTCATTTCTTTAAACAATTCGTCATGCAAAGCCCTCTTGTAACTCTTCGGATTCAAATTATTTTTGAATAAAATCTTAAAAAGTTGCACTGTAAACGTATCAAATAGCCAACAGATGGGATTGCTTGAGGGGAACTCGTCGCACGACTTTCAGTGGCGACTTCGCGATCGAGAGAGAATACCCAAGCGCAATGTTTATTTTGTGATTAAAAAGTAATAATCACAATGTATAAAAAGAACTTTTTATGATTTATAGGACACAGTGATAAAATATAAATTATATTGGTTTTTAAATACATGTGTGAGAAAGCTGTCAATGATGACGGAAAATGTGTAAACGCCGCTGCCAATTCGATATCAAACGGATGACGTTAACAAGATTTTTGAAGAAATTATTTTCTTTTTTCGAAATAGTTTAATTGCAAAATTACTTCGCAAGAACTTATTTAATTGATTTCAGTAAAATTTGGTAATGGTTAAGCACGTTAAAAAATTTCTTTCACAAAATATGAAATTCATACGTGAAAAAAAATGTCTGTATGTATTCATTTTGAGTTGAACCTTATATTTTATTCATTGTATATTATTCGTTTTAACTTGAAACCTTTTATTTTATTCATTATACCGACCGATACTGTCAAGTAATTTTGCTTTTATAACTATTCGTATGTGGTTCACCCCTCGTCCATTTTTCCACCCTGACCGATAATTTATAGCGGGGACTACCCCAAGCATCGTTTCTATTCCAGCCCTTGCCCTTTCTCTCGCACACGCACATTTACATTTCTATTTAGTGTGGTGGCAAGCGCTCTAAATATCCACTCGAAAAACTCGAGTAAGTATATCAATTACGATTTTTTTATGTTATACAACTTTAATAACTGTATAACTGGTGAAAAGTAAAAGGTAAGAGTGTGAATAAAAAAAGTGTTGTCTACCAATACATTCAAATAAAATTGGGAAAAAATGTAAATATTTTAAAATGCATAGAACTGGAATTTAATGTAAGATAATATTTTGTGGTTAATAAACTTCAGGGTTGCCCAAAAATTCCGTATGCAAAAGACGTCTGAATATTTAATAGAAATAATTGTAATTTCCAATTCTCTTTGTATAAAAGAAATGTGTTTGTTGAAAAGGTAAAAGTAAACTGTAGAGAAAAAACAATAAAATAATTCATGGCCAAGAAAGGTACAGATAAATTGCGGAGGAAGTAAACTGCTTAGAATACTACTTTACTAGATATTTCTGGTATGACCTACGACTCCTACGAGGTCTTTCGCAAAGTAAAGAGGACAAAGAAAAAAAATTAACAAAAATGTTTAATTTGGCAAATGGAATTTATTTTATTCAAATTAGTCCCATTCAGAGTTAATACTGCAATTTGTGGTCCACAAGTTTTTGTTCATCAAAATGGTCGTCGACGCCTTTTGATAGGCCTCTACATCGCCATACCGCTGTCCCATCATGAGCATGCCATTTTTGTCAAAAAAATCGGACACAAGTGTCGATGGTGCGTTATCGTGCAACCACCGCCAGCTTCCTTCTTCGCGATATTCTGGCTGAAACTACGAATACGCAAGAGCAAATACCTCATGACACCAAGATATTTCACAGCATTAACCGTTTGGCCCCCTAGAACAATTTCTTTGTGAATAATTCCTTTCGAATCGTAGAAATAAATCAACATTCTTCACTTTTGACTTTTCCAAACGACCTTTTTTCGAATTTGGTGCGCTTGGGAACTTTGACACTTTGTTTCGGGATGGTATTGAAAACAATACGTTTCGTCACCAGTCACAATGTTGTACAGAATTTTTTTATCTTGCTTGGCCTCTTTAATGATGTCTTTCGAATTTTGAATTCGAATCATTTTTGTCATCCACGAGTTCGTGCGGAACAAATATTTGCATGTGCCTCAAAGAAGATTTTGGGTAATTTTTAATAAACAGACGCACTTTTTCGACAGTTTCTGGCGTAATCACAAATTTCGGCTGTCCAATATTCGTCGTCTTCCAGTGACTGGACTCGGCTACGAGTTAAACAATCATCACGATAAACTTGTTTCAACAATCGATGCGTTTCGGAAAATGTTTTACCAAGTTTAAAACAGAACTTAATATTGGCTCTTTTTTCGATGCTTATTTTTCGACCGATGTTTAAAAGGTACTGTCACTTCGAGCGCGATAACTCGGCGTGAAGTTGTTCGATTGTCATGAAAGTTTGACAAAACATCAATGAAAGATGTACCTATCGAATGCTAGCCTCAATAACAGATAGCGCTATTAGTCTCGGATATTTCTTAAAAGTCTTGTTTGCCTTGCGACAAACCTCGTATATCCAAAGTTGACCGGTTAAGGATGTTTAAGTAGGTACTCAATATTGGAAATTAATGATAATTTTGCAAGATTCTTTTAGTATTTGATTTTTTTTTTTTTATTTTAAAACAGTTTCCAGCAACAAATCTGTTTTAAGTTGTTCTAAGGCCTGTTTTAGTAAAAAACAAGACAATGAGCAAAAAAACAAAATTCTTATACTTCTTATAGAAGCAGCCAAATAGCATTTTATCATGATTCAATAAAGATTTCACATTTTGATTTAAATTTTTTCAGATAAGTTTTACTATAAAAACCACAAATCTTTACTAGCAAAAAAACTTATACATAGGTATTTACTGTTTGATACATTGACCAAGAATTTTAGTATTATCACCTGCATAGAATTTATGTATAAACACCAAAGAACAAAGAAATATTTATACTTAGAGCCAGTTTAATCTTATATTAATATATAACTACCATTAAAAGACTAAAAAACAAAGAAATATCCGTTCATTTTATGTATGACCATTTGTTAACTCAGTTATTTCTGGAAAGAACGTTGTGAAATATCAAAAGAATAGCAATTTTATCAGGAATTTGACGGTTATAAAAGTTTTTTGTAAGTTTTTTAGTTTTCGAAATATTTGGACGTTTTAAAAATGGTGCAACATTGTTATATTTGAAAGACAAAACCTGGAAATTTTCTTACCAATATGAGGATACCACAAGTTTGTTTGTAGGTGTTCCAGATTTCAAGATAATTGGGAATCTATCGAAAATATAGGTAAATGTCAAAATTTCGAAAAAAAGTTATAAAATACTAGAAGAAAGCAAATTTTCACACAAATCTCTGCATATTAAAGCTTTTTTGGAGCTATATTAATTGTCGAGATATCTGGGAATTTGTGTTATATATTTATAAAAAATATCAAAAAAGACATATTTTTAGTAGATTTATATCTACTATTCAGCTGGTTCGCAAGTCACGACTTCGGGAAAATTTGACTACAGTTTTTCGTTTTGGGCCCCCCTGACTTCAAAAACACCTTCCGTTCAAAAGTTTATATATATACTAGCGGACCCGGCGAACTTCGCACCGCCTAACACTAATGTTTTTCCAATTTATTTTTTTATTTTTACGATTAATTTTTTGTATTTTTTATCATATTTTCTCGTTAGTTACCATTTTTTACTATTATTGATAGTACTTTGTAATTTATCGGTTAGGTATATTATATATTAACTGCGCCACCTAACGGTGGCATCATAGTTCTTAGGTTAGTAAGTTTTGCTCTTTTAAATATATGAGATATCAACTGCGCCACCTTACGGTGGCGTCATAGTACTTAGTTATGTAAGAATTACAGGTGTAAATTTATAACATCTCAACTGCCCCACCTTAGGGTAGCGTCATAATGATTAATTTCGTAATAAACGCGCCCGATCGCTGCAAAATTCAAAGTGCTATAAGGAAAATCGCGGCCTCCGATGCGCCCCTGCCGGCCAGTACCACCGCAAGCGCTAGGTCCCGCAATTTTAAATCTGTAATATCTTCGAAAATATTCATTTAAATCTTGTGCTGTAAAGTAAAGGACCATATAGATCTATATTAAATCAACAATGTATTTAAGCTATTTAATTGGATAAAGATTAATGCTGTATTGGTTAAAATCGCTTCGAAAATTAGCCATTATTTGTCGTAAAAAGTAAATGAAAAAAAATGTTATTGTGGGATATCCATAAGAGATAGACATATACCATCGCGGAGTTTTCTGTAGACCTGTTCAATGTGTACAAATAATTAGTACATTATTTGGTAAATCTCGTAGAGTTCAGCCTGCGTTTGCAATGTAAGCGGAAAAAAATTGATAATTAACGACATCACATTAGAAACCTTAAAAATAACAGTATTTCTCCACTATTTAATGGATGTTATTATACATATAAACCTTCCTCTTGAGTCACTCTATCTATTAAAAAAAACCGTATCATAATCCGTTGCTTAGTTTTAAAGATTTAAGAATACAAAGGGAAATAGGGACAGAAAAAGCGACTTTGTTTTATACAATGTATTGATATATATATATATGTATATATATATGTATAGTTCCGATATAACGAAATCTGTGGACACGATAGCGGTCGCATTTCTTAACGGATCGAAATGAAATTTGGTACAAAAATCAATCGTCCAAAAATCTCGGTCGAGTTCGTTAATGGGCCAAATCGGTAAGGCCGTTTGGGCGTGACATTAAATCAATATGGAAAAAAATTCGTAACTTTTTTACTACACCCTGTACAAAAAAATGTTAAAGGACTTTTTTGTTTGTCTTAAAGAGACCTACAACTTTTATCTAAAACATTTTTTTCTAAAACGTATACTTTTAATATATTCAATTAATATAAATCTACTGATGCGCCTGGCTTACCAAGGGCCATTTGTTATTTGTAAATAAAAAAAGTTACTAATTATCGAAAGAAAGAAAACTTTTTCACGAATATGGGGATATCAAAATTTTGTTTGTAAATGTTACATTTTTCAAAAAAAAAAAGTAATAACACGCCAAAATAAAGTAAATTTTCAACACATCTGATCAAATGAAAAGTTATCATATGTCAAAAAATTTCTAAGGAAAATGAGAAGGCTTAAAATTAATTTGTATGTGGAAATTTGTGTAACAATATTGAGAATATATGAAAATATCGATAAATGTTAAAACTGAGAAATGTTTCTGCATTGAAAAAAATTATAAATCGCAAAAAGCAAATATATGATCTGTTGGGAATTTATCGATAAATGTCAAATGATTTTTTTTAAGAACATGATGGTACCAAAAGTTTATGTGTAGATGTTGCAGTCTTCAAGATATTTGGTGATTTCTGTTCACACGTTGGGAAGTATCGATAAATGTCCAAATTTTAAAGTTACCGAAAAAAGTCGTTATTTGGGAACGAAAAAAAAGTTATAAAATATAAAAAAAAATGGTGAGATTTGAGAATTGGTGTTGAAATATGAAGAAAGTATCTAAAATATCAATAAGTGGCACTAAGGAGATAATCACATCCGGCAGGACTCCAATCTGTGATCTCTACGTGTAGCCAGTTGCGCTTTTAACCTTTCAGGGATAGATTCTTTAGTGGTTAATGGGCGACATGAGTTGAATTAAGATGTGATTAAAAATTCCAACTAACCACTAAGGTATCTGTGGCTGAATGTTTAAAGGCGCTAGCGGCTATAAGTAGAAATCGCACATTCGATTTCAGTCGGATCTAACCTAAATCTTACATAATCGCACACAATTATTAAACTAAACTTAAAATGCTTGTTCGTCACAAAATTTCTAAAAATGAATTTTGAAAACTCTATAGTAATTAAAATAGAATTATTATACTAATTATTTATTAAATTATAAACAAATAAAGCTGTTGATTAAGATAAAATGATTTCTAATATATAAGAGCGACCAGACTATTTCGATTTAACAGTAGAAGTGCTATTGATTTTTTCCTAAAAGACCTACTGGCGCCCCACAATTTTGCAGAACCACGTAGATGGAAACACCGACATAGACATTGAAGATATGTTAGGGCGCCGGAACAAGCGTCTAGGCGTCTCGACGCCGTCGATTTCTAACCCTATCCAGTCTTACATTAATTGTAGGTGAAGAATAAGAAAAAATCCCGTCTACAACTTCTCCCTACGCTTTCCTGCGTGGTAATATAAAAACTACACTACTGACTTTGACGAAATGGAAATAGGAATTCGTAAATACCTACCTAAACGTATTTTTTTCGGAACGAATTTTACCATAACACATTCCCAAAGAAATAATTTATAAGTGAAATCATTTGGAAATATTTTTTAAGACGAAACAGTCAAAACACAGGAATGTAATGCGAACAAAAAAAATATTGATACCATTTTAATCATGTACTTCAAAAAAAAACATCAAATTGGAATTGTTCAAACGCTACTCATAATTACTACATTAGTGTATTTGCTTCAATTTTATTTTTTTTTATTATCGAAATAAGCAGATATCACTTCTAGGGACCAAATCTATTTAATAAACGATGAGCGATAGTAATAATTATTTAAATAAAAAAAACTGAAAAATTTACTGTCTTCGATTAAGTAGAAATCTTTAAAAGACTAAGTTTAAATTATTATTGGAAAAATAATTTGTAAATTCATTATTATAATCAACATTACATTTTACATAAAATATAACCAATATTTTATGTACAATATGGTGTGCTACAAGGACCAAATATTTGCATTATTTTGTTCTATTTTCCAACTTTTATTCCCATAAATACAATTTTTCCATATTTCTGCACTTTGTAGTATCAACATTTTTTTTACATCATAACTTCTTATTAAAAATTAGTTTTACCACTCTTTTTGTGGTGACTCTTTTACTAGGTGGTCTGATTAAGCAAGCTCATATCAAATGAAAAACATTCTAGAAAATACTGTTATTTTATTTGATATAGTCTTCTTCTAACTTAATACGAGGATTGTCTTTTTAGTATTGCATACAGTCGATTAGGAGGCAACTCCAATAGAACCTTCAGACACAAATTTAACCTCAATCTTTTGTTGACATAAATCCAGAGTTTCATTGCGATACAAGTCGTGCCGGTACAGCAAATTTTTAAAATTAGCAAGTCCATCAAAAAATGGATCTTAGTCCAGAGCATTATTTTTTTACTATTTTTGGAGAGGATTGTCCCAACAGCAATGTCTCGCTGAAATGGTTTCTGTGTTTGGGAATGAAGCACCACACCAGTCAACTATTTCCCGCTGGTATTGTAGTCATAGTCGCTCCAGTTTCAGCGACGAATCCATCCAAAACAGAAAAACATTTATGCGATTCGTCAGCTAATTAAGGATGATCGCCATGTAACATACTGGGAGATAGAGGCATCTTTGGACATTTCAAAGACCTCAAACCAAAAGATCCTACATAAAGAACTGGGTGTTACGAAGTTGGTTTCCCGTTGGATCCCTCATTTGCTCAGAGAAGAGCAAAAAGCGGCTCTCGAAGTGTGTCACAGAGAATGATCGCAACTTTTGTGTCAAAATCTGTTCATGTGGTAACAATTGGTTTAGAAGATCGAAGAACGGTTGGTATATTAAAATTTGTTTATAAAAAGTTATTGCGAAACTAAGACAAAGCCACACACAACGGCGAATCATCCATCAGGAAAATGCATACTCACACTGCCCAAAAGACAATCGAGTTTTTGGAGCTTCAAAACATCAAATTGTTAGACCATCCACAGTATAGTCCCGATCTTAGTCCCAACTACTTCTTCACGTTCCCAAAGATCAAGAATTCAATGCGTGGGTAGCGATTACAGTCGCCAGAAGAAGACATCGACGTCTCTAAAACAGCAATTTTGCAGGTGTCAACTAAAGGCTGGAATTAATGTTTTACCAATTGGTTTGAACATATGCAAAAGTGTATCTTGGTGAGACATATTTTGAAAAGCAAAAGAGTATTTTAAATCTACATATTTTTTGTCTTTATGGCTATATGCAAAACTAAAGAGACAACCCTCGTAGCATCCACATTTTTTTCACATCAAAACTTGCTTCTACTTTAAAATTAGTTTTATCAGTCGTTTTGTAGCGACTCTTTTACTAGGTGGTCTATTAAGTATGCTCATTTCAAAGGAATAACATTTCTGGAAAATATTGTCATTTTATTTGATATAGTCTTCTTTTAACTCATCACAACGAACACGGCGATTTTCCCACTTATACAGATATACCGTTCGAATAATTTTCAGGAAAATCTGCAAAACAGGTGTTTGTTTTTATTTGCGGGCCTCTCTTCATAATAATATAATCGGAGAGACCACATCCGGAGAATAATCCCTATGAGGAATCAATTTGAAGTCCAACTCATGAATTTTTGCTACTGTCATAACTTTCTTGTAAACCGGTGCATTCCTCGGAGAAACATGTCGCAGTCTACGTTCTTAATTAAATACTAAACACAATTTAATTTAAATTTTATTATTAATAAACAAAATCCACATATATGTTTTATATATAGAGTGGATTACATTTCATGTGTTGTTTTTTTTTTAATCACTCGCCATTTCAAGTGGATTTTGTCCGCCCGAACATTCGATACGAAGCATAACTTCAATAAACTTAATATAAAAAAAATTAGTCGAAATAGTTGGTTAGAAAGAGAAATCTAATTTTTTATCCTCCTATGTGGGGTTATTTAATCCAAATTTTTTTATACAAATGTCAATTTAAAAAAAAATAGATCATTGACATCAAATTCTACGTCGCTACCTATAAAGAACAAAACCATATGAACGGTCTTTTGTCTCTAAACGCCTACCCAGTGTTTTTTCGGTTTATAAAGGTCATCGGTCAAAATGGTATTTGAACTCTGAAATGGAAGGTACTTAAGAATAATTTTAATCTTTTGTGATAATGCGTCCTTTAAGTGGACGAATAGTTGATTCTTTGTTTTTAATAGAAGAAAATAGTTTTACGACAGGGTCGGATTAGTAAATAACTTTTAATATAAAATAAAAGTAAAATGTAGGTACTAATGAAGGGCCCCAATAACTGTATCTGTAATTCCACTGAAAACTTATATAAAGTTAAAAATAATTCTTATTTCGATGTGCTTTAAAAGCGTGTTTATTAGTTTTTTGGTTAAAGTGTCTCTGAAGTCACTCCTTACTTGGGCTCAACAGGCCGTCTATAAATGAGCTATAAATAGACCCTTTTCCGACCCTAGACTCGAGATCCGGCATGTGGTTGTATGCATTCATAATTTTACAAGCTATTGTTTAAATTTAAATAATATATGTGATTAATTTTTTATAATTAAAAATAAATAAATAAATACCAGAAACGTAAAGATATTTTTTCTGATTACAACCATATATAATACTTAAACAAAATTTTGAAATTTGGAAATTATACAAACAAGTAAATAATATTATAGAGGAAAAAATGTCACATCCGGCAGAACTCAAACCTGGATTTTTTACCTAAAGTCTCTAAGGCCTCTGATCTCTTTAGCCACAGATGCATTAGTAGTTAGTAGGCTTTTTAATCGTCTTGATTTAACTCATGTCACATATAATGGTAGGTTTACATGCTTGGCAAGTCTCGGCAAGCTTCCACAAACACAAGCGTGTAAAGGGTGTGTTTGGCTTGGCGTGCGTGAGATGGGAAGAAGAGTTTGTTGCCGATCTAGGCTAGTGTCGGTTTTCGAAAATCGTAAGCGTGTAAATACTATTTAAGCGGTTGTAAAGAACTTATGGATGCTTGCGGAGACTTGCCAAGGGTGTAAGCCTACCTTAACACTTACTCAATTCCTGCAATCCATGCATGACGATAATGAAAGAGAGATTATTAGTCAAATCTTCTTAATTTCATTTTCTTATTTGTATAATATCTAAATTTCAATATGATTTACGACAATCGAATATGTTTAAAACAAATAATTCTTGGTATACTTAAGAGTATCAATAATAGTTAAATGAGTACTGAAAACTCTAAAAAATAAAATTCGTTAAATTCTCTAATGGAATTTCCAAAAGATTGCCCTTCGTAATAAAACAAACGATAATAAATAATCCCGTATTTAGTTATCTTTATAATGATCCATTTTTTTATCAGTTTTTAGAAATTAATGTTTACTTATTCGATACAAGGCATATTTAAATGAAAAACAAATGTAACAATGGCTTGATATGGTTTATTTTAATCGAAAAGGTATTTCCAGGTTTCAAAACTTTAATAAGAAAGGTGAATTTTATTAAATTGGGTAATTAAGTAATAGAAAGTTTTACCTAGTAAAAGGATCGTTAAAAATTTCCAACAGATTAATATCTGTACTCAATTTATCTTTGTACTGTTTCTAGAATTAGACTTTCCGAGTAATATCAATACAGTTCCTTTTTTGGAATGATAGCTTTCTTTTGGCGGGTAACGCATAGTGCGACTAGCTCCTCAAGGTGGTGATAGGATTCAGGGTTCGTGTCACCGAAGATGAGGAACCGTTTATGGTCCAAGGCCTCATACTCGAAAAGAATGTGAGTTGCCGTCTCATCTTCCATGGCGCACAATCGGCACGATGTGGGTTCCTGGGTCAGAATCCCCATCCTTTGAAGGTTTAGTCTGAATGATCCATGCCCAGTGAGCAGGCCCACCAGTACTCTTATCTGACTCCTGCCAAGATCAGTTTTTTGGAGTAGCCTTTGAGCGTCAGCTTCGAATGCCTCAGCCATACAGTATTACTCCAGTGTTTGGTTGACTCTTCCCAGACCCAGTTCCCGACTTTGGTCCTTACCCAGGCTCTAGGGCTAGGCAGTCCCAATACAGGTTCTGAACCAATGAATCGTGTATAACTTTAATAAATATTAAAATAAAAATGTAAAAGTGAATTTTTCTAAAATCAATCTTAAAAAAAATAAAACAAACATTATCACCTTTTAAACCTTAACATTAATCTTTTTTTTTAATTTAACATACGTATGTTTGGTCAAATAATACTTCAGAGAATTAAAAAACTATGCTTCTTCATCTTCTCAGTCATTCATGGAGTGACAATTTTGAAAGTATGTCAAAAACCTTTGAAGATATTCCGTTTTTAATAACATTTACATCACATTTCGTAATTTTTTCAATAATTTAAAGTTCTGATAAATTTATTTTCATAAAACTTTGCTTACCGATAGAAGAGTGTCAATTAGGGTGTGCCAATTTTGAGTAACATTTTTTTTTCAACTACAAAACAGGCTAAAATTTTTCAGGAAGGTAGAAAAAGAAGCCTCTAGAAAGTTAAATTCTTAATATTAACCTTAAGTTGTGTCTGTTTCTAACTTTCCATTTAAATAACATAAAAATAATTTTTCTTTTATCTTATTTTTGTAGCTTGACATTTGAGCATTGTAAAAATAAACTCAAAAATTATTTTTGTAGGAAATTGAACGCTCTACAAAACAGTTCTAATTTATTTTTTCATAAGCTGTAAGAAAAGTCATCATAATTTCATTCATTTTCAATTTTAAGTTTGAATATCTTCAGAACGGCTCACTCTATGAAAAATCTTCAAAACTGTTAAGATAATCTAATCTAGTTTTTGACAAAAATTGTAGATATCATTCCATTTTCTGATTTTTTAGACACTTTTTAGTAAACAGTAATTTTTTCACAATCATAGAAGGAAATTTCTATTTTAAACACTTAAATTTTAGGAGATAATATGTTAAAACGTTTTAAAAACATTTTATTTTATTTTTTAAATGTCATCCCAAATTTTTATACTTGTCGACAAAGTTTAATACCATTTTGTACCTAATTTTGAGACATCTTTATAATTTTTTGGACGATAATTAGTTTTAAACTTAATTATTTGCAATAATATTTATACTGCTGATGCGAGGAAAACATTTAAATAGAAATAAATACCTACTAATAAAAATACAAAAGGGTCAACAACTGACATAAGGTCAATATCACGAACTTTAAAAACTGAAGTATCATCTGTTTGTTGTGGATTAAGGTCAGAATAAAATCTAACCTCACAAAAGTTGTTAATCAGTATAAGTATTTCTTTATCGATATTTAAAATACAATACTTACATTTGTGTTATTAAGAATAACTCCATTTCCCATATTAGCTAAAAACTCGGCTGTTGAGACCGAATTTTGGCTGTCATTCGAAAAATCCGAATGATTCGACATCCCATCACTTAATTCTGACTTCATATTGTTTTATCAACAAGAAAGTTAACCTTGATGAACAAACTTGAAAACAGCTGGTTAATTCTCGTTATCTACACGTTACACACAGAAGTATATTCACGAAACTGATAGGTTGTTTAGGTAAAAATAAAACACGACGTGTTGAAAACCGTACGAACTCCACAAGAAAAACACGACGAATGAGTCACTCCTAGGGAAACCCTTTCTCAGAACCACCGACTGAATAGTATGATGTCACCGTCAGAAATATCAGTTGGCCAGTGGCTACAAAATCCATGACCAATGAGTGAACCGAGCGAGTCGGAAACATACGAAAACTTGCGAACCGGTGGTTTTCTTAGAAATCAAGTTAACAACGGTGTATGAGTCATCATCGCTGTTCAGTTCTTTTACAAATAAATGCGTGGGTCGTAATGGGCAAGGGCAGCAAGTGGCAGAGGCGGTACTTAGGAACCCGTTAAAAATACATTCTTTAAATTCTATATTAAAACAAAAAAAAAAACTAAATAATTAAAAAAATAAATTGTTAAATAAATATTTTTAATTATTTGTTGTTTTAAAAAAAATGGATTAGTAAATTGCGGTGACAATATCTAATGCACAATTATCACCTCTGTTCCAACCCCAATAGTTTATACCTAATAAAAGCACCTAATTTGCACCTTTCAAAAATGTATTTTTCATAATTTGCACACTCGTACTATTTTATCAGATATCCGAATTCAAATTCTTTTTGCATTCAAAAGAGCAGTAGAGTGTCCCATTGGTCCCATAGAAATTTGGTTAAGTTCTGTTCATCAATGTGAAAGATATTCCAAGAAATACCACAAAAATCAACAGAATAAGTTCTGCAGTTAAGTTAATATGTAAATAATGATTAATGATGTATAACATAAAAACATAATAATTAGCCCGTTACTGTCTCACTCCAAAGCCAAAGACCTCTTCTCACAAGGAGAAGGAATGAGCATTTCATCAATTCTCTTGGTCACTACGGGTTGGTGATTTCAGACAATTAAGTCCACGTTTCATCACGATGTTTTCCTTTACCGTATATACATGCTTGGTGTTTCCAGGTGTTAGACAATTTACATATGTTTCCAAAAAGTCACATTGGTACATGTCGGGATTGTTGAGGATTGAACTCATCAGTACCTCTTGTACGGTATTTGGAAGGTTTTGAAAATAGTACATCATGAATTTGCGCCCACATATGACAAAACCAAGAAGCAACTAAAATAATAAAATAAAAACTTTAAACAGCCAGAAATAAACTCTTTATTTATTAAAAAAATTGGAATAACTAGGCATCTGATTTCGATTTCCTTGAAGTTTATGAAAATCGTAAAAAATTGTTGAAAATGTAAAAAAATGTCGGAAATCGTACTACAGAAATATTGAAAACGAGAAAAATTGTAAGAAATACTAATAATTATAAAAAATTGTTGAAAATGGTTAAAAAAATGTATAAAGTTATACAGGAATCTTGAAAAACGTGAGAAATGATAGAAAATTGTAAGAAATTCTTGACAATTTGAAAAATTGATGAAAAATAGTTAAAAATATTAAAGAAAAACGTGTTAAACCATAAAATATTATGTAAAAAAATAAAAAGTGTAAATTATAAAAACAAGTAGGTAGATATAAAAAAAATGAAGAATAATCGAAAAAAATTGAAATAACTAAAAAAGATGAAAAACTAGCATAAAATCGAAAAACAAAAAAAAAGTAGATAAATATGTAAAGTGGATAAAAATTGAGAAACAGACAAAAAAAACGAACAAT
The DNA here is from genome assembly GCA_964028335.1 of Altica lythri. Classification (NCBI taxonomy): domain Eukaryota; kingdom Metazoa; phylum Arthropoda; class Insecta; order Coleoptera; family Chrysomelidae; genus Altica; species Altica lythri. The sequence continues at coordinate 28,856,217 of OZ034807.1, forward strand.
ATCACTAAAAATTGTAATTAAAAAAAAAATGAAAAAAATCGAAAAACTACAACTAAAAAAGGGACAAAAGCGTAAAAATTACAAACTACAACGAAAAATCGACAAAAATGAAAAAAAAAAACATTAATTGTTATACGATACGCCGGGTAAGCTAGTTAATAATAATACTTCTATGAAAATATACAAACAAGACATTATACTTTCTAAAATTTAAAAAAATCCCATGAGAGATAATAGAGATATCTTAAATATAATAATAGTTTACTAACAATATTTCTACTTTACAAAAGAAATTTCTAATTGAAATTTAAGTAAAATAAGTACACTTAAACCTCTCTATACCTTATACAACATAGTGTATAGTTGGTTGCCTAATCGGTAAATAAAAATCTTTAGACCCAAATAAATATTACGTCAGTTATAGTGTTCCCCTCCAGCGTGTGCGACCTCGAAACTCGAATTAAAATATTCAATTCAATTCAAATTAATATTGAACCTGAAATAAAATTCCAGAATTAGAGAGCCACTTAAATAAGTGGTAGTGTTTTATTAATATAATGACGAATCCCGTAGTTAAACCTGTAAGTGAAAGTTATAACCTGATTGTATTGTTGAGGTGTTATAAAATAAATAAACTTTTAGGATGTTCCTTACAATGGAGAAATTCCCGGAGGATTGGTACCTGGAAGAATGTGTAGGATTCAAGGAGTGAGCCATCCAGAAGCTGACAGGTTAGTATTTTCTGTTTTTTTTTGTTGTTATATTTTTATCTGCAATGCATGAACTCACTTCTTAAAATAGTAGTGAAGATATGATGTGTAGGAAATAATTGCTTGTAGATTTGTAATAACGTGACCTCTTTTATGATTACCTTGTAGTACCTTGAAAACAACATTTTATTTACAATGATAAACATATAAACACAAAGAATGTTTTCATTTGATAACACTATATTGGTCTTTAAATACGTTGGATCATTAACTATTTGTATTTTAATAGTTGTATTCGTTTTGATACAAAAACTATTTAAATAAATATAGTATTTTTTTGTATATTGGTTTTTTATTATTATCATATAGCACATGACTACATTAAAGTCCAGTCGCTCATATTTTAAATTTTATCCAGTTATGCTAAAAACTGAAACTGGAGGTTGTAAAAATCTATAAAACCCTTTTTCAACCAAAACATGTTAAAAAAAAATCGGTTGTATGTAAAGTCTGTTTACTGACGATAGTTGAACGTGACAACGTCATAAGAAAATACTGATGGAATGGTTGCATTTTTCAAAAGAAAATTTTTATTTTATTTGTTTGATAGATACTGTATGGATATCATTTTTCATTCGGAACGCCTCAGAGCGAGGTAACGCCTCATGAGCCGTGCCACGAAGTAGCCGTCCATTCAGCCGGCGAGGTAACGCCGCATGAGTCATGTTTTTTGGTGCGTGCAGCCTGCTCCATCGAATTATAAGACGTTATTGTCACGTCAAAAGAAAAGAAAAATAGGTAATCACATATATCGAAAATATCAAATATGTAGGTGGAATAATGATAATTATGATAATTTTTTTTTGAAAATGCCTCCAATTTTCTTAACGATCACTTCGAACCACCTTTTCAGATTGATCGTCATGAGCTTCGTGTGATGTTATGACGTCATGAGTGACGTTTTCGTAAATACAACTAAAGTGGAACAGCTAAAAGAGCATTTTGAGCGTTGTGAGCGCTTAGTGAAACGCACCCTTATGGGGTATTCTACCTCCATGTAAACGACAAAATTACATATTCGTGCGTGTATATGAGTAGTGCTCCAGATAAGCTAGAGTGTGAGAGAAAGGAAGTGTTATCGACAGTTCTCGATTGCCGAATTACCATTGATCCGGGCAAGATCACGTGACTTACTATGTCTGTTGGGTTTTCTCAGTAGACTTTGGTATTTTGGTGTTGTTTTAACTTGTAAAATAGTATTCTCAGCACCTGGCAAGTTGAAGACCCGACTAAATGATTTATTTATTTGTTTACTCTTTAGATATTTAATTTAACGTTATAAAAATTTACGATTGTCACAAGGATATTTTTTGTAAAAAAAATGCATCTTTGAAAATATAATGGTTGATTCAGCCCAGCTACTTCACAGCCAGGTCTGCAGTTCTAGGTAGACTAGAATATATAACTTCTAGTCTACATGTTTTTAGCTTGCCTTAAATAACTACCAGACAATGACTACCAGTTCAGCACAGCTCAGCTAATAATTCAAAAATATATATAATTAAATAATTTTAAATCATAATCATTGCAGGATATTTTTCCGCTTAAGCGTTAAGTAATTTTGAGTATAGTTTAACTAATGTTAATGTGAAAAGATAACCACGCCTTCAAACCTCAACAAAGGAACCGACTTTCGAATCTATGTTGCCAGATGTATTTCCGAATATTCCTAAGTTTATATATTTTGAAAATTTTATTTCTACTTTACTATTCAATTGTTCGTCAATGACTCTTAGAAAGATAATATAAAAATATTCTTACAAAATATATACTTAAATTAATTAACTAGGTTCTTCATATTTAAACAGTTTTGACTTCTAATGATAGGTATCAATTTTGTATATATTACTTATACTTAAAGATTTTTTTAAGAAAAGGCAACATTGTGTATATAGTTTGCGATTTCAAAGTCGGTGCGCACCCCTTTGATATTAATGTAAAGTAATGCCGACGGCTCTTACTAAGCGCGGCGGTACATGAAACGAAACATCAAAAAGGAAAATTGCGTGAGTTAAATACCGCGTTTGGTCTTGTTCCCCATTACAGTACACAGTGGCGTTAGTGATTTTTATTGATTTTTTATATTAGATATATTTTACGGTTGGCTTGATAGTACTTAATATAGTAAGAATTTCTCGTTTAAATATATAAGATAATAACTGCGCCACCTTACGGTGGCGTTATATTATTTGATTTAGAAAGGTGTTTTTTTAGACTTTATTTTTTTCGTATTTTTTCTGTTTTTAATTTTCTACTTTCTTTTAGTTTATCGTTTATTTATTTATGATTCCAAATTCAACACTATCTATTGGGTTTTCTTACAATTCAGTAATTGTTATGGACAATGCGTCGTATCATTACCGCATATTAAACAAAATACCTAATAATAACACAAAAAAGAATAAAAATTTAAGATTTATGGCAATCAAAAATATCAATGTTCCTAAAAAGGTTCCAGTAAAGAAGGAATTAATAAGAATGATCAAAAGTCAGAATTTTAAAAATGAGTACGTCATTGACACCATTTGCAGCAGATATGGTCATACCCTTTTGCGTTTACCTCCATACTAGTGTATTTTTAATTCAATCGAAATGATTTGGAGTACTGTAAAGAAACGTTTACGAAAATATAATCAGTCACCAACTTTAAGCGCAGTTGTTTCTTGATAATATTCAAGAGGTAATTAGTGGCATTAATAGCGATGTATGAAAGAAAAAATTGCGAAGCATATGTTATAAAAATAGAAAAGGAATATCCTGTTTTACCGCCAATAGCACCATTAGTTATTCAACCTGGAAACGATTCTACTTCAATTCTTGTTATTAATTCCAACCAATTTCCTTTACAACTATCGTGATGTATCTTGAAAACTTGTTTTTAAAAACAAACTAATTTTATATTCTTACTAACATACCCAACCCTTTCCTTTCCAGGCAAGGAAGGCTTATACCTCCTCATGGTCCTTGCTGGACAGAAAATCTTTTAAGATTGTCTGATAAAATGAGTATTATTTGTAGACAATTGTTATAAAAATATTATGAGTTATGTACTATTTGAATAATGAGCCAAATGTATTTTAACTAAAATTAACAAGTTTTAATTTAAAAGAATTAAATTGTTATTTGACAATTTTCCAATTGATACAAAATTTACAAATATACAAAAACCGTTTTTCTTTTGAAATTTAAAACAAAAATTAATAAAAATTTATGAACCCTTTTTATTTAATTCCACGCCAATGGTCGGAAATGTCATCAAAGGCACTTAAAAACCGCCAAAGAGTACAAATTTTCACATTTAGATTGGATAGACTATAACTGTATAGTCGATTTTTTTGTAAGGTTGCTGTTAAAAAAATCTCAAACTATAATATATAATATTAGTGACATCAGTTTATTTTTGGTAACTCTAAAAATACACATCTAACAAAAATAATTTATATCGATATTTCTTTCACTGTACAAATTCTCAGCTGGTTAACGTAGACCTGTTTAGTTTACGTAAAGTTTAGTTCTGTTACTAAAGATATTTTTTCTGTAATTACTGTTTTTTAATTTATTTCTAGATTTGACATTAATCTTCAAACAGGTCCAAGTTCTGCTCCCAGGGATGATATTGCTTTACATTTATCCGTTAGGCATAATCAAGGGTACATCGCAAGAAATTCTTATAAAGATGGTGAATGGGGTGATGAAAATGGAGATGGAGATCTTCCTATTGGCCATGCACAATCATGGGAAATCTTGATTTTGGTTGATGAGAAAGATTATAAAGTAAGTATATTTAAAATAGTGATCATAGGCGAATTATATGGAATATGTGAGTTCTACTTGGTGTCAAGTTTTATACAATTAAATCTCTAATTGTTCTAGCTGTGATTTTATGGTCACCCAAATTATTCAAGTAAAAAAAACTCTTTTCACACCTATATTGTCATACGCAGCTATACTAGACGCTGATAGTTTTTTTAGTTTTATTATCTGTTTATTATTTAGTAACACTTTATATTATTATTGAATATGTTTTCTCCACGACCATTAATGAATGTAATAATTCCGACTTCATTTTTAATAATAGAAAGTGTTCATTCTCACTCTTGAGATAGAATATTCATTCTGAAACACTTGCTTCTTATGTGTTTTGCATGTATTTCCATTCTATAACTAGTGACGGAATGATAAACAATGATAAACATAAATGTTTTGCCACATATTTCAATTTAAATAAACAGAATTATTACATGGTCGTGGAGAAAATACAGTCTGTTACACGGTTAGAATGAAAATTCGATAACTCGTGGTTCCTCTCGCTCGCTACGCGCGCGTTCGGAATTCTCCACTCGTATCGAATTTTCATTCTAACCTTGTTACAGAATATACTATTCTTTGGCTCCGGCTGTTGGGTCTGGATTCTAATAATATTCTTCTTTAATTACTCTTCTTTATTTAATTTAAAGAAATATTTATTCAATTCAAAATTTATATTAACTTTAACTTTCAATACATATCATTCAAATTCAAATTATCAATCCAATAAAATATATATAAATATTAAATTCTAAGCCCTGTTGCAGAGTTAGCTCTTTCCAGGATATGGTTAATTGTTTTCTAGCTCGTTTGAACTGCTGTAGCAGCTTGTGTCTTTTGAACAAAGTTACCAATTTGGCTTGGTCACAGGAAAACTGCAGAAAACCTAAGCAAGTTTTTTTTTTTTTCTTGGAAGTGGTCCTCTTTGGCGGTGGTCTTAGTGTTCGTCTGTCCATGGTTTGGCGAAAAGACTGGGGCGGCGGTGTTGTTTTCTGCAAAGGTCCTGGTGATATATTTTGATTGAATAATTTGCAATCTAGAAAGACTCGGTTTTATATTCAAGTTCTTTACACAAGATTTGATGGATGGCGAAAATGGAGGTTTTGTGTTTTTATTACTATTCTACAATCAGTGGAGGCTATAGCGTGTAGGTCTAATGAATGCTTTGGCGTATGTAACAGTGTATTAGAAGAACAACGGCCGATTCTTCAGCCGAATGCTCTAATTAGAGCAGTTCGTTCTCTGATTTTGTTAAGTGTTTTTTGGACTCCTGATTTCCAGTTAACAGTGCAAGTTACACTCCTAAGTAGTGTACACTTCTTTGCAGTTCAAGCTTTTCTACTCAGAAACTCAGGAGGTGCTGGTATCAAATTTTCCAACAATATATATTTTCCGATTCAATACTATACGTGGATTAACATTCACATGGCATTGACGTCATTTGACGTATTGCAAGCAGAACCAATACGCGGTAGGAATGAAGCGTAGTTGCCAGGTTCTTAGAAAGACTTACCGCGTATTGGTTCTACTTGCGTATACGTCAAATGACGTCAATGCCATGTGATTGTTAATCCAGGTATAGTTGGCTACTAGTTTCTGGTTATTAGGTTTCCTACGTAAAAAGATAAAGATGTATGACGTTAAAAAATGTTTTTTTTTTCATTTAGAGACTCTGGATGTGTTCTAAATTAAGTAACTCTATTGCGCTGTAGATACTGATGGTTATTATCTTCTAAATTCTGCATAATTCACTGAATTGAAACAAAAAATATATATATGTATACTAATGATGAGCTAATCACAACGCTGATTTATTTTTAGAGTAAACAAAATAATTGAACTATAATTACTGCCAATTAAGTTAAATAACAATCGTTTGTAGGTAATCATATGTATTCGCACGTGAATACGGAAAGAATACGCTGTTTATAGAATGTGATTCATTAAGAAAAACATGTTAATGTAATAAATACCAGCTCCTAGCATTTTTCAGGTTTTTTCATTATACAAAATTTTAATAACAATACTTCAGGATTTTCTTCAGCAATTTTGATTTATATTAAACTTTCATCATCTATTAACAATACTTCTTTATTTCCAGATAGCTATAAATGGTCAACATTTTACTGAATTTTCTCACAAAATTCCATTTTCCGAGGTTAAATATTTACTAATCGAAGGTGTGGTAACCATCACACTTATATCATGGGAAGGAATCATGGGGCTAGCAGGCCAAGAAAATGCTTCAACAGCATCTCAAGTTCATTCACAAGAAGGAATCGGTGGTGGATTACCTCCAAATGCTCCACCTCAAGGTAACTACTTTCCACCTCAAGGATATGGAGGATATGGGCCAGCACCAGGTTACGGAAGCGGATATGGTTCGGCACCTGGATATGGAGCACTTCCACAAGGGTATGGTCCACCACCTCCCCCTGGAGTAAGTAACAATGAATGTTTTATTTAAAATGATTTAAGTTTGTCTTTGGAAACCGTCTGATATAGTCATCGGTCACATGACACTCGTGTACTAATCTTTAGAGTTCTTTAAGGTCCCAATAACAATTTAAATATCTATGTATATAATATAATATTTTTATATTGTTTCGCTTGGATTCATAAGGCCTTGAATTGTTTTCTCTTGCTCATTGCAAGATTGCATATACCTCGGCTTAGACAGAGAGTTTTATATTTCCATCACAACCTTAAACTCCTGCTATTCTGTCTTAGACCCATCTGTGAACCAGGTGTAACCTTAAAACTTGGGTTGATTGCTTGATTTTGCAATTATTCACGTTGATGTATATGTGCATGGAATGTTAATTGACGTAGACGGTGTGGTCTGTTTCCATCTCCCAGATGTTTTCTATAATTTCCTTCTTTTTGTTCAGATTTTCTTGCACCCTTTAGAAACTGATCCTTCTCTCATTCTTCACAATAATGTGAATAGAGGAAGGGTGAATAAAACTTTCATTGTTGCTGTTGGATTGTCTCTTAGAGCTCCTTTTATGCCATGAAGTAAATTTTTGAACGTTGCTTGGCTTGTTGATAACATTTTTTTGTTCAATCTTTGACCACCATACCAAAGACGCAAATTTAATTGTTGGTTAACCAACATATATATATATATATAGCATGTAGGTAATTTCAAGTAAGTTTTAAGTCTAAGATCACCCCAAGGTATTTAGTTTCTCCCACTACCTGGGTTTATATAATTAAATTTTAAAGGAACTATACCCTCTAAATATTCTTCTAGTAAATGCCATAATCCTGGTCTTCTAAAGGCTTATGTTAAGCCCAGCAGTTAGGATCTATTTCGTTATTGTATTACGAACATTGTTGTATTTTATATCTGGATATTGTATTAAATTGGTCGTGAGCTAAGATATCCATAACTCAAACATAGTGACTTTCATTGTTGCGTTTCAATGACCAGATTCCACAACAAAACGAACAAGAAATTATTTAAGAATGAATTTTAAAGTTAGTAAAGGAAAAAAATGTTTGCTTAGTGAATGTTGGACACAGGGATGGATCAAAATTCAATTAATAGAAAAATGCTGAGGAATCATTGACATCTTAATACAAATGGACCGGCCGCTTCCCATATTCGCAACAGCTGCTTCTGCTGCCAACATTAGAAAGAGAGATCCGAGAGAGAGAGAGAGACGGAGCTACGGCGGGCAAAACGCACTTTATTTAAATGAGAAATACATCTTTTTATAACGTTTTATGTAAAAAATAGTATCTATATTATATACATAGGGTGAAAAGTGAGCTATTATTATGTCAATATCTTAAAAATTATAGAACTATTCTCATTATTAACCTAGGTGTTTTTTTATTATAATTATTACCAAGGGTGAGAAATATTAATTCTATAAACGAATAATTACAGAAAACTGTATCATTGTCATATTTAATAAAGCGTGTTTGTCAATAGATGGTAAAAGAATAATATAATTTTATTCTGAACGCTTTACAAGTTTTTGAAAAAACATTTTCAAAGACAATGACCGTTCAACTAAGAAGAAACAACTACTTCCTGGGCTAAATGCCCCAACGGATATTGGATTATACTTCAAAGTCAAACGGGGTTGGGATATCTACAAGATAACTTAAACCAACCATTCCAGTTTGCAGTTAGAAGGGACAACATAACTTATAGACCGGTTTCGGTGTATTTGCACCTCGTCAGTATAAGGTATATATATATATGCAGTTAGAGGTAAGGATGTCACTACTAGCGTGTCCTTTAAACTTTCTTTATTGAAAGATATATAAGGATTACGATTTTAGTTCAATCTTTAGTCAGTGATTATGCTTTACAGCTCGCTGACGGATAACATATACCTTATACTGACGAGGTGCAAATACACCGAAACCGGTCTATAAGTTATGTTGTCCCTTCTAACTGCAAACTGGAATGGTTGGTTTAAGTTATCTTGTAGATATCCCAACCCCGTTTGACTTTGAAGTATAATCCAATATCCGTTGGGGCATTTAGCCCAGGAAGTAGTTGTTTCTTCTTAGTTGAACGGTCATTGTCTTTGAAAATGTTTTTTCAAAAACTTGTAAAGCGTTCAGAATAAAATTATATTATTCTTTTACCATCTAATATTAATTCTCGTTAGAGGAATGGAGTAAATAATAGCAATTTCTCAGGTTAGTGAAAAAAACTTTTTCATTTGTGGTTGTTTGAAGTTTTTGATGAAACTTAAGTTTGTTAAAATTTCTTAAGTCAAAATAAGTGAGAAAAGACTCCGGTTTTATGTTTAGGTGTACTTATTTCAGCAAAAATAATATATATTGCTTACAAAACAATTATTGCAGGCCCAAAAACTGTATTATTTTATATACAATAAATACCTATTTTTTTTAAACAGTGAATGTGCCAAAAATTATTGAATTCAAACAGATAATTCAAAAATGCATTAATATTTCTATCGAAAAATACGTCAATACAACTGAAGATCATATCGTAATTTTTTATATCATGGTTCACAGTATATATAAGGATACTGGTGCATTAAATTTGAAAATTCTACTCCAAAATGATATAAATAGGATAAAGATAATAAGAATACAATTCTATCAAAAGTATATATTTATTATAACTATTTTATAACTATTACTATTTTAACAACTTAGTATAAAAAATAAATAATTAAATGACTCTTCTTGATTATTTTATGAAATATGAACTTCGAAATTATTTACTTATTATCTGTTGATGAAATATTTATGTATCCAAAAATATTTAAGAATGCCAAGTATTAATTATAGTTAAAATGACTCTAGACTCCAACTTAATAGGTTAATAAATATAAAATATTATAGAGGGTGTGCGGTATATTACATAGTTTATAAATATCACTATAAACACAGTCAAATATATTTAATTTATACGATAAACACCAAAAACATTAAAAAGCTGCTAATAACTGAAAACATGCAATGTACTTAACAGACAATCAACGTAAATCAAATGTAAATTAGGAGCTTTCTGCCCGCCCTAGCGTCTCACTATGGAATCAATTTTTTCGCTGCACAGCCGGTCCATTTGTATTAATATGTCAATGTGAGGAATACATTTTCAAAACAACTTATTAAGGGAATTGCAGCCACAGGGATGACTGAAGGAATGAAAATCTGTGATAAAGAATGCTTTTTTTATTTTTTTTAGGCGGAACTACAAGGTGGTGGGGGTGGTGATTGGTTGAATACGGCTCAGAATTTATTGGCTGGTGCAATTAAAATTGGAGCAGCAGAAAAACTTATTCGAGGATTTATGTCTTCCGGAGATAATCAACCTCAAAATCAAGGATACGCACATAATAATGCTGTAAGTTTCTTTTTATTATAAATAATAAGTCATTGAATAACTGATTACCTGAAGGCTTATTTAATATTAAATATTTTTTAATTACTAACTGCCTAATTTTTGTAAAGTGCATTTTGTTATGTTTCCGGCTTTGGTTTTTATTCTTTGCTTTATTAAATCGTAAAATACTAAGTTTCTTTTTTACTAAATACATAAAAAAAATGGTGTTGGTCAAAAATAACTGCATGGGACTATTATTTTAAAAAGAGTTCTTATGCTAAAAAATAATAAGGAAATTTTTTATTGACTTTTTGAAATTGATACATTCTATGAAATTCAATTTGTATTTGACTTTAAAAATAATAATTGGCTTGTTAAGAGAAACTCATGGAAATGTAGTGATTGCACTCATCATTGGAAATAATAAAAATTCCATAAAAAAACGTAGATTTATTAATATTTCTTAAGATACGTTTTCTATGAATAAAATGAATTGTATCTTCTTTTAAAACCGTAAATATTAATTCTCTACCCCCTTTTTATTTTTGTAAATTCATCGTTTTTTATATTTTCCTCTTTGTTTATTAAGTGATTAATTCTTTGTGCTCTTTTCCTTGCTACATTTTGGTCTTATCTTAATTAAAATCTGTAACAGTAACAAACCTTGAAACTTTTATGGAATTTTTAAATAATCATGCAATTTCACCATTTTAAGCTTATCATAATGTAGAAACCACCGGAATAAATTAATCCATCAAATTATCTATATTTGGGGAATAATAGCACTAGACAATAATTAGGCACCATATCAAAATGACAACACGTGCAACTTAATTTTTATTCCCAGAAATATGGAATATATCCTGAATTACCTCAAGATATGAATTTAAATCTAACACAAAACAAACCTGAACCTGGCCCGGTGGAAAAATTACTGTCTGGTCTGCTGTCTGGTGGAAATCCACAAGCTCCAGGAGGTGGTCCACAAGGGCAAAACCAACAAGTTGACATTAGTGCCTTTCTTTCAAATTTATTAAGTGGTAAGCAGCAACAAACTCAAATACCTCCTTCACAAGGAGCCCCTCAAGGTGCGCATCAAGGCGGTGCTGATATTGGTACACTTTTATCAAGTTTATTATCAGGAGGTAATCAATCTCAAGTACCACCTTCACATGGTGTACCTCAAGGAGGACCAAACACCCAACAAGGTGGAGCACACACACAACAAGGAGGTCCTGATATTGGATCACTTTTATCAAATTTATTATCAGGGGGTAATCAATCTCAAGTACCACCTTCACATGGTGCACCTCAAGGAGGACCAAATACACAACAAGGAGGAACACACACACAACAAGGAGGAGCACAGACACAACAAGGAACTCCTGATATTGGAACACTTCTATCTGGACTAATTTCTGGCAGAAATCAATCAGGTTCACAAAAAGAACCTGGTGCTCAAAATGCACAGCATGGCGTTGATTTCAATGGGTTATTATCAGGTTTGTTATCTGGTAATGCTACTAGACCAATACAAGAAACTTCTACCGGTAAACCTGTAGATCCAGGTAGTACTCATCAACAACAGGTACAAGGAGATTTTGGTTCACTTTTGTCAGGTTTACTTTCTGGTGGATCGCAACAACCTCATGCAGGAAGTACTGGTCAGTATCCAGCACCTGGCAACCAACAATCACAAGGAATCGATTTAAGTGGTTTACTATCAGGATTGTTGTCGTCTGGTGGTAATCAACATACAGGGGGATACCATCCCGCACAACCAGGAGGGGGATATCAACCACCCAGTGCAGGAGGATATCATCCACCATCTACAGGTGATTCTCATCCATCATCAGGAACAAATCGAAATCAACCTCCACAAAATAGTAGTGGTAATTCAAATCGATCTTCCAAACCTGCAGAACAAGACTTTGAGGATGTTAGTGATCAGTTAGCGCGCGAAATAGCTGGAGAAGGTGGAGGTAGTAGACATCAAAGACGGGAAGGTGGGCATGTCAATGAGGTAAGGAATCAGTTAAAAACCATTCACAGAGCTTTGCTTGACTGATTCATTTATTTCGTTTATTTATAAACTGAATTTAAAATAAATATTAAAATAAAAAAAAGCTGTTACTAAATTAGTTGTTATACATTATATAAAGAACTTATGGATGCAGATGACGAATTGAAAAATCATATAGTAAAATTCTTAATTAGAAACAACAAATATTTAAGAATTAAAAATTTACATAATTTTTACATTGACAAATAATTTTACATTCTTTTATCCTCGTAAGAAAAACCATTTTGTGCCATTAATGCAAAATCTACCTGCGTCCTAAGTGCCTACTTTGAATAAATAAGGACTCCTTACTAAGGGTTTATTATTGTTAAATCATATTGGAAACAGAAATCAAGACGAAATATCTTAAAACGTACTTTACTGCATTTACTTGAAAATCATCTCGTGTACAGTTATTTGATAAAACAGTTCTTATATTTCCTATTATTATTAACATTTTTTTTTATATAATAACACTAATAACTTTTACATCTAGGTGTAAATACTTTAGAGCATATACTAACTAGAGAGAACCTTCTTCAAAGCTTTGAGTGTGAACCGAGTAACGACTAAGAGATGAAATGAAAGTTTGTGCTATCTCTCTCTCTTACACCTCGCTTTGATAACAATAAACTTACGAACATTTGTTTTAAGGACTGGAGTAGACGCGTACACAAAACTCCCTAACCAGAGCAAGCTGCAAGAGAGATTGCGCATATATTTTTTTTCTCTCTGTCTTTACTCAGCTCATGTTCACAGCATTTAAGGGTATTTGCTCGAAGGTACACAAAGATGTTTTTTAATATATATAATAACTCCACATAACTTTTTTACAGCAATATGGATATTATCCTCATGCTCCTCAAACACAATCACAAGGTCCTGTTGAAAGTTTGCTTTCTGGATTTCTGTCTGGTGGAAACAACCAAAATCGTCAAGTAAGTTTAATTTACTACAAATGAATAAATATATACAAAGGTCGTAGGTAAATCGTGGGGTGGCGTAGATTCAGGAAAAACTCTTTGACAATGGTCGTCCTAAATACACACTGCATACATACGATTAAATACATCATTTACTTAAAAACTAGATCTTATAGTTGACATAGATCAGTAACGAATATACGAAGGAAATAACATTATTCAGAGAGGTCAGACAAGGATGCGTTCTCTCCCCGCTCCTCATTAATCTATACTCTAAAAGGATCTTTCAAGAAGCGCTGGCAGAACTCACTATAGGTATTAAAGTAAGTTGAATATGGGTCACAAATATACGGTATGCGGACAACACAGTCCTAATTGCAGACAACATGAAAGACTTGCAGTAGTTTCTGAATGCCATAGGTAGCAGCAGCCAAAAATCTTAGGCCTCAATATTAACACCAAGAAGACAAAACTTATTATAGTCTCACGCAATCCGGACGAACATCAATATTCAAGTTTAAGTCATAACGATTGCCCAATACAACGCAAATTTTAATATTTAGGTACGTGGTTGTGGGAAGAGAAGACGTCCGATTTAGAAATCAAATGTCGAATAGAGATAGCCAGAAGTACTTTCATGAAATTCAAAATGCTTCTTAACAATACCGAATTTGACCTCAACCTTGCAAAATGTTACGTGTTGTGAATGTTGCTCTATGGAATCGAGGCCTGGATACTAAAAGTAAACTCCATGGACAATTTCTAAGAATTCGAAAGGACGTACGGGCGTATACTAAAAGTTCCATGTACCGCTAAAAAACAAACGAGAAAATCCTACGAACAAATACCAGATATCGCGAATTAATAAACACCATTAAGCGTAGGAAAGCAGCATATTTAGGCCACGTAATAAGAAAGGAAAGATATCAAATATTACAAATGGTAATCAAAGGAAAGATCGACGGAAAGAGAGGAGCTGGTAGAAAGAAAATGGTATCAGAAACGTGAGACAATGAACAGGTTTAAGAACAATAGGGGAATTGTTCAGCGGCATCAGAAACAGAAAAGAGTGGACCCATGTGATCGCTAATATCCATTAATGGAAAAGCAGAAAAAGAAGAAGAATAGTTAACATTATCGGGGATGATACAATTCCCAAGGGGAAACCAGCTTCTATTTGTGCTCATCTTCATAGGACCACGCTTTACCTAAGATCATTAAATGAACAGTCACGAATATAACTATATATATAATAATTTAATTATTTTTAGCAACAACCTAGTGGTGGTGGTGGTGGTGATGTACTTGGAGGACTTTTAAGTAGCTTCCTTCACCCTAGAGTAAGTATAATTCCATCGTATTTATTTATTTTTTATATTTTACATTTCAAATAATGTCAATACAACGTTACATAGATGCTGGTATAAAATTATAAAATTTAATATTTAAATACAAATAAACTCCTGCTTATTTTTTCACTATTTGATAAATAGAAATAAATTACAATAATAGAAGTTGTTAATTTTTGGTAGACTGATGGATAATAACGGATAACATATACCTTGTACTGACGATGCGCAAATACGCCGAAACCGGTCTACAAGTTATGTTGTCCCTTCTAACTGCAAACCAGAATGGTTGGTTTAAATTATCTATTAGATATGCCAACCCCGTTTGACTTTGAAGTGTAATCCAATATCCGTCGGGGCCTATGGCCCGGGAAGTAGTTGTTTCTTCTTAGTTGAGCGGTCAGTTTCTTTAAAAATGTTTTTAAAGAACTTGTAAAGCGTTAGAATAATAATATTCTAAAATTTTTAGTCTACTATCTCGACTGTTATACAAGAAAATCGCCCGTTTATAAATAACATCCTTTTTCTAAACGAAGATTTGAACAAGTTTTTTTTTCTTTTTAGGACAATCCACGTCAGAATTATTAAGAAGAATTGTAACTTTATCATTGAAGCAGCTTTTTATATATTTGTTGTTTTAAGTTACGATTATAAATCAAAAATGTATTTTGTTATTAAATTTACACCGACTTGAGCAGCACTGCTTAGTAGGGTGTTGAAAATCAGTTAGAATCGAAAAAATAAGATAATAATCAAAAAACGTCCTTTTAAGCCTTGAATTAAAATTTTTGAATTATCAAATACTCCAGTTTAGTAACTTTTCAGAAATTCTAGCAAATATGATGACAGCTTTATTCAATCTAAAAATGTTTAAAATATTCTCTTATTATTTTTTATTATAGATTTTATTTAATTTCCCGAATTCTTTTATTATTTATATTTTCTCTTATTTACCCTCTTTATGTTTATTATTTTGTTTACTTTTATATAATTGTATCGAACAGAATCCAAACTGTAAAGACCATACGTACCAATAGTATAGAAAGAATTAAAAATATTTTTTTCTAAAATTCTAAAATTTTTTTCTACGATTTATAATTTCATGAATTAAGTGGTATGGTCTAATAAAATTAAATTTGTCTGGGAAATTTACTTTTAGCTTGATTATGATTGTTTTATATATTTCTTCTATGTGGACAAAAAGGCTTAACTCAATTACTTTACTATGAAACTTAAACCTTTTTGATCATACATCAGATGTATTTTTGTAAGTATAAAAATTTGTTATTGAATCTCTTTATAATTTAGAAATATTGTTGAATGTCTACATAGTTTATTATTAACCAGTATATCTGAATTTGAAACTCTACCGTTTACAAAATGTAGAATTATATCTTGTTTGTAATTTAAGAGGTTAAAGCTTGTAAAAGTCTACATAAATTATTAACCCAGTATTTTTTGTATTTTTAATGTAACCTTGATGTGATTACCCAATAAAATGGGTTTGCCCAGGGTAGATCGACAATTACCAAATTTGCTCACATACCAACACTTTCTGTTAAATGCCTTTGAGAAGCGTAAACAAGTTGACAGTGTGTATACAGACTTCTCGAAGGCATTTGACAGAGTTAGCCATGAGCATTTGGCAGGAAAATTAAAAGCAATATGACTAGGTAGTACTCTTGTAAATTTTTCTCGTAGTTTTTTAACAGGTCGGACACAGCTTATCCGTATAAACAATTATATCTCTAATGATATTGATGTTTTTTCAGGTGTTCCGCAAGGATCTCATATTGGTCCAGTCTTTTTTAATCTTTTTATACGTGACCTTAGCGATACAATTTTGTATTCACTGCACTTAGCTTTTGCGGACGATTTTTAATTGTATAAAGTTATTGAATCCTACTCGGATGCCATCTTGCTTTAAAATGATCTTGACAATGTCAGTCAGTGGTGTACTTATAATGGCATAGATTTAAATGTTAAAAAATGTGTGAGCATTTCCTTTACTCGTTCAACAAATGTGATTCAAAATGATTATACAATCAATGGAACCACCTTGGAATCTGTCACTTCGGTCAGAGATTTACGAGTGCTTTTTGACACCAAATTAACTTTTGTTGGACATTTTAATGATATTCTGAACAAAGGCATGCGAAACCTTGGTTTTATTACTCGTAATAGTACACAATTTTCACCACAATGTTTCAAAACTCTATATTGCTCATTGGTGTACTCAGGTTTGGAATACTCATCAATTATTTGGTCACCTTTCTATGATTGTCACATAAACAACATTGAAAGTGTCCAAAAAACATTTTTAAGAACACTAGCATTTAAGGCAAAGGTTAATATTTACAATAATTTCCAAATTAATTATAATTTAATCAGTGAACAATTTAACATTGATAGTTTGCAGTTAAGGAGATTACACTTTGATGTTCTTTCATTTTTCAAAATAATGAATGCTGTTTACTTTTGTCCTTCTATTGTTGAGGCAATTAAGTTGAATACAAATCTAAGGCGTTCTGATTCTGAATTGTTTCGCATTCCTTTTCATCATGCCAACTATGGTATTGACTCTCCTCTGACTAGAACTTTAAAATTATATTGATCCCTTTGCTGGCAGTCTTCGTCAATTTAAATCTAAGATAAAAAAACAACTTTTAACAATGTGTGATATTAGATTATGTACCTACCTTTTACTTTTATATTTTTGTTTGTTATATATTCATACCCGAGTTTATACCTATATATATATATATATATATATATATATATATATATATATATATATATATATAAACAAAGTGCCAAGAAAATGCGTATTAATATAAACAAAAGGGGAAAATTATTGGGCATGTACGCAAAAAGGATCAATAAGGCCACGAGTAGGAATGGTAACCGCAGACATGCATGTTTCTGGCTCATTAGCCGTCATCAGTGCGGCATAACCAAGTAGGGTATTGCACTTGGCTAGCAAAAGTGTTGGGTACTTGGGAGCAAAGGATGTTGGGGAAACATGTGTAAAGAAACTTAAAAACACAAAAACCACGAAAGCTCACACAGGAGTCCTATCAAGAACTCAGAACACCTGACAAATATAATTAAAAAACCTAAAACTACACAAAGATGACCTCCTAGCCAGCCTAGATATCAAGTCGCTTTACCCAAGCGTACCAATTGACGAGGCCCTAGACCAAATAGCTATAAATGAAGATTTCCCAAGACACATCATCGAACTTGCAAGACACTGTCTGAAGAATACGTACTTCTCTTATGAGAACAACTTGTATAGACAAACAGAAGGCGCCCCCATGGGATCCTCACTATCACCAGTAATCGCCAACCTCTACATGAAGTACTTCGAAACCAATGCACTAAGTAAAGCTAAAATGAAGCCAACTTTTTGGAAACGCTACGTGGACGACATCTTTATCATATGGCCTCATGGAAGACCCAATCTGGACAATTTCCTTGATGAACTAAACAACATCCACCACCGAATACAGTTCACGTTAGAAGTTGAAGAGAATGGCCAATTGCCTTTTCTGGACCTACTTATTACAAGAAACAATGACCTTACAATTGATTACACAGTATACAGAAAACCTACACACACTAATAGATATCTGAATGCTAGATCTCATCATCACCCTTCCCAATTGCCATCGGTAGCCAGTACACTGATATCCAGATCTATACGCCTAACAAAAACAACGAACCGACAAGAAGAACTCCAAAACATCACAACCGCCCTAAGACAAAACGGATACCATGAACACACAATCAAAAAAGCACAAAAACAAGCCACGAGACCAACAACAAATAAGGAAGAATATGACATGTCCAAACCAAAAACTAAACTGCCATATATAAAAGGTGTAACAGACGTGATTGGAAGGATCCTAAGAAGGCATGACATTTCCACAATCTACAAGCCGCAGACTACCTTACACAAAATAATAGGCAATCCAAAAGACAAAATACCTTTAGAAAACCAAGGCGTATACAGCATCCCGTGCAGTAACTGCGACAAAGAGTACATCGGACAAACAAATAGAAGAATCTCAGCCAGAGTACAGGAACACCAGAACAACATCAGAAATAAGCAAACGACATCAGCCCTTTTTCAACACCACCAGGAAACGGGCCACACAATAAACTTCCCAGAAACAAAACAGATTGCACCTATCAAACACTACAGAACCCGCATAGTCAGAGAAGCCCTCGAAATAGAGAGAACCAACAGCCTCAACAAAAGAGACGATGCACAAAACATCTCCAACACTTGGAAAAGTCTCCTCAAAAGACAATCTAATCCAATTACCCGAGAAGAACAAAAATCCTTGGAGAATACACAGACACGGGCAGAACCAATAAGAAACACACTCGCAACAAGGACAGCCGTACCCATCCAGGCCCAAATGCAGTCAGGAAACAATCGGCGCGACCAACGACCTCTGGTGGAGGAAACGTCAACACCTGAACCGCACCCCCCACCAATTACAGAACAGCGATATAATCTGCGCCGCCGCCGACACGTATAAAAGCAGCAGCACAGGACCACGCAGCTCATTCCAAGTTTAGCAGCCGCAAAGGAAGCATCACTTGAAAATGCCAGCTGAGATGTTGGCGAAACGTCGTGAAGACACAAACAACCAACGGATTGAAACCCGGAACACCACTACTGTTCATATATATATATATATATATATATATATATATATATATATATATATATAATTAAATAGTAATATTAATAAAATTAATTATTAGTAAAAGTGGTTATTGGGTAAACAGCAATACTTAACGTTAAATAAAACTCTTTAGAGTATTTTTAATCCAAGCTTTCGTAATTACTTTATTACATTATCAAGGAGCTACAAAATTAAGAGTGACAGAATGCAAGTAGAAATAAATTATAAATTTATACTTACATCTCTGTGAGGTTATAACGTTGTTGTTCTAAAAGAAATTAACATGAGTAAATAATAAATTATAAAATTAAAATGATGTTTTTTATAAGTATTATCAAATTGATGTTTCTCACAAGATATGACATTAATGATTAAATAGTCATGTTACTATGATATCAAAAGTAATAAATTAGAGAACTAACTATAAGGTATTAGGAATAATAAAAAAAAAAAATTATAAATTATGGAAGTATTAAGATATAACAATATTAAAGCTTAGATGTTATTAGCCCTAAGGGATTATCCTGGATGTATATCCCTCTAAGATCAGTATAACTGTGCAATGATATAGAAAAACCAGGAAAAAACTATATCTGCTGATCTTTACAATAACTTAATATATTTGAATTATAATTATATCTTATCTATGTATCACAAAATGTAAATTCAATTAAAGTAGATAGTTTAATTGTGGAGAATTTGTAATATTTATTTGTTCATTAACAACTTTAAACTCTAGATTTGTTAGATGTCTTTTTTATTTTAAGTTTTTTAAGAAAATCTACATTTTGTTTTTTTATTAATTACAAATGTGTAGTTTATTTATTATTTTTCTTATTATTCCTAATAATTTTTAGTATTTACTCATAAACTAACTTGAAAGCTCGCTCTTTTTACACATTTGTTAATGAACAAATAAATATTACAAATTCTCCACAATTAAACTATCTACTTTAATTGAATTTACATTTTGTGATACATAGATAAGATATAATTATAATTCAAATATATTAAGTTATTGTAAAGATCAGCAGATATAGTTTTTTCCTGGTTTTTCTATATCATTGCACAGTTATACTGATCTTAGAGGGATATACATCCAGGATAATCCCTTAGGGCTAATAACATCTAAGCTTTAATATTGTTATATCTTAATACTTCCATAATTTATAATTTTTTTTTTTTATTATTCCTAATACCTTATAGTTAGTTCTCTAATTTATTACTTTTGATATCATAGTAACATGACTATTTAATCATTAATGTCATATCTTGTGAGAAACATCAATTTGATAATACTTATAAAAAACATCATTTTAATTTTATAATTTATTATTTACTCATGTTAATTTCTTTTAGAACAACAACGTTATAACCTCACAGAGATGTAAGTATAAATTTATAATTTATTTCTACTTGCATTCTGTCACTCTTAATTTTGTAGCTCCTTGATAATGTAATAAAGTAATTACGAAAGCTTGGATTAAAAATACTCTAAAGAGTTTTATTTAACGTTAAGTATTGCTGTTTACCCAATAACCACTTTTACTAATATATATATATATATATATATATATATAACGTGAAGTCAATAGTGGAGTTGCAGTCAATGTTATGGCCAATGTAAATGAAGAAAACTCTTTTATTTTTGTCAAGCTTTCGAATTTATTTAATTCTTTTTCAGGACATCTATAGTGAAGAAAAAATTTTTTATATAATAAAAATTTTTTTTATAATGTTTTATATGTGATAACTTACTAATACGTGAGGTTATGAAAAAAGCTGCGAATTCTGTTTGATAAAATCATATTATTAAAATACATAAAAACATATACGTTTAAAACTTATTATTTGATTGACTTTTAATATGTCTTCAATTTCTTTTTTATATATATGTATGTTTTTTTATGTATCTATGGTATTTATTTTAACACAATAGGAAAGCAAAACATTGTAATGATTAATTTATTTAGATTTTATTATTATATCAAGTAACTTACTATATTCGTGAAATACAGAACTTTAATTTCAAAAATTTTTTATAAAAAAATTTTTTTTATTAAATGTTAAATTTAATGAAAGTTGTTATTTTTTATGTTTTTATTTTTGTTTATTTTAATATTATATTAATCTTTATGTTTGTAATTCTGTTTTAATTTATTAAAAGTTTTTTTATATTTATAAGTTAAATTTATATGTTAAATTTATTTATATTTATTTTTGAAATGATAGAATGTAACAATAAATATTACTCAGCCCTTCTATATCTGATTTTCTAGTAATACATGTTTGCCTTTTATCAATGTGTGTCATTTCTAAAAATAATCTTTTTTTATGGTTCCTTTCTCTTTCTAAAATTTTTGTTTCTTCAAATTTAAAATTATGATTATTTTTGACTGCATGTTCTGAAAAAGAATTAAATAAATTCGAAAGCTTGACAAAAATAAAAGAGTTTTCTTCATTTACATTGGCCATAACATTGACTGCAACTCCACTATTGACTTCACGTTATATTGAACTAGTCACTATACCATTATTCATATATATATATATATATATATATATATATATATATATATATATATATATATATATATATATATTTAATTTTTAAGGTCATCTTGATTTGTTATTAGTTATTATTGTAAACTTTTTTAAATGTCTCTGCCGTTAATATAATAAATAATAAATAAAATATTTCACTACTCATAGACATTATTAATAGATGTAACAGACCCTCTTTTATTAATGTAAAAAGGTGCTTGATCTCGCACTATCTAGTTGCTTCTGTACAATTTGTTAATACAAAACTGGGATGTCTCCAATGAGACATCGATGTCAGATCATGGAATCATACGATTCGAAAACGAGACTGAACATCGGACAATCCAGTCCTATCGCATACCAAAACAAGCTGGTTGGTGTCCATATCAGAATAAACTAGGGTAAGATGTTGAAAATGCAACCTAGACGTTTGAATCCAAAGTGGAACTTGAATCAGTCTCAAATTGGTTGAATCGTACGATATACTCTAGTCAACATGTTTAAAAACGTGAAAAATAAAAATAAAGGTTCTAAAAATATGAACGATAGTTCATTGGATTCGGAATCACCTCTAGAAAAATGTTTTTAAAGGATTTTTGTGCAGGTAAAAAATTGCAATTGTTATTAACAAAATAAGATAAAAAATGGTATTTATGTTTTTGTTAATAACTCGAAAAATGTTAATAATGCCGTAAAAGCCGCGCGGAGCCCTATTTTCAACGTCAAATTAAAATTATAAATAATGGAGATAAGAGTTCCGGGAGTACGGACTTTTTTTCGGAAATTTCCTCCTCTTTACCATTTTTTTATCTTATTTTGTTAATAACAATTGCAATTTTTTTACCTGCAGAAAAATCCTTCAAAAATACTTTTCTAGAGGTGATTCCGAATCCAATGAGCTATTAGGACCTTTATTTTTATTTTTCACGTTTTTAAACATGTTGACTAGAGTAATATAATCAATTGCTACTAGGAAGCTTCTCCCATCAAGATTTAACACAGAAATGTGCTATGGTGGAACAAGGAACTGTGAGGGGATTACTAACAAAGCCCCAGCAGAATACCTCCGTAAAGTAATCTCAAAAGATTACTCTAATAGTATTGGATTGATAAAATAGTTAAGCGGTGAATTTACTGAAACAAAATAGAATAGCATGAGATTTTTTTATTATTATTAAGAATGTCCTCGTAGGTATAGAACCTAAATACAAATGTACCGAGAACATCTATTGGGACAGAAGAAACAATTTATTAATTTGGGATTTAAAGGCCTGCAAGTTAGGACGAGTAGGGAAGACGTGGGAAGGTAAGGAGTTTCACAATCTGGAGACCATGGGGATGAAGGAACGATCGAATCGATCCGTTCTCGATGTTGGGTATATTGAACAGTATAAGGGTGCATGGAGTTGGCACGTCGCGTTGCTCTGGCTGGTCTGACAAGTGGAGGCATTATAGAGCGGAGTAAAATCCCTTTATGTATCGGTAAAACAAGGAAAGATCAGCCACTGCTCTTCGGTGGGATAATGGGGCTAGGTTTTTGGTGATACTGGTGTCGTTTATTAGTCGAACTGCTCTTCTCTGTATTGCATCAAGAACTCTGAGCCTTGACGGAGCCGCCGAACCCCATACATGCGAGCAGTATTCAAGATTAGGTCGGATGTGGGCTTTGAAACGAGTAGCTAAGTTGGATGGAGAAAAATAATTCCGTGCTCTAAACAGAAAGCCTAATTTATTTCCTGCTGCAGTTGCTATGGATGCAATATGTAATGTAATGGAGTAGCCCGCTACCAGTGTCGGATCGTTGATTGTAATGGATAATTCGCATGTTTGCCTCTTGTTGGATAGGCAACATGTCCTTGTCTTGGAAGCGTTGAAATTAATAAGATTCTTTCTTCCCCACTCGTCTACAATTTGCAAATCTTGATTGAGAGAAGCCGTTGTGGATCTTCTGTCCTCTTCCAGAATATCTAGAGGTATGGGACGATTGTGCGCTTTGCTACTGTGTAGGTTGCTATCATCTGCAAAACCATGTATCGGGTTATTAGTGGCTTCTAGTAGATCATTAATGTGTAATAAGAATAGAGTAGGAGCTAGAGCCGATCCTTGGAGACCTCCAGCGTTGATCTTTTAGAGGTTGGAAGAATGTCCATCTACAGCAACCTGTTGAAGAGAAAGTTGGATATCCATCTGCAAAGGTTTTGCGAGAGTCCGTATGAAGGCAGTTTGTTCAAAAGAGCTGCATGCCACACTTGATCAAATGCTTTTGAGATGTCTAGTGATACTATTTGAGTCTCCCCATAGCGGTAGATAGCATCACTCCAGACATGGTTACATATGCTAGTAGATCGGCTGTTGACCTTTGTTGGCGAAAACCATATTGCCTGTCACTTAAAAAAGGTTGTGTGTCTCAAGGTAGCTCAGGATCTCGTGATTGACGTATTTCTCCATAGTTTTCCTAATAACAGATAGATGAGCTATGGGTCTGTAATTAGAAGGCTCGGCTTTACAGCCTTTCTTGGGGACTGGTTGTACTCGAGCAGTTTTCCAGGATTCTGGAAAAATACCAGTATCATATGATAGTTGAAATAGCTTAGTGAAAACTGGCGCTAGTTCAGGAGCACAACATTTTAGGAGTAAAGCAGGTATTTCATCGAGGCCGCTTGCTTTGTTGGTATTTAGAGTAGCAAGGACTCTCTGCAGACGCTTAACCCTAAATATGATATTTTGCATTGTGTGGGGAGCCCGTGGAAAAGAAGGTAGTTCCATGTTGTCCGGTGGGTTAAGTGTCGAGTTCGAAGAGAATATTTTGGCAGAGTTCTGCCTTTTCTGTGGAGAACGTAACTATTGAGCCGTCATCTGATCTGAGTGGAAGGAACGAACTATTTGTAAAATTGTTGTTAATATGTTTGGCGAGAGTCCAAAAGGACCGGCTTCCATTAGGGTTTGACATTACTTTCTCTCTCATTCTAGCGTCAAAGAGACTTTTGGAATTGGAAATTGTGGTGTTGTATCTGTTTCTAGCGTTTATATCATCCTGTTTTGTTTATTTGGATTTTGAATAAATAATTTGTGGGACTTGAGATGCTTGTAAGACACTCACTTTCCATGGAGCAGTGACTATTGGTGAAAACGCAAAGACTGATCTAGCAGACGTAGTGCAGCACAAGTGCAATTTTGTTACATTTATGATGAAATATTGCACTTGAGTTTACTCCAGAGATAACAAAAAATTTGTCTATGGTACAATGTACAATGAAAAAAACCCAGCAACCTCAATAAAAGACATATCTAAGTGTATATTTAATTTATAGTAAGATACATAATAAAATAAATCATAAATAACAATATTTAAAAAACGTGAAGATCTTGTTAAATCATTTTGCCAAAAAAATTTTTAAATGAGTGAAAAATATTCAATTAGAATCGTGTACTCAAAGCCGTACAAATAAACAAAAAACTCATAGATTTAATTAAAAATAAAACGGAAATACATTTCTTGTAATTTATAATAAATTTATTGCAATTGATAGACAAGACCATTCTAAAAATATATCAATAAAGTTAGCAAGGCTAAATAACATTGGATTTACAGCACAAATATTATAATTTATAACGCTCTAATAAACAACTACGAAAAAAATATGTTTTTGGTAATTTTGCATTTTACCGAGCTTTAAAATGCAAAATTGCTATTCTTTTCTCTACTCTGGATTCTTTTTGTTTTCATTTTCATTAAGTAATTGTTAGATGGCTTTACCTGTTGCGGTCAATGCATCATAAAAATAATAATAATATAAATTATCAAACTTTTATTTTGTTGTTTGAATGCTTTCTAAATATAAGAGTACAATACTAATAGTATTCTATCGATAGAGGTTATGATTCAATCACGCTTTTATCATCCGCGAGCTTCACAACCGTGGCCCGCAACCTAGAGCGATATCTATTTTAAAGATATGGTGAAATGGTTTAAAGCAATGTAAGATACCATCGTTCTCTATCCTGATCATGGCTTATGGAAAATATGCTTGAAATAATTTGGGTCTGTAAGTTGGCGAGTATATATAAATTCGAAGAATTTGAAAGATTTGAGTACTTGGGAACTGTCTTCACAAGAGAACCTAACTGTGAAAAAGAAAAAATACATAGAAGAATTATGTCGGACAACCGCGCTATATATGCTCTCAATGGGTTGTTAAGAAGCAAAAAAATATTTCGTAGGCAAAACTAAGAACCTACAAGACCGATAGTGAAATATGGCTCACAAAAAAAAAAACAAACAGTTGATACTAGTTTGCGAGCGGAAAATACTGCGCAAAATCTTTGTTGGAAAAAACTTAAATGTACAATGGATGAGAAAAACAGATAACGACCTAACTGAGCTGTATTAAGAACCTAACATAATAGGACTATTCAGACTTAGATGGCTGGACCATGTGCAGGGAATGGTTTCATCTAGAAGAGGAAGACCGAGCTTAAGATGGAGCAACGAAGTTAAAAAGGATATGACTGGGAAAGAAAAGGAAGTGGAAAAGAATAGTACACCATGGGCCTGCTAGGCTCGTAGTGCTTATATTAATATTTTAAGTTGACGGTATCTATCACTAATAAAACAACCACAATGTGAGAAGTAAGAAAGAATCATCAGATTTGAAAAAATAAATGGAACTACGTTTAATATTTGAAAATATTATATTCCTCACAATATACACGAGTTTCGGAAAACCGTCAAAATTTTATCTGAACTGGACCAAAATCAATAGGGGTCTTACCAATGACATGATGATTCTATATACCAAATTTCATGAACCTGTGACCTCTCATTTAAGTAACGACGTTACTTAATAAACCAGTGCTGTTTTCTAGATTTCCAGAAAAAAGAAGTAGATTTAGTGATTTTCTTACACACCATATTTATATGAGTGTAACACCAATGATGGGCAGTTTTTAGATTGATTAGATTTACAATGTTTACTACCAATACAAATTTAGTAAAAGTGGAAAAAGGTACTGTCTCGAAGTTATAAAAATATATCGTTTGTCCATGGCCGTGCGCAATCGAAAGGGTATCCTGGATTAAGACAATCCAAAATACTCTTTGAGACAGATTTCTTTTTGCAACTGATTACTTGATTGGGATAGTTAAAAAAAATTATGTTCTGTAAGAACCACCCACACCCTTAAATCAGCGGAAATACGTATTTTTCAGGTTTGACTTTTTTTTCACTTGCTACTTCTTTCGGATATAGGTATTTTATATTTATTACGCTCATTTTTTTGTACCTATAAAGAAACGTTACATGAGCTAAAAAATATGGAAATTTCGAAGACCTCGCCATTTTTTTAACCTGCAGGTCTATTTTTTAAAAGTGTTTATTGTTAAAAACTACTTTCACAATTTTTTTTTTTAGATTTTTCCGCTAGACCCGATTGTTTAATAATTTATGGCGATTTTAGACTTATACCAAAGCATATATTTAAACGCAAGTCAGAAAAATGCAATTACTATTTTGAGATTTTTGGTCTTGCACAAGAATTCGAATGACGAAAGTAGCTTTTATATTTTGACATTAAATGAGGTAGTTTGTCAAATCCAAAATGAATGAATTTACACCTACCTTAATAATTAACCCTCTGGTATAAATCAAAAATCACCATAAATTAATGAGTTTTTCATAATATTGGAAGAATCACACCTCGCGGAAAAATCTAAAAAAATATTCATAAGGGTATTTTTTAACAATACACACTTCTCTCGGTTAAACAAATGCAGGATTTTCAAAATTCTCATAATTGTTTTAGGTTTTCCTTTAGGTACCAAAAAATATCAACTATATCCATAAATATTTTGGAGCGGCAAAAAAACAAACGTGAAAAAGGCTTATTTTCGATGGCATAAGAGGGGTGAGCACCTTATTTTTTTACTACCCCAATCAAGCAGCCAGTTCTAAAGGGCATTTAGACTGTCTTAATCCAGGATATCCTTTGCGATAAATTCGTTTAAATTCAAATATTACACAATACTGTGTTGCCAGATCAAATTCTGCAATATTCCAGAAAATGGTAAAATACTACGGTATTACAAAAATAAATAAAAAATAATCTATATTATTAAAACATAAAAATGTATATATAATCTTCATTTATGTTCATTATTTAAGAGTTAAATTTTGTTGAATATTATTTATGGCTTCTGTAGGTAATATAGATGGAAGAGAAGTTGATGTTTCCACGTAGTAAACATTTTACAACAAATAATTGCACTTTAATAATGTATTTACTATTTTTAATTAACCACAAACAATAAATTTGTTAATGTCAACATTTACTGTAAATAAAAATAACACATTTTTTAAATAATATAAATCACCTTGCTAACTTCATTGAAAAAATAAAAAAAAAAAACAGAAAAATAATCTCGTATAATAATAAAATTCAATTCAATTTTCATCTGAGTCAGCACCAATTTTCTTTTTGACTCTTCGAGCTTTCCTCATCGTATACCTGCACTTTTTAAAACTACACCGTTCATTAGGACTTCTATCAGTAGCAGAACAATCTGGGTGCAACCTGGGCGTTTTATTCGATCCTAAACTGCTACTTGAAGAAGGCCCGATACTGCAACCCGAATCCAAAGAGTTTGGATGTCGTCGTTTCGGAGTTCGAACATATTCAAGCTCGCTATCGCTAGATTCACTAAAACCTTGGTCTGGAGGAATTGTATCAGGAGATAAGGGTGAAGAACCGTTCAAAATTTGATGGTCTTCTTCGTTGGACAAGTGTCGCAAGGCAGATGTGGAAGATCTAAAATATCATATTTTATAATTAATCTAATTTGCATAAAATACATTTTTATATTTTCCTGTTGCAAATTACAATTTATATCTTTTGTTGTAACGATTTAAAGATCCTTTTGTGTAAAATTCATGTTGTCAGTGTAAAAATGTTAAATTTTCATTAGCTAAATCTTTTATTCAGTTGATGCTTATACTAGTAGTTCCTCCATATGTCGGCTTATGTGTTAAGCAATTTTACGGTAAATACCTTTTACATATATTCCCTATGTAAGTATTTAAACACGCAGGTCAATAATCGAAGAAGAAGCTTAGCTTGTCATGTAGTTGTTTTATTTCGGCCTTTTGATAAGTTGTTCTGAAGAAATACAGTTGTATCTTGTGAAATACCTTCTCGTTACAAAAAAGTCGTTTTTAATGTTAATATTATAATTAAGTTAGTTGCGAAATCCAAAAAGGGGTGTTATCAATTAAAACTAACCAAGCTTTTTCGATATTTTGAACCAAAAATAAGATATTTCAATTCAGTAACGATTTGAAACACCTGTATAAAAAGGAAAAAATTTCTCTTAAAACAACTATGGTTTCAGCTCTGACTAAATGTCTATTAGGAATTAATTATTAAATTAATCTAAATCTCAATGGTTTCATCCAGATTTGGCGAGAAGTGAATAATGGAAACAATACTGAATTAGAAGGTCGATAAAAAAATTCTGAAAGAATTTTTGCAGATTCCCAAAAAGGTATACCGAATCCTAATTTAAGCAGTTAGAATCTTCCAGAGTAGTAAGATTTGTAGATTGTCGAATGTATTCAAGCTTTAAAGTTAAGAGATTTATGGTTTTGAATAATAACGAATCTTAAAATAAATTTACTTTATCTAAATTTTTGTTTTATCTATAAACAAAGACCAGAAACTGAAGTTTGTGTTATTTGTGTAATTGGCGCTCTTACCGCTGGTTTTCTGCAAAGACTGATGGTAACCCTCAAAAAACGAGACTAGAGAGCAATGGGAGCATTTGCCACAAGAAGCAATAAACGAATAGTTTTAAGTATGACGTTATAAATGTTTGAGATTGGGCATATTTGTAGCCTGCAAAACATTTACATAAAGGATATCAGCAATACCAATGTAAGAAGTAAAACTACCATCGGATTTATACATATGCATTATATATTTCGGAAAACCAATAAAATTTTAGCGTTACGGTTATACGATTTGGACCAAAATCAAAAGGGTTCTTCCCATGACATGAGATTTCTGTCTACCAAATTTCATGACCCTGTGACCTTCCGTTCAAGAGTTATAGCGCACACCGACGTGGACACGCACAAGCCGATCTTATATGAATTACCTACAGTACTTGAAAATTAAGCGTTGTTTCTTAGACCATTTTGAACAGTATATATTACTTAACATCATTTTAAAATAAGTAAGAGCAACTCACCATTTTTGAATTTCACATCTGTCATTTATATGACTTACCTTAAAGTTCTCGTAGAACCATTGGCCACTTCTAAAATATTAATCAAAACATCTCTGGAACCATTCAGAGGCGTAGGTAATATATTTATAAAATTACTACCTTCGCCTTCTTCATTACCTTCATCTGGTTCATTTAAATTTCTTGTATCCTCATCAGAGTCTTGTTCTATCAGTCTAAAAATTGACCGTTCCGAACTGGTAATCCCTGTACTCGTACTTGGAGCATCCAGTGAATTTTCAGTCGAATCGTTATCAGTCAATTGATGTTTTACACTTAATCTGCAATACAAATTTAGTAAAATAATTAGGCTAGGTAATAAAAAATGTGGGCAGCATTAAGTTAGGTAATCTTTTTGTAGTCTTCGATATATACCAGTAAAATATTACAGACTTATTTAAAATTCATGCTCTTGTGCCTTTAAACTGCGGAAAATCTCAGAAAAGTAACGATTTCAAAATATAGTGGCTATTGCAAACGCTGCTGCCAACGCTCGTGAAGTTCAAATTTCGATTTCATGAGAGATGGTATGGTCTGTTTTTTTTTTCAGAGAAAAAGAACAAAATTTCTATAATTATGGGACTTAGGCAGTTAAATAGCAGATGCTCTTTAAAAATGATTTTATATAATACAGACAAAAGTATAACTTACCTTGTAAAATATTTAGATGGACGTGAAGATTTCTGTTTTCTTGGCGATTCTCTTTCTGTGGATTTCTTATGGGACTTTTTATGAGAGCCATTATGTTTTCTAGATTTTGATTTGAATGATTTCCGTTTGTGTACTTTTTTTTGGTGATATTTGCTAAAAATAACAATTATTTTATTTCAAAATAATATAAAGAAAAATAAAAAATACCTTTTTCTATAACTTGAACATTTACTATGAGCTAACTTAGCTAAAGTAGTTTTCTTTTTAGAAATCAATTGTGTTATTCTATTGGAACGAAATTTTTTTGGCTCATCCGAATTACATTTACCATTTTTAAATATTTTGGAAATGAGTTTAGACCAATCCTACAAGTTTAATATAATTCAATTCAGTTAAATACACACCGGCATATTTAAAGGAACAGATATAAAATGCAATTATTTTCTCTATGATATGCATATCGTTAATATTTCTTACATAATCTCTTACCACAAAGTTAGGTGAAGTAATTGGGACACTTATTACAAAAATTTATTATATGCAACCAGTTGAAGAAGAGAGCAAGTCGAAGATGTCAAATTTAAAATAAAATACTGGTTTTAAACAGAATAACTTTATTGTACATATTGATCTTATTTCAATATGTGTGTTCCCCCCACGAACCCTTATAACTGCAGTCATTCGTCTTCCCATACCTCTGATGAGGTCATCGATCAGATGTTGAGGCAATCGGTCCCATTCCTCAATCAATGCAATTCTTAGTTGCTCTCTGTTTTGAACAGAAGGAATTCGTGTTCTAATTCTTCTGCCTAGCATGTCCCACACATGCTCGATCGGGTTCACGTCCGGGGAACATGCTGGCCAATTTATTCTTGTTTTATCCACTTGGTTTAAAAAGTCAGTTACACAGTTGGCAACGTGAGGGCGCGCATTATCCTGCATTAAAACAAAATTGTTTCCGATATATGGACCAAAAGGTACAACATGATCTTGGAGAATATCTCTGATGTATCTGTCTGCAGTTAATGCTCCTCCATCAATCACCACTAGCTCTGTTTGTGCTCCCAAACAGATGCCGCCCCACACCATAATTGAACCTCCACCAAAAGATACAGTAGCAGTAAAATTAAATTGTGCAATTTGTTCTCCTTGACGTCGATACAATCTTTTCCTACCATCGATTGAATTTATACAGAAACGGCTCTCATCCGTGAAGAGAAGTTGACCCCACTGATTATCACCCCAATTTTGATGTTCTCTAGCAAACTGTAGTCGCGCTACACGATGGCGTCTCTGGAGTCTTGGGACTCTTATTGGCGCATATGACTTGAGACCACTTTCTTTAAGTCTTCTTCTTATTGTGCGCTCATTTATTGTTGTTTCACGGACATCTTGGAGTATTTTTCTGGTTTGCACTGCCGTTTGACGTCTGTTTCGCAATGTTTGAATCGTTATAAAATGATCATCTACAGCCGTAGTTGAGTGTTTCCTGCCTTGCTCTCTTCTTCTTACATACTCCTCGGTTTGCTCCAACGATTTACATTACGGTGAATAGTTGATGGTGATTTATACCTAACATTCGAGCCACGTCTCTGTATGTTCGACCATGTTCAATCATTGTTATGGCCCTGGCAATATTAGTCGGAATTAAGTCACCCATTATTAGCTGCTCTTTGCAATACAAACAAAATTGATGATAACAAATAAAAAAATAAACAAAAGCAACAAATCCGAACAAGTTAAACTGATTAATTAACAACAATTTATTGTTATCTCTGTAACACGCGTTTCAAATGTAAAACACAGAACAAACTTTTGAAGTTTTGACAACAGACAACGCCCACATTTTTTGACGCTTTAACATTAAAAACTTTAATTATGACGTGCAATGTAATTAGCTATCTAGATATAGACTAAAAGACAATACAATATAGAAATAAATTACTTTTTCGATCTGTTCCTTTAAATTTGCCGGTGTGTGTATTTAACTGGAAAAGTTTTAATTAATAAATATTCGATACACAAAATAGAAACTATATTTTATTACCGCATCTAGTTTTTGAATCGAATTTACCATTGATAAATGTAACTGTTTAAGATTTTAGCAATTATAGATCATGAAATTTTTAACCACACCGATAAATTAGTTAAATAAATAAAGGGTTATTGATGTATCGAATGCTTATGAATATTGAAAAACATTTAATAAATTTATATCCACCTCTTCATCACTATCACTATCAGTCGAAAAAGTACCATCTGTCTGTGAGTCCCAACCTTCAATTTCCCTCTGAATTAATGAATCAAAAAATGCCATCATTTTTGAATCTTCACAAGTTGATTGATCACTATAATCGTGATTTATGCGCTACAAAAAGATATCAATATAAAAATTTACAAAATTAAAAAACGAATTAGAAACGATTTTTAACACGTTTTTAGTAACTACACTTGTATGTTTGTTTGTGGGTTTGTAACTCTCAGTTGGACTAAGAGCTTGTGGCTTATTATTTTTAGTATATCAACCAGTCTCAGTGAGTTTTTTGGCCGAGAAAGCTAAGGTGCGGGTCTTGGCTGACCTAAACCACCGGATTCACCGAATAAAGTTTAAAGAAACTAAAAAACACACTTTTAAACCACATTAAACTATTGTTAGATAGATATTTTGTATGGATATCATTTTTCATTCGGAACGCCTCAGAGCGAGGTAACGCCTCATGAGCCGTGCATTCTTTGATTTTTTTTCTTTCATTATTGTTTTAAGTTATAAAAATTATTTTTAACTTTTTAGTTGGAAGGGCTTTAAAAGCATGTTTTTTTAGTTTTTTAAACTATATTTATTTAATTAGTTACCACAGAAAGTATTTTTGTTTTTTATGTAAAGTATTTTAGTGAGTTTTTTCAGTTTCTATGTGAGTTCCTGGAGGGAAAAGACTGATGTAATATAGTACATTGAATATATACTTAACACTGTAAATATGGATGGTACGATTTTTAGCTACTGTCAGTTTTGGCTTACGCGTGTTTCGATTATTTACCTGACTCATCTGAGTTGTAAACAATTTTCGGAACAATTTAATGCATAAATCGCAATTGACAATTGTGTACACAAAGAGATTTTGTTACTGCATGGGTTTATGTTTTTTTGATTCGGTGACATTAGTGCAAATATGGCGAATAGGAGAGTATACACGTTCGTAACGTTATTATGTTGTATATAATCGCTGTAATTCAATATAGGATATACAATTTCGAACAAACTTCTAAGAAACGATTTTATCCCAATTTATGAGAATAAATTGAATCGTTTATGTATGCAAACTTTTCGGTACAATTGTCACTGTATCTGTGGTGACTGATCAATAAAACAGTTAATACTTAACTGGACATTGAACATGCACCACAAACATTAAACATGTCATTGAGCGCAGGATGTGTAATCCTCGTCTCCAATTATTTATTGAATTTAACACTACTTATAAAAACATATCCAGAGGATGTGAATATAATTAAATAAAAACAGATAATTTCACCTCAGTATTTCCTACAAGACTCATATAATCATCATGTGTATAAATAGTCCTAACAGGTTCTGTATGTTCCCTTAGAATTGAGCCTTTCCAGTTTCCTACTGGTATTGGTATTGCACTCCAAAGCTATAAAAATGTATGTATAAAGAGAGTTGTTAATTAATATCAGGTTTTTTATTGATTAAAAATTCTCATAATGTTTTCTTTCGTTATTTTAACAAAAGAACCTATAAGTTATTTGCACTTACTTTGACCATCTTTTCAACACCTGATGAAGCTATAAAATTATTATGAACATTATATCGTACTTGATTAACTATTGATCTATGACCTCGTAGTACCATATGTGAGGAACCCCATTCACCTATAAGAATTAGTCATTAAACATTCCAAGCTTTATAAATTGTATTAATCAATACATTTTTATATATTCTTTTTAATAATATTATCTTATTTCAGTAAAATTCCACACTTACTATCATCCATTGGCATTTTCCACACATAAATATTAAAATCGTCCGACCCGCTAAGGATGTATTCGTCCTTTTCGCCAGCGAAACAACAGGTCTTCATGGTGCAAGAATTGTAATACTGTGGATGGTAGAATTGGCAAACAGCATTCTCGCTTTCAGCTGAATATAAAACAGGAGGTAAACGTCTTCTTAAAGCCAAAACTTTCTTCCCTGTACTATCAAAACAAGCACTTATTCCACTGGTTTTGCCGGTTTGTGAATCGTAATGCACCAGTTGACTAAAAAACAATCTTTACTAATCCATCCAAACCCAATATAACAATCAAATAATAAAAATGATTAGTATTGGTTTTTAAAAATTAAAATTATTACCTTTTCGGTTTTCTACAATCCCATAGGCCAATACCTTCTTCTGAATTGGCTGTTACAATATAACGAGGTTTCATTGGATTAAACATAACTGAATGAAACCCACTATTTTCTTTTGCAACTACTTGAACTTCTAAAAAGTAATAAATAATTCACAGGAAGTAATCAAGTTTAGTATTAAATAGCGAAATGTTATAGAGAGCCAAAACACCATGCATATAATAAAATAAAAAGAAAACTGGAAATTAAGGAATGAACATTAAAAGAAAGATAAACATGGAAGCGAGAATGGATGAAGACATGAAAGTAAAAGTTAAATATTTTAAACGAATCACAGAAAGAAAAAAATAACCATAACGATTAACAATGATAAATTTTAAAAATTGCAAAAATTAGATTCAAATATTTCATATTTTACCAGCAAAGTACTTTACCTTGGTTTGGAACTTCTCTGATATCAAACAATAATATTCTACCATCTTCACCAGCTGTCGCAATAATGTTATCATTTTGTGGATGTATATTAATACCGTAAACCGGCTTATCATGAGGAATAGAGGTTTGTAAAGAACGACTAAAATAACAAAAGAATCCCTAACTATTTTATAAGAATAATTTTTGTAAAATATTTTACTCAAATTAAAAAGTTTTAATTCACAAAAAAGGCGCTGTCAATGATTTGATAAAAATAAGGTCTGTAGAAACATCATATTAGAGGGTTTGATATAATCCATACAATTTTAGATTTCGTCCCTTACACATTATCCAGTTAAAATAAATATACGTAATTAAATTTAAAAACTATTAAATTTAATTGACACTGGTCAAAATCTTTAATAAATAATATGAAAGTGATGAAAATAGAAAAAGCAGTTCTAGTTTAAAAGTGCCCTAGTTAACTGAGACCTATGAATCTATAAAATTTGTTACTGTTATGTATTTCTATAGGTTCGTAAAGAACGGTTAAAATAACAAATAAAATCCGTAAATATATTATTAGAATATTTTATTTAAATTAAACATTTTTGATTAAAAAAAACAATGGCGCAGTCAATGAGATGAGAAAATTACGATCTGTAAAAACCACATTGTTGGTTTGATGTACTTCATACAGTTTTAAGTTTCGTCTCTCTTATGCACTACCCAGTTAAATTAAATATACGTAATTAACTTTCAAAACTATTAAATTTCATTGAAACTGGTCAAAATCTTTAATAAATACTACCTAAGCAAAGGGATGAAAATAGAAGAAGCAGTTCTAGCTTAAAGTGCTCTAGTCAACTGGGACCTATAATCTATAAATTTTGTTACGGTTACTTTAATATTTTATACTAGTAAAAACACGCACATGTTAAATAAAAACAAAAAGTGTAAACACTGAACGATAACACATTCTTCCGATTGCGGAATGTAAAAAGATATAATGCAGCACACAAATTATTAAAATGTTAATCTGATATCATACTGAATATTTTAATCTATAAAATTGTTTTCAAATACTCCAATATAAAAAATAATGCAAAATCCCCATAAAAACAATAGATTAACAATTCTTTTTTTGAGATCCCTAACCAAAATGGAGACTACTTTACAACTGTCATAAAATATTGAAACGAAATAACGATATACAATTTATGATAATTGTTATTTAAAAAAAAGAAAGATTCCTAAAAATATACTCCAAGATATTGATTAATTCTATTTACCTTTCAATTTGATGTACCAATACTTGGTCATCATTGCCCCCGGAGAAGATTTTTTCAACGCCAGAATCAAAAGTCAAGCAAAATATATTACTGCGATGCGATGTCCCCATAGCGATTGGGGCACCTCTCTCGTATATGGCACTAGGTACATACCACAGAAGTACTCTTTTATCATCTCCACCTATTTTCGTTACGTTTAAAATAATTTGGATACATTGTTGCAGAATAAGCAATAAATAATATAAAAGTTGATTACATAAATATCACTTACCTGACACTAAATATTCACCATCTAGGGAAAATTCTATGGCATTCACACACCCATAATGTGCAAGTAAATCTTTTCTGTACAAGTTTCTTGCCTTTAATAATCTAGCACTATTTAACTTATTTTTTAGAAAAATATTGTTTTTATACTGTCTTTCAATGATATAATTAACAGGATTAATAGATGGCATGGCCATTTTCACTAAGGTAGAAAAATCATCCACCAAAAATGGTCTTTGTTGACAAAAATTATGTGACTACACAAAACGAGCTTTGGAAATGTCATCAACAGCTGATTGATGCTAAAGCTCTGTAAACATTAAAAATTTGATAACTTTATTTCTTGTTAATTTAAATCGTTATGATGTACATAGTTTAAACTTTAAATTTTAGTTTGCAATTTTTAAAATTGTGTTATTGTTTATTATTCAAAATAAACAACAAATTTATTTATTAGGCTGGATAACTTAAATCTTTAAAGGCCAAGGTCACGTAAACACTGACAGTGATAGTTATGTTTAATAGACTGCCTAAGTCGTGACGTCACAGCGATGGGCGGATCTGTTTTCGGCTCCAAACATTCTCGTTGTCAATGTTAAATCCTCATAAGGAATTTTTCTTTTAGTGTTTTTGTAAATATTGTGATAAAATAAGACTTTTCAGTTGGATATATTGTTAAAGGAACTTGTTATTTAAGTGTTTTTTAATCGTTTTTGCCCAGGTGAGTTAATGTAACGTATTAATTCTGCTTTAAACTTGTTTGAGGTTATGTCTATTTAATTTTTGTTGACTTTTCGAGTATAAATACATTCGTTTTTTGGGTTTTAAAATCTAATACTGCTTCAATGGGTATGTGCTTTGTTTCGGACTGTAAACATTACAGTTTAAAGCATCCATGTAACATTTCTCGGTACCCAAAAAATAAGACCGGAGGAATAGATGGATTTCTCTCATGAGGTAAAAAAATGCTAACATTCACTTTAAAAGATTTATGTTTTAAATTTATGTATTTACAGAAGAAAAGATAGAGATCCAAGTGAATTTGTGTGTGATTATCACTTCTTAAATAAAGAACGGACCAACTTTATTTAATTTCAATGTTCAGAAGAAGTTTAATATAAAATCACCAGAAAAAAGGTATGAATTTTGTTGCAGAAAATCCATTAGTCTAATCAACCACTTTTTTTAGGAAGCGAACTGTAAAAAACCCTCTGACTGAGTGTTATAATATTCTGCAGCAAGTTCCATCATATTATATATTACAAATTTCAATTGTGTGCAACCCTCACAAACTTTCAATACCCCCAATTAAAGAAGTTGAGGAGTATTATTGAAGGACGAGATATAATTTGGAGTTACAAATATTTTTTATTTAAGCAATATATTTCCTACAGTACAGTTTTTACAATCATTAAAAAATATTAAACCACAAGCATTGTTTTAGTTTATTTTACTTACAAGTTTTGTGTAACATCTACAGAAAAACAACTATAGTACATTCAATACACCAATTTAAAACAGTTTGTTTAAAAAAATCTTTATTAACAAAATAGCATTGCACATATACAGTAAAAGTTTTAAAATTTTTATCAATTTAGTAATTTTTACATTCATATAGGCTACATTTTAAGATTATTTTAAAATATACATGATATATAATATGATACTTTTAATTTATTTTTTTATTTATGATTTTTATACTAATTATCTTAACAATTTTACAAATTTCTTAAATTATTCAATTTTCTAACAACTTTGATAAGTAATGTTCTATGTAGAAATTTTCCAAGAGTGAAATGGTTTCTTTCCATGATTCATCAAAGTCTACAATTGTCACAACTAGTTCTTTCAATGTATAAATACATAAGTAACATTTTTTCTTTTTTAAAATATGTAAAGCTCCTTAATTTGGTGATAATAATTGTGATTTGTATTTAAGAACATGTTACCCTTATCGTCATAAAAGATTATATATTTATTATAATTCTTCAATTTTTCGGACAACTGATCATTTATAAAGGAATATGGGCATTTTACTTTCACAATGGCTTCTTCTTCATCAATTATTCCATCAGGGCTAGCACCAAAAGTCCTGAATTTGTTAGCCATACTCCAGTTGACCGAATATTTAAATCATAAACCTGCGTCAAATGATCTACAGCATCTTTTTCATAAGTTCTACCCCACTGGATTGCTTTGATACCATCCAAATTGTATTCACCTAGAAAAATAATAAATTAATTATAATAAAAAATGTATGTCAAATTTAACTAAAGTAAGAAAATGCTATATATTAATAAAATACCGTTTTTGAAAAGACTACTTTTTAAAAAATTACACAGAGGAGCAATTATCAAATTATTTATAACATCTATGACAAAAGTAATAGATATATGATTTGTTACTCACCTAAAAATGTGTTGAACAAACTAACTGGGAATCTGTTACTCCTACACGCTGCAATTATAGCTCCAAAGTTGCTGGCAGTCATAGATACCTTGTAACTTTTGTCTTTCATACTGGCAAATATTTCTCCTCTGATAATCTGAAAATCAGAGTCAAAGTCCATTTTTTTCACATGACTGGATTCTAAGGCGTTTTCACCCTTTTTTTTATAATTTTGTTGTCATCTATAAAAGCATTGATGCTAGAAAGTTTTAGAACATATTTAAAAGCCATTATATTCTTAACAACAAATGGATCTGAAAATAAAACAAACAAAAAGGTACTGCAAAACTTAAACAGACATAACCTCAAACAAGTTTAAAGCAGAATTAATACGTTACATTAACTCACCTGGGCAAAAACGATTAAAAAACACTTAAATAACAAGTTCCTTTAACAATATATCCAACTGAAAAGTCTTATTTTATCACAATATTTACAAAAACACTACAAGAAAAATTCCTTATGAGGATTTAACATTGACAACGAGAATGTTTGGAGCCGAAAACAGATCCGCCCATCGCTGTGACGTCAGACTTAGGCTGTCCATTCAGTGGTTAGGAATAAAAAAGATTGTTATTGTATAAATTGGCCGTAATAATGATTATAATTAATCGTTAATAATAGGGCAAAAGTAAGTTGATTCTATTATGCGTTTAAAATCATACAAATCTTTCACTCTTTTGGCTGTACTTATATTAATAAAAATATTAATTTGTTATTATGCTTCTCGATTAATTTCTGATCTAATAGAGTCAAATATCGAAGATAAAATTGTATATCCTGTAAAAACAAGGCCTTCTCGGAAACTTTTAAGTGATCTAGTTAGTGTTGTAATAAGAGAATTTGAACAACATGAGAATGATGTAACGTTAACCTCACATTCTGTTTTGAATGTTTTTGCAACAATGAAATTGTATATAACATACGATGAGCTTCCATATCCTCCGTTAGATATAATGTTAACAAATAATACGCCATCAAATCTTAAATTTGTGAAGTTATCTTCAGATTTAAAGAGCAGTTTTAATGATCAATATCCAGTAAATCAAATAAGTACCAAATACGTATTATTTCTACCTGATTCGACACGATTAACGTCCAGACAAACCTTGCAAACAATGGTTAACAAGCTTTCTAGTAATCCAGAAAGTATAGTTGTTGCTGTTGTTAATAATCATAGAAATAGTTTGAATTGTTTAGGAATGAATATTAACTTAAAAGAATGGACTTTGAAATATGATTTGATTAAAAGTTGGACTTGCGACGCTGTTTCTGGAAAACATGTTATACTTTTGGAAACTGAAACTTTGAAGAAACTTTCTAATGCTTTTTTACTTCCATTTCCTCATTCATTATATCTACAAACAGCCTCATTAAATCTGAAGGTTTGTGCTCACACTAATAATAATTATCTCAGCAATATTTTAAATCTAGCAATTGATTTTAGTATCTTAAGATGGATCTGTCTATAAGGCGAATATAGCTTACGTGAAATCTCGAAGCCTACGCGAATTTCAAAAAATTCTTTGCCTACGCGAACGTATCTCAAGCATACGCTAATAATTGAGAAAAGTGTGGAATGCTTTAGCGTACTCGAACGAGCTTAATTTCGCGTATTTGAAAATAAGAGCTTTATTAGCATAGGCTAAATCAAATGATCCTCATGTGTGAGTTAAGTAGCGTAGTTTTCTTCGAGGTTTTCTTCTGAACACAACACACTTATTTAATGTACTTAAAAATTAAGTTTGAGAGTTTTTGTATTTTTCATGTAGGTTTCTATTATAACTTTCAACATTTATAAGCTTGATGGTAAACAAACAAAAAATTCAAATTGTTGTACAATAAAAACATTTTTCGAAGTGACTGTTTGTGAGAATGTGTAATGGACATTACAGAATTCAATGCTGTTTCAAGTCAAATTTAGAAATATTTTTATAATTTAAGTATATTAAATTTGTCTAATGAACGTAAAAGTATATTTTATTCTATTATTTGGGGAACTTTTTGCCAGTAAAAAAACTAAATCAATAGTCTATTTCATTTAAATCAATATGTTTGAAAATGACCCTTGTTTATTTTATTAATCTTAATATAAACTGAATTAATGAACAAAAAATCTCAAATTGTATATTTCTTTTTTTTTTCAATTTTAAAATTTATGACCTCAATTTAAAAAAAATCCATATTGAAAAGGGTTAAATAATTTAAGATTTTTTGTTCGTTTATTAATTTTTTATTTTTAAAAACGACAACCGATGTGGTTGTCGAAAGCTTACAAGAAACTAAAAATATTTTTTATATTTATTCAACGTTTGTTAGGCATTTACAGATTTTAAAAACAGCCTTTGACAAATTTGATATATCCATCAAGATTAATAAAATAACCAAGGGCCATTTTTAAATATATTGATTTTTTTTTATTCGCAAAAGGTTCCCCAAATAATAGAAGAAAATATACTTTTGTTTATACTTAAGTCAAATTTAAAATACGTTTAAAATAAATTAATATTTATAAATTAGACTTATAGCAATTTCGAATTCTGTAATTTCCCATTATATATTCACACAATCACTCACGTCTAAAAATGTTTTATTTTAACAATTTGAATTTTTTGTTTATTTTACTCTTAAGCATTTTAAATGTAGAAACTCCGCTACTTAATTCATACATGAAGATCATTTTATTATTTCATCGCTATATTCGCCGAATAGACAGTCCCTTTTTAGATATATAGTTTAACTTTTATTGCATTCTGTGTAGTAGATTGTATTGCTTTTTGAGTAGATTTATGAATAAGAAACTGGAGCATGGATATTGATATTTTCTTCATTATATTATATTTAGTGATAAACTTTCTTCCTGCTCTTCTAAATTGAATCAGAATCAAGTATAGAAACAATAATCACAAAGTTCCTGAGAGTAAATTCAAAATTTTAATAAGTTATAATAAAGTTGCCAAACTATGTGATCTCTGTAATGATTTTCTGATTTTTTTGACCGTCTAATGGTTTTTTGTACATTTATAATTTGATTGTAGAAATATTTGGTAGTGACAGAGTCCTGTTTTAAATATATTTTAAAATCAGTTTAGTTTTACTAAAACCTTAATGCATGTAGTGTGGTAATTTTGTTAATATATACATTGCAATTATTTTTTGAATACGCATAGTGTTCATAATAAAAAAACATTGTTTTAGCAAGTAAGTTAGTTAATTATTCGGTAATATTTGTATTTTTAATCTTAAATTTCCTTAAAACGTAATATGAATTCAACTGACTTGACTCCTTATAGAACATTGTGTCATCTCTAAATTGAACTTCCTAATCTTAAATTATTAAAAAAATGTCTTAGTTATTAAGAATTTAGATTGAATGGGAGCATACAAGTTCGCTCCGGTGGTCAGTTTGTAGTTTTAATTACAGGTAAATTCACTTCCACGGGTACTTATCAGATTAAAATAACTTTTTTGAACAAGTGTTATAAAATTTTTATTTATAATTTTAAAATTAGGGAAAGGTTTATTGATAAAGACAATCTCCAAAAGCTCCTTTACAGATTCGAACAAATGGTAAAAACATTTAACATGCAAATATCTGTAAAGTAAACAAAATCACTTGTATGTCGAGAACCAAGAAGATGCAAACTCGTGGTTTATAATCAGAATGTAAAGCAAGTAATGAAATTTAAATACCTAGCGGCAAATATAACTACCATTAGAAGTCTAAAGGAGAAAGTAAAAGTCCAAACAACAAAAGCATCATTAATATCAGGATACTTGGGAGATATAATTTGGATGAATAAAAATATGACTGAAGGTTGCACAATAAGGATACGTTAGACCGGTCATGATTAACGCGATAGAAACGAGAGAATAGAATACAACAACGAAACGACTTCTAAGGACAAGTGAAATGCGGACACTAAGATCAATATACTCTACATAAGTAAGGAAATAAGAGAGATATGTGAGATCCATTAGGTAGTAAGATAGGGAAGAACCAAGAGAAAAGAATGTAGACCACGTAAACAGAATGCCAGATGACTGACCGGTTAGCTAAAATGGTATGAAAGCTGGTCTTTATGAACTCAACTGTTAGATTATTGAAGATACTGTCCTAACTAATGAAGAGAATAAGAAGAAAAGTTTATGTTGTGATATTTACAAAATGAGAAATATATTGTACAAACTAAAAACTTTAAATGGTGTAACAAAGAAAACTGAGGATCAATTAATTTTATCTTCAACGTAACCGCTTATCGGAGCATTCACAGTGTATATTTTTATGTATGTTTCAAGTTTATAGAGTTTCGTTGTTTGTGTTTTTTTTTGACACATGTTTCCCTACCATCCTTTGCTCCCAAGTACCCAACACTTTTGCTAGCCAAGCGCAATACCTTACTTGGTTATGCCGCACTGATGACGGCTAATGAGCCAGAAACATGCATGTCTGCGGTTACCATTCCTACTCGTGACTCTATGATCCTTTTTGCGTACATGCCCATTAATTTGCCCCTTTTGTTTGTCATAAGTACGCATACTTATATATTTATATTTGAATCTATCGGAAAGCCCTTATCGGTATCAGATTTTATGAATTCATTCATTCAGATTTTAAAAGAGAT
The DNA here is from genome assembly GCA_964028335.1 of Altica lythri. NCBI lineage: Eukaryota > Metazoa > Arthropoda > Insecta > Coleoptera > Chrysomelidae > Altica > Altica lythri. The sequence goes on from OZ034807.1 coordinate 28,900,543, forward strand.
TATAAATCTGACCGCCGGAGCAAACTAGTATGTAACCGATTGAATAATGCAAATAAATTGCAAATCGTTACAATTTCTTGCTACATTATTGTTTCGTAGACTTACTAGATAGTCAATATTTTGCGAATAAAATTGTAGCATGTTTTCAAGTAGTGGAAACCGCATTTATTTGAAATTATTAATTGTACTAATCGCTATTAAATCAAATATATTTTAGGTTCACATAATAAAAGGTCTATCGTTTAACGAAGGAAAGCCTTTATTTCGTTCTCATCATGCACAGTGGAGACAAAAACAAGTAGAAACTACACGTATAAAGAAGCTTTATAATATATTTAAAATTAAACAAGTTGTACGAGAAACTGGAGTAACAGAATGGTATGGTTGCACAAAAGAGACATCAAGATGTTTTGGGACGGTATTAGATTCAATGCCTTCGTATCTTTTCGAAAAAAAATGGACCCCACCGTGTTGTTTAGCAAATTTAAAAAAGACCGGTAGGTACGTGTTTAGTATTCTGGAAGAAGCTGGTATTAGGTATTGGTTAGAAGCAGGAAGTTTGCTAGGAGCAATGAGAAGTGCAGATGTTTTGCCTTGGGACTATGATATAGATATAGGGTTCATCCGAGAGGATTTATCAAGATCTGAATGGTTGAATAAAGCGAAAAGTAGACCAGTAGTTGATGATAAAGGATTTTTATGGGAAAAGGCAACTGAAGGAAATTTTTATCGCGTACATTTTAGCAAAACTAATAAAATATATGTTAATCTATTTCCTTTTTATTCAAAGAATGGTACTATGGCTAGGGACTCTTGGTTTACTACTCATAGAAACATGGAGTTTCCTGAAAACTTTCTTCATCCAATGTCTAGTACTGATTTTATAGGTAGAAGTGTGCCAAGTCCTAATAATATTAAAGATTTTTTAGAGTTGAAATTTGGCAAAGGTGTTATTGAAAATCCAGAGTATCCAGATCCAAGCAAATTAAAATTTCCATAATTTTGTGATATTTCTTATAGTATATGGTTTCATTTCATAAAAGTTGTATTTTTAGAATATAAGCGTTTTTACTCAGCTTTATTAGGTATAATAATAAATTATATTTTTTCGATTTACCCTGATACATAAATGTTAATTTATACATTTTTCATCTTCTAAAAACACGAAATACTGCGATAAATTGCCAAATAAAAAATAAATTATGTAAATAACTACCTATTATAGTGTATAAATATTTTTATTGTTATATAAAGTTTTTCTCGCAATAGCTGCAAATTTAACAATAATCATTTTAATATAAATAACAAAATGTGCCAAAAGTGTAAATTGGACATATGCTTACTTTTTCATAAAATTGTGTGGACATCATACCAAAATTTTGATCTATTCGTAAAAATATCCATATTGTAAAAATCTTTTATTTGCTGTCGATACTGTCATATGCAGTTTGAAATTTGAAAAAATCTGAAAGTATAGTTAATAATACTGTTTTCTCAAAGGATAAGGTCAAGAACAAAGATTTTTTTACATTATTTACTACATAATTTTTTCAATCATACTTGTTGATTTTTAAATTGTGAATGCTGGCTGCAATATATTGAAAATTGTAATGCTGGAAAAATAACCAATTTTACGATTTTATCAAAAAGTGTGCATAGTAACAACGGGCTAATATTTTATATTAGATATAGATTTCCAAATATTTTCATGTTAACATCCTGTAGAACTTTATTTAATGTTAATAAAAAGTTGAACTTTTCTACATATTTTAATCCTCTTCATCTCCTGCAGTGTCTTGTGGTAAAGTTAAAGTAGCAGGTTCCCTTACTAATGATAAAAGTTTATCAAGTTTCATTTGTTGCAAACTAAACTGATCTAAGTGTTGCTGTTTCTTTGGGGCTTTAACAGGAAGTCGAAGATTTGGTGATAACTTTACGGTCGTTGTACAACCCCTACAATACAAATTTATTTCTGTTTAATGGTAAAATACAGAATTCTAATGTACTAAAGAATATTATTATTCTAACGCTTTACAAGTTTTTGAAAAACATTTTCAAAGACAATGACCGTTCAACTAAGAAGAAACAACTACTTCCCGGGCTATATGCCCAGACGGATATTGGATTACACTTCAAAGTCAAACGGGGTTGGCATATCTAATAGATAATTTAAACCAACCATTCTGTATTAATACTTTAATAGTATCAAGGCGTGAGCCTTGTTGTCCAGTTAAATTTTGGTTTGCCGTTAGAGGTGAAGATGTCACTACAATCACATCTGTTACACTTTCGTTATTGAAAGATATATATTGATTGTGATTTTAGTGTAGTCTTCAGTCAGCGATTATGCTTTAAGCTCGCTGACGGATAACATATACCTTGTACTGACGAGGTGCAAATACACCGAAACCGGTCTACAAGTAATGTTGTCGCTTCTAGCTGCAAACCAGAATGGTTGGTTTAAATTATCTATTAGATATGCCAACCCCGTTTGACTTTGAAGTGTAATCCAATATCCGTCGGGGCACATAGCCCGGGAAGTAGTTGTTTCTTCTTAGTTGAACGGTCATTGTCTTTGAAAATGTTTTTCAAAAACTTGTAAAGCGTTAGAATAATAATATTCTTTGATATCTATTGGTAACACGCTTTACTAAATACGACAATGTTACAGTTTAGTACTAAAGTTTGCTTGATTCTTTTTATGCTGCCAAACATATTAAGAAGTTACTAAGTAGATGAATTAATCTAGTTAAGTACAGAATTATTATTCAACGAAACAATTTAAAGTTTTACTCACTTATCATCACCAATTATAATTATAGGCAGCTTATAATTAAACGAAAGTCTGGTAACTTTGTTTTTCTTTCTGGATACGATTGCTTGTACACAGATTGGTTTGTATTTGTTAACTTGTAAATCATAAACAAAGATTTTGCCTTCTGATGTTACACACGCAAAGACAGTGGAGGAATATGGAGCCCACTTTACATCTCCTACTCTATCTCCAACATCAAATACAAATAACGGCTCTCTAAAAAAAGTTTGATAATTATAGTTGATTTTTGTACTCATATTATTGAAGGTTTAATATTATTACTGATAAAATTATTTTTTCGGTAATATATGCTTTACTTATGGCAATACCGATCATTGATAATATGTATCGATATCACCAACGGATCCAGTACCGATTATAACATTCAAATAAATAGTCGGATTACTAATGGAACTTTAAGCAGCACCGCTGATTTGTGATTTAACATTACAGTCCTTTCAGACGGAACGGTCCGGGTAGTTTACCGGAACGAAAAAAATGTCGGATTGCTTAGTGGCGCATAGATTATAACCTGACTATAGGTTGATATTTATTTTAAGTTTTGTTGCGTCGCCGTTGGGAGACGGGTGATGTGTTTTCTTCGTCAGCAAATTATTTCCGTTCGTTCACTTTCTCACAGTTTCTTCAACTAATCAGAAACATTATTTTAATATTTCTGCCCTTCGATAATAAGGTTATTGCCAAATTCAGAAGGGCCCTAGTAGGGAAATTATCTTGCAAACCATTAAAGAAACGCCGACAAGCCGTCAGCCATTTTGTAGCTGACCAAAAGAAATCGTCGCAAAAAGAAAAACTAACCATCCCGAGATAGTTTATTAAGGAAGATTTTTTAAGAAAAGGCCGTACCATCCTTGAATTGATGAAGGAAAGAATTCCTGAAGATAGTTAGTCAAAGCTCCACCGAAATAGAAGATAAGAGAAATAATTAATTATTATTATTATCTTTTTAATTTCTTAACTTTAAACTTGATTTAATTAATTATCCTGAAACTGATTTTTGCATTTTATTTGTTTGTCTGTACTTTTGCGCCCTGGAGCCCCTGAATTAATGTTTTGGAGAGAATCGATAAAACTCAGAAGCCACGAACCCAGGAGCTAGCCTAGGGTAAATTAGGGTTACAAAATTGGCGCCCAACGTCAATTTACTTTAAAAGGGAATTAATTAAGCTACAAGATTTAAATCTTCACATGATTCGACCGGTTAGGAAAGTTTTTTTTAAACAATTACAAAAATCGAAATTTATTTGTTATTAAAATTTTTTCAATTTTATTTTGGAGAAAAATAGTTAAAATAAAAATTAAAGATTTTAAAAAGTTTTTCAATATAATAGTTATTTACGTAACGAGTTATGAAAAGTCCAATTTTGTTTAACGAGTGTGATGTTGCAGCAAGAGCGTAGCGAGTGCTGCAAATGAACACGAGTTAAACAAAATGGCGTTTTGTAACGAGTTCCGTACAAGATTTTTTATAATTTTGACGAAATTCCATAATTAAAAAAATCATAATTATCTAATAATAATTAAAAACAATACATCTAGTTCTCGTGTTTATTTTGCATTGACACCTTTCTAATGACAATTCTATTTAATACAGATATAATTAAAAGGTACCTAAGTATCTGATTTAAATATTAAGTAAGTATACTTAATTTTTTGTTTAAAAATGTCTGCTTTTAAATATTTCTTTAATAAAGTTATAGTATAAAATAGTTCTTAGTTGTTTATATTTGCTTTATATTTTTCGTAACTTGTTTTGAAATGAAGTTTTCAAAACTAGTTACGTAAAGTTTTACTTTTCAAAACTAGTTATGAAAAGTAATGACCTTCAAAACTGACAGCAGTTTTGAAAAATGTCACTTTACTTGTCAAAATTATAATAAAGTTATTTAAATCTATAAACAATTAATAATTGAAAAAATCACATGAATATAGAAATTCGTTCCGTTTCGCCGTGTGTCGTGTGAAATAGTGTCACGATTTGAATAAAATACTGTTTCAAATTTAAAACCGGGCCGGGCATGCCGTCTGAATGGGCTTTTAGAGTTAAGTGAAAAACGCATCTATCTTGAGGCCATGTTATTAGAAGACTACATTGATTTTCCTAATTAAGGAAGCAGCACATCCTTTTCAGTGATATGAACACCAGCAATTATCAAGTTATAGTAAATAACACTTACGGGCTATCATCTTCCCAGATTTTCACTCTCCAGTCTGCACTGCATGATATGAAAACTTTTGGATTAAATTTATTAAAATCTATTCTATACACTGAAAGCTGGTGAGCAGGATATGTCATGAGATACATCGAGCTATACGCCATACTGCATTTGTAGATAAAGCCCTCTTCTGTACCAACAAAATATATTTGTTGTTCCGTCGGATGTAATGTGACGCAGCTGGCACAAGCTAAAAACATAAACAGCATTAACTAATTAGAGGCAGCTTTTAATATGTACGCGAGGTAACTAATGATAGATACCGTGACGTTAGGATTATAATCCTAACATCACGATAGATACGAAAGATATAGCATATACGTTCATTTTATCTCTGTGGTTACTGGTGTCTTTTTTTAGAGTTCAGGTTTTTAACTTTTAATAAAACATTTGAAGGTCAATTGTATGGTATAAATGAGTATATGCGTTTGTATAACTTCGTAGTGGTTTAGAAAATGTTTTAAACTTTACACAATTTATTATCAATACGTCAGTGTGTTGCGAGAACAAAAAATCAGATTCCATGTCCACCGAAACCACTCTTAATTCACAGTGGAGCTCAAAGATTATAACCAAAACCGAACAATTCAATATATTGTGCTGTAAAGATCAGAATTTGGATTCAAAGATGCAGATAGTGAGGTGCTATGAGCATTGAACTAAATAAAGTATCCTGAGAAGATCTAAGTTGAAATCTGGATTTATTGGAGCACCTCGTTTAATTATTGCATAATGAAAACAAATATCATATAAGTTAAAATGTAGAGTGCAAAGTAGTGTACCAAAAATTATTTAAAGTAACAATTCTAAAGCTGTTTCTATGGTGATTTTGATTTAACTGACACATCTTGTGACTATTCTATAAAAAACGCTAGAGCCTCGGGCTATGATAATATTCCGGCCGAGCTTCTTAAGTACGGAGGAAAGACTCTACCTGAACAACTATATAAACTAATTACACTTATATGGAAGAAAGAGAGAATACCAACAAGGTGGCGCAAAAGCATAATAATTTACGTACATAAAAAAGGAGATAAGACCAAATGCTCAAATTATAGAGGAATCTTCCTAATTAACAAGGTATATAAAATTTTATCGAATCTTCTATTAAGTAGACAAACACCTTATGTAGAAAATGTCCTAGGAGAGTACTAAGCCGGATTCAGGAAAAACAGATCGACCATAGACCAGATTTTGACCCTAGGGCAGTCACTGTAAAAAGGATGGTAATTCAATAGGACTATTAGGAGAAAGAACTGTAGATCCAGAATTTCTCTAATAGATAAATTGACATTGTCGGAAACTTCATCACCAATATAAAAGAAACTATTGGCAAAATTGAGATAGAGACAAAGAAAACTGTACTAATGGCCAATGAGAAGAAAACCAAATGCTTGTGCTTGTGCATAAACAGGCAGAAAGCACACGATAGAATAGGACAAAACGTCAGTTTTGAAATAGTAGAACGGTTTAAATATCTCGGAGCGACAATCACCGCGGACAACGACATCACAGAGGAGATTAATGGGAGAATTCAAGAAGCAAACAGATGTATGTACAGCCTGAACAAAGCCATTAATCGAACCTCCTGTATATATATGAAACGTGAACAAAGTTTTGAGAGAAAAATCATTAGAAGGATCTTCGGACCCATTACGATCCGAAAGAGAACTAATGCCGAGATCAAGCAGTTGTATAACGTCAGCGACATCGTACAAGAAATCAAATCCCAACGCCTGCGATATAGACTCCCTAACAACCGCCTTACCAAGTTAATTTGGCAAAAGGCCGAAAGGGAGACCCTTAGGTCGCCCACGGATGCGATGGATAGATAACGTTTACGTAACAATTAAACTATCACGGGAGACCGTATGAGGTGAAAGCAGGTTGCGCAGTCAGCAAAGACCCACCCTGGGTTGTAGTGGTACAAGATAATTCTGTGTATTTTTAATTGAATCTTGAATACCTTTTACCCTTAACATAGTTCCATCAGGTCCAGGAACTGGAGGTTGATCTAGATATAGAGTTATAATAGTTGTAACAGCTAGATCGTTTTGCATTAGTACCCAGTTATTAACTTTACCATCTCCTCCAACTGAAAAGAAGTTCAATTCTCCGTCTGGCAAGTCTTCACCCCATTTTACCTAAAAAAATTTTGGTCAACAAAAGTATGAGGAGGGTCAGGCTAACTGATCCAGCGATTGTGTGTAAAGAATTTTTTGAATTGTTGTCAATAAGTACCTCCCAAACTATACCTCTGTGTTTATCTGTAACGGTGTTGCTTTTATAAATTGGTTCTTTACAAGTTGCTTGTATATTATAGACTAATACATCGCCATTATACAACCCTACCACTAGCATATATGGATATTTTTTATGAGTATCCAAACACATTACTCCAGAGTCTGTCATACAAATATACTCAGGAAAGGATGGGTTCTTTAATGTAAACAAACAAACTGCTCCTTCTGATATTGGTTTCGAATAATCCACTGAAAAAGAATGTAAAATACTAACAAGTAACTTGTTTGTACATCAAGCATATGTGCTTTTTTTAAAACTCTAAAAGAAAATATCTAAATGAGAATCAAAAATAAATTTTAGATTTTTGTGAATCTTTTTGAAAGCTTTTCTAGAATAATTAGTCGAACACTTATTCATATATGTATAGGTACTCACAAAATCCAAAACACACTGCAAATAAATCATAATAATGTGGATTCCACTCCAAGTCACAAACTGTACTTTTTTTTGTTTTGTCGTAAGTAAATTTCCATAAAGGTAAAACAGTCCCTTCTTCGTCCCTATAATCATCAGAAGGGTCATCCCAATAACGAAAATCTGGAAGAAGTATATTTAAATTTAGTTTAAGGTACCTATTTCTCCAACGAAATGTAAAAAATACCTTTAGCAATGTCATTGTAGGTATTCTGATTAATCATTCGTTCTAATGTTCTGGTAGCTTGAAACAATCTCATTTGCATTTCATCATGCAGTTGTTGTGGTGTTTTTTTAACTATAACTTTGGGAGGAAATCCCATTTTTTCTCTTCGTTCTCTTTCCCTTTCCGCTTCTGCTTCTTCAAAATCTGCCTGATAAGTATCGAATATTAACCATTGTTGCACTTGTGATGAAAATGTCGCAGTGGCAGGTGGAGTTGTCTGTGTTTCTTGAGACTAGAATTTGAAAAATGTATAGATATTATAATAAAAAATTAAAATGCCTCCAGGGAATGTAGTTAATAGGAGTAACAAAATGATGAAAATTTTGGAATATCCAAAATTTTAGACAATATATAATTTTAAATGTAAATAAAATAGAAAATATATTTACTCGTGTTGGGTTATTAAATGTGAGCGCAGCTCTTTCGCAAAAATTAAACTGATTTGTAAGTTTTTTTGGTCGTCCACCTTTCTTCTTTTCAGGTTTTTTCTCAACTTTAGCCTCCTCTCCTTCTCCACCTTCATCTTCGTCAGGCTCAGGTTCGGGTTCTGGTTCCTTCTTTTCTTCCTCTTCTTCTACTTCACCTTCTCCTTTTACATCTTCTTCCTCGCCAACCCCTTCTGCTTCCTCTCCCCCTGCCTGTTCTTCCATTACTTCTTCTTCCTCTACTTCCGATTCTGACTCCTCTAAATCAGCAGCTGAAAAATATAATGTCTATATTATTCGAATCGATCGATTATTTTAAGTAATTACGGTCAAGTCCCATTTCAATCATTTGTTGTTTCGCTTCTTCAGATTCCTTATGCAGAAGACCCCCTTCTTGAAAATATACCAACAGCATACTGCCTGGAGAAGGTTTTGGTACAAATAATCCTTCAGCATAACTCCATTCAACATCATTTTCAGGTATTTGTGGATTGAGGCTTGTAAGTTGTTTGGCAACTATATCTTTTAGTTGCTAGAAAAAAACACAATAAAATTATATTAAATACTTAGTAGACGAGAGATCAGAATTTGGGATTTTTATTGAATTCTTTATACAAGCGACTTTGTAAACAACATTGACGATTGATCGTGTAATGGAATACCCATCTACCCTGCCTTTTACATTTCTTTTGACTTTTCCCTAGGTTATTTGAGACTGAAATTTTTCGAATAATACTTAATCTGGAAGTGTATAGTGTCTAAAGATGTTGAAGGGGCATTTGAAGCCAGATAAGAATGGAGGGGTTGACAATGATTAGAAAGGGAATAAAGAATATGAGATGCATAAACAAGTCTGGTATATGTATAAGCGATATTGATAGAGATAATAGATAATAAAGTAAATATGATATACAAACGTGTACTTCTATTCTGCTTTTATAATCCTTCTAGAAACTCAAGTTACTTGGGTTATGTGAAGAAGAATTTCCCTATTTTATGTCACCATGACAATCTGAATCATTACTTACTGCATCGGTTAACTCCAGCTGATCTTTTGGTCTTAGTAATTCCCTCTTTTTAGTCCATTGCTCTAAATCTGGATCCGGTTCTTCTGCTTTCGCTTTTTCCTTTTTCTAAAATATAAAAAAATATTTAAACTCAAAAATATTATTTAGCAAGATAATTATTAATTACAAGTTTTGGTGCAGATGCAGTGGATGCTATTTTTTTAGGGACAGCAGGAGGCATTTTTTTATTAAATATGGATTATATTATTTTTCTATAACATTTATAAAAAAAAATTGTCAGATTCTTGAGCATTACATAGCAACGCTTATATTGATAAAATAACTCGGGGATACGTGTTAGTTGTGTCAACGGAGTATATATACAGGGTTTTTCATTTCCAACATAACATGTTTATTCCTTCAAAGTTTTCATAGCAGTTTATTTCGGAAAATTTCTTTGCTTATAAATTAGGTAATATTTATTTTTAAACTAGTTTACCCAGCGATCTTCATACCGCCTATCGATCAATGAATTCCTTTTACCATTTTTCGTTTTATTTCTATTCCAGCCAAAAACAAATCCAAATAATATTTCTAATCGTATTATTTAGAAATCTATCAGGTTTTTGCTAGGTAAATTTGCTTAAACTGCCATCTATTAGAAATCTTTAAAACTAAATAATAATTACACACTTTGCATTAAAAAATTAAATTGTGGTTTAACACAACAAGATGCGATAGCAGCCTGTAAGCATAATACTAGAATCCGTTGGGACGATTGGGCAAAAGTAACTATCCCATCTACTCCTCTTGGTGATAGGAGCCATCTTAATAGAACAATCAATACCAAGTTTATCAGATGCCTTTTTGGACACGGTGCAGTGAATTCAATACTTTATAAGATGGAACTAACACCAAATCCACAATGCGATTGCGATAATAGTTATATACGTTGACTTTGCTCATTGGATTATTTTTCGGTGCTACCTCCTTCCTCATTTACTGAACTGATCAAAATGAAAAGACCATTACCCCAGAGTAACACTTCTATAATGCATGAATATCTACAAAGTCTCGTGTCAAAGAAGTGTTTTATGAGTTTGGAGCCGCACTAAGAGGCATTTGTGAAATTCCATGAGCTAGCTTTGATCCCTTTGTTTTGACCCTCATGTTTATATACCTTAACACTATTCGCTACCTACCTTGTGTGTGTTGCCAATCGAGATACACTAAGAGCGATGTACCTAAACAGAAGCAATCCTGGACCTCTGCTACGGAGATCACTTTCAATGGCATATTCGTTTTTTAGCGACCCCAGAAACTCCTGAGTAACAAAATTGAATACATTTCAGCCACTAAATAACGAGTTCTTTTTAACACGCAGTAAAAATTACTCGGTTTTCTTTAAAAATTATTATGCGGAGTTCTACTAATAAAATGTTAAAAATCGTAAAAAAAATTACTTTTACAAAGATATAAACCATTGGAGCCGACTTCAAGGAAATCGAAATCAGATAGATGCCTAGTTGCTTCCAATTTTTTTAAGCAATAAAGATTTTATTTCTGGTTTTTTAGTGCTTTTTTAATTTTTTTAAGGCGGTTCAATTTTTTTAAAAAAGTTTTTATTTTCTCATTTTCAGTTGCTACTGGGTTTTGTCAAATCTGGGTACAAATTCATGATGGACTGACTATCTTCAAAACCTTCCGAATACCGTGCAAGAGGTACTGAGTTCAATCCTGACATGTACTGATGTGACTTTTTAGTGAAGTAAATTGTCACCTAGAAACACCATGCTCGTAAGTGGACCTAATTGTTTGAAACCACCAACTCGCAGTATGCTAGCGTGTTGATTAAATGCTCGTTAGGTATTCTCCTTGTGAGAAGAGGCCTTTGGCTTTAGATCGGGACAGTAACGGGCTAATTATTATGTTTTTATTCTATACATCATTATTAACATATTAACTTAACTGCAGAGCTTATTCTGTTAATTTTTGTGGTATTTCCCGGAATATCTTCCACATTGATGACCAGACCTTAACCAAACTTCTATAGGACTACACGGACACTCTTCTCTTTTAAATGCAAAAAGAATTTTTCAAATCGGATAGTTAATACCGGAGATATTTGGTAACATATAGGAAAAATATGGTCAAACTGAGAACCTTCTACTTTTTTGAAGTCGGTTAAAAATTTTTAAAAGATTATTGGAAATCGTGAAAATTGTGAGAGTCGTAAAAAGTTGTCAAAAATGTTGAAAATCGTAAAAAATTGTTGACAATTTTGAAAAATAGTTGGAACTGCTAAAAAACGTGTAAAACAGTAAAATATTTATTAATATCCTGAAATATGTTAAAATTAAAAAAAAAGAATTAAAAATTGTGAAAAATTGATAAAAATGAAAAAAAAAAGAATTAAAAAAACGAGTAGGTATCAAAAAAATGGGGAAAATCGAAAAAACAGAAAAATATGAAAAACTAACAAAACTGGAAAAAATCGAAAAACAAAAAAAAAAATAAACAAAAAAAAGTAGATGAAACTGTAAAATGGTTAAAAATTGAAAAAACAAAAAAATTAATTGTTGGGCGATACGAAGTTCACCAGGTCCATTGTTAAAAGAACATAAAAGAATAGGAACAATCTATCTATACATATAATAAAACTGTAGAAATGTATATGTTTGTGCGCGCATCACATGAAAACTACTGATCCTATTCGAATGCGGTTTTTAAAGACGTATTCGTCTTCTTTCAACTTAACATCTGGTGTATAAAACTTTCTCCCCCCACCCCTTTAACGGAGTGAGGAAAGAAATTTTTATACAGAAATCAACACGCCACGCGAACGACGTCGCGGGTACATCGAAATAGAACCCAAAAATGTGGTTAGATTTTTTTGCCTGTCTGTCTGTAGGTATGTTTGTGCGCGCATCACATGAAAACTATGGATTCGAATGCGGTTTTCACAGATGTATTTGTCTTCTTTCAACTTAACATCTGGTGTATAAAAATTTCTCTCCCATTCCTTAAATGGGGTGGGGTAAGAAATTTTTATACAACAATCACACGCTACGCGAACGACGTTGCTAGTAAAACTAGTAGTAAAATAAAACATTAATACATAAGATACCCATTCATGAATATTTTAATCATATTCTATGAATATTAAACTAGATTTGCAGAAATTACAAAAAAAACTAACTTATTGATAATTAAAAGTTTTGTTATTTAAAATTACAACCTCAATCAATTATCGTGTATATCATGTTTGTTTAACAAATTCTTATCAAACAATCTCTTTAACTTATGAAATAAATTGTATTCCATTCAGTCCTACCCGTCCTACAGGTAGTTTATAAACTCTCTTCAAGTATATGTGAAGCTTTGAAGGAGACTTTTAGTGAATTTTCCAACCAAGCTATTGATTTTCTCACAACGTCATCATGTCAGTGAGTTTCCCGTTTTTACCTAGTAAAAGCCTAGCGGCAGAAGTGTAAACAAATGATACTAGAGTGTGTAACACGCCGTATCATATGGAACGTTTTTATAAGTTGTTTCATTAATAAAATGTGACTAAACAGGTAATTTATAATACTTGTTTAGTTTAATATTACATTTATAGTGTTCCAAGTTGGTGTAATGGAAGACAGTGGAATAGATAGTGGAGATCATAATGCAGATTGTAGTTCCAAACCAAGTGTAAGTATATATATTTTTTAAATAAATATAGCTTTAAGTTTTTGTAAGTTATTTTATATTTAAATATGTTGGTTAGGAAAAATTACCATATTTTGAGCTATGTTTCGTTGGTATAAAAACAAATAAATAATAAATATAGAAAAAGATTCAATGAAAAAATTTGTCACTAATAGGTAAACATTAATATATAAAATTTACTTAAAATTGTAAAGTATTTTTTTTTTATGATTTTGTACCCTATTATCCCAAAAATTAAATACTTTTCATATAGAAAATTTAATTTTTTTTAATGGTATAAAACCACACTTTTTTAAAAACATAATGTTAGTTTATTGTTTTTTGAAATATTTTTTAAAATTATATAGTTTAATATAAGCCCTACTTTTAATTGTCAGTTTGATGGTATTTAAAATATTTATAAAAATATAAATAATCCCAATTACCAAAAATACCACACCTAAATTAAACATAAATAAAAAATACGAAAAAATATATAAAAAAGAAGAAATTCTGAATCGCGGGTTCGAATCCTGCCGCAGCCCATGGATGTTGGTGTTGGGAATTGTGTTTGTTAAAAATTTAATAACGCAACAACAATTGAACTTGGCTGAGTGCTTAAACCATGCAAGAGGCCACAAAAACAGAAAAAAAAAAAAGAAATTCTGAAAAAATGATGAAAATTGTAAAGAAAATATTGAAGAATTAAAAACAAACTATAATTTAAGAAAACATCTAATACATTAAAAAATATATAAATTAATATATAAAAAATCGTGAAAAATTCGAAAAATCGTAATAACTACATAAAATATTTCTTAAATCCGGTTAATTAGTGCATAATTTTAGGAAAACTATTTAACGAGTAATTTTTTTTTGATGATTATGAACCCTATTATCCCTAAAATTAATAGTTAAAGCAATGAGGCACTGGAACTCCGACATTTAAACGGCAAGTGGGATTTGTTTTTGCATTTAATTCGTGAGAACATCAGGAAACTTTGTGATCTTATGCGATCATGTAATATTGGAAAACTGTATTTGTGCATACAAAAAACGCAGTTTTAAAGTGCATCTTATACTGAACTCGTTAGTTATTGGCTGAAATGAGTTCAATCTGGCTACGCAGGGGTTTCTGGGGTCGCTTAAATCGAATATGTCATTAAAAGTGACTGCTCAGAATAGCTTCTGTTTACATCGTCTCCTGGAGTTTTCGTTATATTGTTATGAAATTAGTCAACACTAACACTCAATACTAGGTTATTTTTGGGCTCGCTGAAAACGAATATGACATTGAAAGTAGACTCCAGAGTACCTGGTGCCTAGGATACTTACTGTTTATCTCGTCTCCTGGGTGATATTTTTAAACGATTAGTCGAAACACAATACTAGGGGTTTTTGGGATCGCTGAGAACGTATATAATATCGAAAAAGATCTACGGAGTATCTAGTACTCAGCACACCAACCTTTACGTCATCTCCCATCTCCTAGAGTTTAATTGAATATATTTAGAGCAAAAACCATCGAATTATCAGTTTTGACTAGAAAATTTAATTTCCTGTTTAATGGTTCAAAACTATGTTTGTGAGTTATGTTTTTTTAACTTTTTTAAAACATAAAGAAAGTCAGAAAATGGTTCGTAATCAGATTTAATAAATATTTAAATTTTTATTATTATTCCAATTTTTTATAAAAAAATCGACAATAGAACAAAGAAAAAATATTCCACTGAGGAATATGGTCTTCTCCTGCATTTATGATAGCTCTACATCGTCTTTTCATACTGAGGATCAAGTTATCCAGCGATCTTCTTAGCGAATCGCCATCCAGCACTGTTAAAGAGTTTGAAACAGCTGATTGCGATTTTGAAATTGATTCGGGTCTTGAAAACCTCTTCAATGAAGCATATCTCACGCATGCTCAATAGGATTGAGAACGGGCGATTAAGCAGGCCAAGACAAAACTGGAATGTTCTACTCTTCTACTACTAACGTAGCCCTCTGATGATAAAAAACGATCCAGCAGAACGAACTCAGCTCTATTGCCAAGTGAAATTCCTGCCTATACCATAATGGTGCCTCCTCTGTAGCTGTGAACCTCTTGTGTTTAAGGCAATCGTTTTCCTGCACCAGGTTCTCTCCATACATGTATCCTTCGAGAATCTGGATACAAACCAAATCAAGATTCAACGATAAAAAGAACATTTTGCCATTGATTTTGCTCCCATATAACATATGTTCCTTTGCCAACGTAATCAACTGGCGCGATTCCCACGATTTATAGTTTGGCATCTTCAAGGACTTCGGCTAAATAAATTACAGTCTCTCAACTTTCTGTTGATGGTTTGTCTGGAAACAGTCACATTATAAGCTCCACATGCTGTCACTGTGCGATTTCTTCGCGCTTCTAACTGAACAGATGAGTAGTTGTCATTCTTGATCGTCCCAAACGCCTTTCCGGAAGAAGTCAGATAATGTTCTGAGTGGTTTCTATAGTGTTTGCCACATCAATTTGGCGCTTCCTGCTTCAATCATCACACCAGCCGTCCGCATTTCGTTTTCGGTCAAATGACATCGAGGCATGTTAAAACATTTTTTCAAAACACACAAGAAAACTCATAAAATCTCGACTAAAACTGTAAATTATCCAAATTAATTCTTTTATTTTGCATTTCTTTAAAAAACATTTTTTTTATAGGAACATTCTTTGCGGATCACTTTTTTTGTATATTTATATTGATGCATATTGATAGAATTGTGTAACACTGTTCAACATAGCTCAATGTGTAAAAAAATAAATATTTAAAATATTTAATATCCCCAGATTTTGTGCATACCTATGTGTACATACTTACCTACGGCTTTTATTTTTTGTGTCCACAATATTATTTTATTCTCTTTTTTCGATATATTTTAGTTAGAATCATTCCAGTTATCTTGATTACTATCTTAAATACGTTACAAAACATTTTTTACATACGTATATTTAAAAAAGTACAAATATAACAAACCCATTTTTGTAGATTTTTAAAAAATCTGTAACAGTTTTCATTTATAAAAATTAGATATTAAAAACGCTCTAAGATTTAGATAACGAAATCGAGTATAAAAATCATAAAAGTAAAATACAAACGTTACAAGAAACAATGAATAAAACTATACTAAAACCTTTTATATGGAACTCGAACATGAAAATAACTACTTGATTAGCAATGACTTTTTTTTTTATATTTTTAAAATATTTTCCATCTTTTACTATTTGTATATTTCCTATTTGTTAAGTAAATACATTGTTCATGATTATTTTATAGTTGTTATGAATATTCGAATACCCACTTGGAATATTTTTCGTTAACTATTGATCGCCAAATAATTACTACAAAATAAAATTATTCTCGCTGATTGTATAACGTGGTAATTTTCTTGTAGTATAATACAAACAACATAAACTCGTTTTAGGTGTAAGTTTCAAAATTTAATTATTATTTATTTAACTACTTGTTGACCCAACGAACTTCGTAATGTTTTTTTTTGGTTTTGTCGTTTTTATCATATTTTCTCGTTAGCTTCCAGGTTTTTATTATTTTTTTCGTTGTGTTTTTTAATTTTTAAATCAAATAAGCTAGATGATAACTGCGCCACCTTACAGTGGTGTCATAGTACTTAATTTAGTAAGTATTTTCTTAGTTTTCTTTTTCCACATTTTTTTTGATTTTTTTTTCATTTTGCTTTTTCGTTTTTTTTTTATTTATTTAGAACTCGAAATACAACGCTATCTACCGTGTTGTTATGAAACTTTTGTACTTTTAACATAGTGTCATACATTACTTATTTAATTCAGTCAACAGATGGTTGTGACTGTAAGATAAACAAATAATTTGCAGTAAAATAATATCTCGACAATAAATTAAATGTAAACTATCCTATCTTTTAATTTGGATCAAACTAAACACGGTGCACTAATTTGATTAAAATCGATCTATATATTTATATGTAAATACTAGTTGTACTCGCAACGTCGTTCGTGTGGCGTGTGATTGTTATATAAAAATTTCTTACCCCACCCCATTTAAGGAATGGGAGAGAAATTTTCATACACTAGATGTTAAGTTGAAAGAAGACATCTGTGAAAACCGCATACGATCAGTAGTTTTCATGTGATGCGCGCTCATGTGATGCGCGCTCATATGATGCGCGCAGAAACATACAAACAGACAAAAAAATCTAACCACATTTTTGGGTTCTATTTCTATTCTATACTGTACCCGCGACGTCGTTCGCGTGGCGTGTTGATTTTTGTATAAAAATTTCTTTCCTCACCCCGTTAAAGGGTAGGGAGGGAGAAAGTTTTATACACCAGATGTTAAGTTGAAAGAAGACAAATACGTCTTTGAAAACCGCATTCGAATAGGATCAGTAGTTTTCATGTGATGCGCGCACAAACATATACATTTCTACAGTTTTATTATATGTATAGATGTAAAGATAATAGGTATATTTATCTACGACTGCTTAGATAAGTGACGAATTTGACATTCATTTGAGTTACGTAATGAAACTCATTACCTAACTAGTGAGGTAATGAAATCAAAA
The DNA here is from genome assembly GCA_964028335.1 of Altica lythri. Taxonomy (NCBI): domain Eukaryota; kingdom Metazoa; phylum Arthropoda; class Insecta; order Coleoptera; family Chrysomelidae; genus Altica; species Altica lythri. The sequence continues at coordinate 28,918,257 of OZ034807.1, forward strand.
ACACACTCATTTTTAGTAGATTTATATCTACTATTCAGCTGGTTCGCAGGTCACGACTTCGGGAAAATTTCACTACAGTTTTTCGTTTTAGGTCCCCCTGACCTCAAAAACACCTTCCGTTCAAAAGTTTATATATATATATATATATATATATATGTATATATATATGTATGTATGTATGTATGTATGTATGTATAGTTCCGATATAACGAAATCTGTGGACACGATAGCGGTCGCATTTCTTAACGGATCGAAATGAAATTTGGTACAAAAATCAATCGTCCCAAAATCTCGGTCGAGTTCGTTAATGGGCCAAATCAGTAAGGCCGTTTGGGCGTGACATCAAATCAAAATGGAAAAAAATTCGTAACTTTTTTACTTCACCCTGTACAAAAAAATGTTAAAGGACTTTTTTGTTTGTCTTAAAGAGACCTACAACTTTTATCTAAAACATTTTTTTCTAAAACGTATACTTTTAATATAATTAATTAATATAAATCTACTGATGCGCCTGGATTACCAAGGGCCATTTTTTAATACCAACTAACGATCAAATTTATTAAACAATTATTTATGAACATTAATAATAACATGTTTACATTTATTCAAGTGTATACCTGAGGACATTTCTGTTTTAGAAATTTCCAAACTACTGCGTTTACTGGTTGAAGCTTTTACAAGTACATTCTTTTCTCCAAGAATATTCGTTGCGATACGTTTCTTATTTTCAACCGAAGTTTCTATGTATCCTTCGGCTACTGTATTGCTCTTCCAGCCCCCCCCGCCTTTTTATTGTTAGCAGGTCCGCCCCTGAGTTTGCCAACAGTGAGGTTGACGATCTTCTGAAGCAGTGACCAGTGTACTCTTTAGCATTTGGTAATTTTAAAAAAGAAGCAATATTTTTCGGCATGCTACCAATCGTGTTAATGCCAACGGGCTGTTTTATACATTTGCCATTCCTGTAACCAACAAAAAACCTCTCTACGGCATTATGTGGACGCAGTGCCATGTATTTTTTTATAATGTCTACGAAATTGATCCATCAATGTCTCCTGATGTTATAACAAACTGTCGCGAAATTTTGGTCTTTGTATTTGGTATTGTGACGCAGAAGACCTGCCCTTCGTTCCTAACGTTGGTCACTTGCATGTAAGTGAGTTCTTCTTTTCTACAGGCTCCACCAATTCCAAAGATCAAAACTACCTGAAAATATTTCTTAATCTAAAATTTCATGCCTTGTTCTTATTTACCTTTGTTAGTAGCCACTTTTCATCATCAGCTTCTTGTAAAAATCGGGTTATATGTTGTTTTGTTAAAATATTGGATTTCTTCGGTTTATATCCTTCCGACTGCCTCTTCAGAAATGCGACCAATTGAATAAATTTACTGATATCTACATTTTTCTTTATGGATATCATCGCACGTATCATCGAGTAATATGCCCACAGACTTGAAGGTTTATAGCGTTTCGAAATATTTTCAAAATATACTAGAAGTACCTTTTCACTTGCTTCATTTTTTATTTTCTTCTCATCGCACCATTTCCGCAAACGTTCATAAGCGTGCTCATATTTAATTTTTGATTTTTCCGGCAATAACGTTGAAACTACCTGCGTGGCCAATTCTTCGATATCCGAAGGCAGAGATTCGGAGTCGCTCATTATTTCACAGAAAAACAGAAATTAGAAAATTAATTCTTGAAGTTTTGACTTAAATTGTTGACATTCAAATTACATGTTGCTACGGTTCTACATACATACTATGATATTCCAATTTTTCGTCGAATTCAATTCAAAAGTATAATTTCCTAAATTCTGAGCAGTCGTAGATAAAAAGTTGTATCTAATACGTGGGATAAGGCATATTACTGAGACTCATGCTCCTACTTCGACTCGGGCTACGCCCTCGTCTCAGCAACTCACCGCATTCGTCAGTTAATGATGCTCTTATCCCACTAATTAAATAAATAACTCTTATATTTATATTAAAATATCCTTATCAGTAGCTGTATAGATTAACAATTTACATACTTCTCATAAATCGATTTTGAGAGATTGGTTATCACAGAAGAAAGTTTGTTTTTACTACTTCAGTATAAAATATAGAATCCAATATCAATCATTCTTACGATTTTTATTCGTGATCACGAACCGATTAGTTTAAATAAAAAAAATCGAAAAGAGGTTGACCTTAAAGGCCATCCTTGCAACTTCCCGCTAGTTTTAACCGCAAAGCTATAGTAACGTGACGTATTTTGACGTTTTTGACTTTTTTTGAAATGTTTAAAAAGCCATAACTTTTTAACGCGTTATTCGATTATGATGTTAAAGATGGCATTCGACGCAGTTTTTTCTAAATCTCTAAGTTATTAAAAAAAAAACACTTTTTTTTGAAATTTTTCGACAACGATATCTCACGAACGAATCAACCGATTTTAATTTGCAAAACGGCATTCGACGTGGCTTTTTAAGCTTGAGAGCTGATTAGGTTATGAAATTGATCGATGCAATAGCCAAAAAGATATGCCCAAAAAACATCATTTTTACCAATTGTGTTTTTCGGTTATTTTGAAATTTCTCGAAATCTACCAGCTCGAATTGGTTCAAACTTACAGGAAATCTAAGTTAGATGGAACTCTTTGGAATACTTTTTATTTCATTCCGATCGGTCAAGCCGTTCAAAAGTTATAAGAGGTTTACATACATCCACACACACATCCACACGTACATATACAGACAAACAGACACCCTCGTAAAAATAGTCAGGGGAGGTTCCTAAGACCTCAAAACGTTGAGATCCGATGAAAACTCGATTTTCGAAAAACGGGGTGAAACCAATAACTTCCCGATTTAAAAAAAAAAAATTAATTTTTTTTAGCGGGAAGTTAAAAAATGAAACTAATTAGTAAGGATTTATAAATATACTTTCCATGTACAGAGAGCGATCAGTTACAGTTTTATTACATGTATACATCAATTTTGAGTAGTCGAAACTTCTAGAAATACTCTTATTTTTAAATCTCATTGAAACTTAATTAAGTTCGATTCTTGCTTCAAGATAACGGAGCTAAAAGAATTGATGAAAAAACCTAAATGGATTGATCTGTATTATAGCTTAGACCTTGGTCCAGCAACAAAGTCTTAATTACGACATAAACGAGCTAATATAGGTACTCTAAGGTTTCGAAATTACAAAAAAGTAAATCCGTAACCTATTTCACGAGAACTATTCGGATTTGCACGTATAAACATGACATTTAGAAAGCCTTAAAGGTTGTTTGACTCATTCGTATCAGAATGAAATCGGGTCGCTAGGCACAAATTCAATAAAGTCAACTTTCAGCAACAATGAGAAATAACAATACTCGTACGGAATAAATGAAAATATTCTGTTTAATATGAATACTATAAAAAGATCAAGTGTCTCTAATAGATTTAAATCAGAATCCATTTTAGTACATTTTTGACACCAAATTTTGTGATTAAGTGGCGTCGTAGTACTTCATTAAGTAAAAATTGACCGTCTAAAAATATGACATATCAGCTGTGCCACCTTATAATGGCTTGTAAATATTTAAGATATCAACTGCACCACCTTACGGTGGCGTCATTATAAGTAAGAATTGCACATTTAAATATATGAGATGTTAACTGCGTCATCTTAAAATCACGTGTAAATATACAGCGTGTTAAAAAAAGGTCACAAAATGAAATGGGTTATAGCATGTTTCATAATAAGCAAAAAACTGTTAATTAACTTATGTGCGCAAATTAACGGTAGAATCAAATTAGGTGTTCACAGTGCCCTCCCTTCATTTAAATGTTGCTACGAGGCAGTCTCCGCCGCAGGTATTCTCGAACTCTTTCCAAAATACCTCCATTGGCTAGGATTCGATGACATCACAGCTCTACTCTTTGCTGCAGCTCCTCGAGGTTATTAACAGGAGTGACGTATTCGAAATTTTTTAGGTAAAGGTTGCGGTATCAGGTCCTGTCGGATGCGACATTATTTTAATTTTTCCCAAATGTCATTAAATATATTCTTGTTTGTAGAGTTTCTAAATTTCAGAAATTCCCCGAGAGATATCTCAAAAAATAATTACTTTACTAACCTTTATTGAATTTTCATAATCCTGTTAATAGAGAAAACCTTCAGAGTTGATTAGGAAGTTTTGATGGACATTTATTTTTCTTTGAACATCTCCCTTCGCAACAAATTAATCACCGTAAATGCTAGAAACTCAATCTTAAATTGATTTTATTCTGATCGATTAGCTCTGCAGGGATTATATTTTTCATCCAATTTTATATATTATATACACTATCGTAGCTCCCAAATTATCGCCACTAACAACAATCACACTTGCAGCAACACTTCTCTAATTGAAATAGCAAACAAAAAATCCTCTTAAAGTCTTCCACCACATAAAAAAATATATTCTAAAAATTCGTCTTTGTAAACTCACCTCGTTTTACAAAATATTTCACATTAATTAGATTGTACAATTGTAATAAAAATTTCTCCAAACCAGTGTTTTGCTTAAGGCATTCACCTGAATTCCTCATCTTATCTCAATTACTGATAAACATAGGCAGCCTAAGAAAAGCTTGTATATAGTTCTAGCTGCTTCTTTAAAAATGTTAATCGTATTATTTTAATTTTAGGGAAGTGATAGTTCAAGTGCAAGCAGTAGTAAATCGATACCAAGATCAACAACATCTGCCTCTCGCCAGTTACAAAGAAAACTTGAAGCTAGGATAGAACATGCAAAACGGTTACACCAGGATTACATTACTACTTCCAATTCACCTGGATTAATACCGATACAGAGGCTTCCTATACCCGGTGCCAAAGATCAGCAACCTCTAGTTCAGTGGGATTCTGACGAGAGGTTAGTTTGTAAAGTTATTTGTTATTTCTTTAATTTTTTTAATATATCGCTTAGTTTATTCACAAAGGTTTTCTATTTTGCTGATTAAATAACAACACTTGCAACGTTACCTTATCTACAAACTTAGTCACTCATGCCCTTAATGCAATTCTCGATTATTACTCAGATTTATTTCAGTGATCATTGATATGAAAACTTCTTTATTGCGATCCTGACTTTTAAACAAACAATTAAAGGGATCTAATATTCTGGTTTAGAAAAAACCTAAGTGTCTTATGCACATTAGTTTAATATTAACATTTTCTTCATTTATTGGGGAACTTATAACCCAATAAGAAAAGAAAATAAATATACCAAAAAGAAGTTATGTAGAATATTTAAATACTCCTGTTTAATACCTAAACTTGATCCCTCATGCATTTTATCCCATTTTAAAAGTTATTTTTTAATGATTTTGGGTTTAAATTTTAAGTCCTCTTACATGTATGTATAAGCGTAATAAATGGTGATACAACAGTGAAGATCTATTGTGTCCCCCTTTTCTTGTTATAATTCTACGATCTTAGTTATCTGACCCTAGAATTACGTAATGCAATGCATTCTGAGCGTATCTGTATTGAGGTTTCGTTCTTTTCCTTACAAAATCTGCACTTTGCCTCATCTACCAATCCTAGTTTCTTTACGTGTCGTCTTAATCAGCAGTGCCCGATTAATATTCCCACGATAATATGGAGGTTGTTTTTGCAGAGGTCTAGACAACTGAAAGATCTCTTCTAGTTATAGTTTCCCGGGTGCGTCTTCGTTTGTTTCCAAGATCGTTCCAGTACTTGGATTTTCTCTATCCACTTATTTTCTTAGTTTTTCTAAGACTGTACTACTGCTGATTTCACAAGATGGTTCTGGTCCCAAATATGGGGTTTCAGCTCCTTTTTTGCCAGCTTTATCTGCTGATTTGTTTCGTGCCATTCCTATGTTTCCTGGAATCCATAAGAGGGTAACAGATTTATTTTGTCTTAGTTTATTTAGTTTGCCTATGCATTCCCAGACTATCTTTAAACATTTTATGGTATTTTGGTTTAGCCACAGTATGGTGTCTTTGTCCCATACAGATTTAACACCCAGTTTTGTGGTGAATTTTCTCAAAAAAATTAAATTTCTTTGGCATGTCATTTTGGGGCATTTCCCAATTTCAATCAAATTAAAGTGATCGATGAAAAATAGCAAAAATAAAGAACTAAACTTGTTTTTAATTGATGCATTGTTATCATTCTCACTAACTGCTACTGGATCTTACTAATTAAAATCCACAAAAATAACTCATAAAGCCATACATTTATGAGCCCATACAAACTTCGCCACATATTTTTATCAACTTTTACTTCGACATGAAAATTTGTAGTATTTTCCAATGTTTTATTGGATATGGTCGGTCCCAAATTACACACTAAAACGTTGGTTTAAACTTTAATTTATTAAAAATACCGAGCGGAATTTATGGGCGTTTATAAAAACATGCTTTTTTAATTGGACGCATTTTTTTCATTGTCACTAACTTCTGCTCGATATTTCTTGCCATATTTGCTGTAGTAGTCGTAATTTAAATTTTTTTTCAGAAAAATCGCTGTATCTCGTTTTTTTTAAGATATTGGCAAGATTTAATGAGACTGGTACTCTGGATAAGATAAAAAATTAAACTCGCTTTCTCAATTTTTAAAAAGTTGATAGTGTTTTGTTTTTTAAGAAAAATTGCTATATCTTCGTTGTTTTTTAAATATTTGCAATATTCAAAAAGATTTGTAATTTACATCAAATTATCTATCACATAAATCAAACCTATTTCTTATTGCAATTATTAAAAAAGTTGATAGTTTTTTGTTTTTTGGCCTTTTTTTGATTTTCTATAGAAATGTCAACAATTATCAACACATAGTTTAGTTTAATAATCACTGAATATCTGGAAGTTTATTTATCCAATAAAAACCATTACAATTAGTGTTTATTGACTTTTTGTTTACAGTGAGGAAGACATAGCGAATTTCTTCCCTCAGGCTAGAAAAGAGTCAAAAGTGCATCACGAACTGACTGATACGTTTAGTATAGAAGAAATGAGCATATCAGGTGATGATTATGAAGAAGACTTACATTTAGTGCCACCTACTACAATATATAAGACTTTTAAGTGTTGTCCGATTTCTAGTTGTAATATATTGTGAATTTGTTATTTGTTGAATTTATACTCCATTTCTAAACATATATATCTTTTTGAGGGTAAAGAGTTTTGACTGATTTAAGTTTATTAGAAAATTGTTAAATTAATCAATTGTGAGAATAATGTAATCTGTTTACATCAAACCTCAGAGATCTATATACAAAGTTTTTATTAAAATATTATGTAGCATCAGCGATTCAAGATCAATAAAAAGTATCCGCTGGGTGCGAAGGATAGGGTGGGAGAACCACGAATCGATCGCAGCGCTCACCGTGGCTAAAAAAGGAACTTACGGCGGACGATTAATCACTTTTTACTAAGGATTTTACATCGATTTCACTTATCCATGCGTCGATTTAAAAAGTAAATAAACCTTCGTCACGAAACCTGCTGAACAGTCAACTGCAACAACAATGGCAAAAATAGTGATCAGAAATTCTATAAATTTCCACAAAAAGTTGGAAACGGGAACAACGTGTGAAGTAGTGGATAATCGCTATCAAGAGGAAAAACCTAATAAGCTAACTTAAAAAGCAACATTTTAAATATTTGCTATATTTAGTAGATACCTATGTTGTAGGAAGCATCACGTTTTATTTTTACGTCTTGCACATGTTAAGCCAAAACTAATTCTTTACCTTTGTTGGTTGTTTGAGGTTGGAAAGTTATGTCGTGAGTGATTGCTTGAAAAACAGTTTTAATTATTAATTTGGCCATGTTTAACTGAAAATACACAAAACGTCTGCATTATTAACGGCGTTATAATCATATTATTATCATCTATAATGCGATAATCGATTACATTTATTTATTTTTTTAATTACTTCACGTGAAGTCCGCCGTGATAAAGCCCATCTATACTACTTAAAATTTAATGATTTTGACATTTTAGACGAAAAATAAAAACGATAAATATTATTATCGACGCTATAGATTTACATGACCAATACATTTGGGTAGAAAACTAATAAATTACGATGTTTCATTGGAAATAATTATTTGTTTACTTACTTTTCGTAATGACAGTTAGCCATTTGATATTTTAAAGTCCGCCGTAATTGTAAACGCAAGGTGCCGCTATCATCGCGCACCCAGCGGATAGAAAAAAGCAAATAACATTTTGTCTACAAACGATTGGAAATCGTTAAACTTTTGTCAATTTAGAATTTAACGATTGCAGGTGGAGCTGTTTCAAAATTTTGTCTTTTAACTGTGAAGGATAGAGGTAAGGAGCACCATCTCATCTGAGGATTCAGCAGAAAAGTGTCCGCTAGCAAACAGCAAATTATAGTTCAAAATGCTACCGAAATGGCGCTTATATCAAAGGACTGTATGAATTATAGAGAACGTTAAGTATGCAGAGTTTGAGTTATTAACTAATTATAAGAGTTACTGTAAGATAACTTTGACAGTCAAATCCTTCAATTTTAAAGCAAAAATGTTTCATTTTGTATACATCCACATATCCTTATTCTTTAATATTTAACTTTTCATTTAAACATTACCATCGTGCTACAGTCTGGATCTGGAAATTTGGGGAGGGGCGAGGTAGTGCTCAGCCAGCACTGAGGCCACATATGACCCATTGTGCATCCTCCCGTGTGTAGGGATATCCTCACCTCAGGCTGTTACCAGGCCTAGTTATTTAAAATAGGTGATGAGGCTCCCGAGGGGGATCTCCCTGACATCGGCTGGTATAAGCCAGTACTCGCCCAACACGGATCTTCTGATTTCAGAAAAAGCAGAGCAGTCATACATTATGTGTTCTACTGTTTCCTCTTCTTGTTCGCAGCCTCTGCTACAGTGGCGCCACATTAATTTGTTCCCTTCCGATGAACACTTTTTGATACATTCAGATGGTTCTTCTTCCTTCTACCCTGCATACTTAAAATTTTAAATTTGTGTCAAATTTAATTATAATATTTGTAAAATTTGTAGATGGCGTTGATTCTACTATTTTTTTTTTGTAGTTAAATAGTTTTAGTATCTCCTATTTAATTATTTTAAGTTTTGCGATCAAGCTACCATATCTAATACAAATCATCTTAAAAGGATAATTTCTGGTAGAAAGTTTGTTAATACATTTGCTTGCTACTACGGAGTGATTGTTGGTATGGTGGCGATTAGTTGTACTAATTAAAATTTGTAAAGTAACTTATTGATGGAGAGTAAGTTCTAGAGTAAAACAAAGTGAATTTATATTACAAATAAACGAAATTAAAAATGATTAGGTACTAATAAATAAAAGGTTTTGATATGATTTTTTTTTGTTAGTTATGACTGACTCTCTCTAAAAACTAGTATTTATTATGTTTTTATGAACTAAGATAAATTTGTACGTTTAAAAATGCTTCCTATAACAATAAATTAAAAACAAAACTTTTATCACAATTAGGAAAATAGCGTTTTTATTTATTCCTGAAAGAGTTTGACAGAACGCCTTTTAATAGGGTGTGTTGTCAAACAGTGAACCTGCACCATTTTTAAATATTGCGACGTATGCCGCTCTTTGCAATCTCGTCAAAACTTGTCGCGTGTGAATCACACTCACCACATCTAGTTTGCCAAATGCGGGCACAAGTGAGTGAGGAGTGTTTATTTGTTTTTGGACACAATAACCTAAACTTTTCCGCGTAAGTATTCGATTTCTATATTCTTACCTTATTAGATATTTCCCGTTAAACTGCGTTAGTGTTTTTCTGCATAAATTTGCTGTATTAGAAATATAATAGCCTGGTTTTTAAAGTAAACTATGTATAATAAAATTTTCCTGTTGCTCAGTGAGCCTACCCAACCAGGTCAATAATGAATCATGCCACTAGGTAAAAAACAAGAACCAAGATTGGTAAATACACTAAACCTAACTTAAAAATGATATTAAAAAATGGTAAAATGGTTTATCTATACGGCAAGTAACAAAAGATCATAATATTGCATACTCTACATTCCCAATCAACGAAAGGAGGAAGATGACAGATATAACATAAATGGAGTATTGTCTGGGAGGTTTATAAAATAACTATAAAAAAAACTTGGAAATACAAGAGATGGTCTTGCAAGAATGGAATGGATTCTGTCCTTCAAACAACGGCATCTAGAAATTACAGTCAAAAACCTGAACCTATCAGTGTTGCAGGATCAACGGCGTTCAACCCCGAAAGTGTTAAAGTGTTTTTTGATAATTTATAAACTGTTATCGACCAAAATCCACTATTTTCAGATGGAACGCAAAATTTTAATTTGGACGAAATTTGTATCACGACCTTTCAAAAACCACAAAAAGTTGTTGCAAATGGTGTTTATTAACAAACTTACAATTAGTGAAAAGGAGACATTGGTTATAACATACTGTAGGATTAGTTAATGGGATTTGCTTTGCGATCTGTCATCATTTTTACTCGAAAAATGTTTAAAAACAATGTTGAATGGAGCTCTTCCTGGTTGCTAATACAAGTGGTTGGATGACAAGTGAATTTTTTGTTGTATAAATTGTTTCCAAAAGGCGTTTTGTTCTTTTATTAAAAATATTTTTCGTTACCTTATGATTATTTTAAACAAACAGAAAAGAATATATACAAACTGTTAATATTATTGTCTTTTCAGTTTTTAAGTTTTCATTCAATAACCTTTAATTCACTGTACAATAGGTGCCTGGTTCAGTGGAACCAGTTTCAATTATTTAAGAAGGCTTTATTTTTCAATTTACAATACCGATATTTATATAAATAAAAAAAAACACAATTAATTTGTTATCTACAGTACAAAATCTGGGACACAAAATTTTCCAAGATATAGGTGATAAAAAATGTTCACATACAGGTGGAACTATATTGTTACATAAGGAAGATTTACAAATATTGCAAGTATATAAAGTGTGTGAAGATAAAATTTTTTGGTTAACAGGGGTCTCATTACTATTTCAAAACAAAAAGTATAATATTTTTGTTTTATATAGATCTTCAAGTAGCAGCATAGCACGATTCTTGGATTTGTTTGAAAGTTGGTTTGATAGTAACATTAGTGAGACAAATAATAAAATAATTGTATGTGGCGATTTTAATATAAACTGGTTGGAAAATACTATATACAGTAATAGGTTAAAAAATTTGATTTGTGAAAATGGTTTTAAAAACTTGGTAAATGAGTTTACACATATAAATGATAGGGGGGGGGGGACTTTAATAGATTTAATTTTGTCTAATACCGAACTTAATGTAACAATATTTGATGATCCCAAAATAAGCAGTCATCGCAATATAACAGTATCACTGAAACATATTGAACCAAATAAACGGAATGAACATGAACATTGTTTAGAAACCAGGGGAAGAAATATAGATTTTAAACAGATAGGAATAAAATTAAAAGAAATTAGCTGGAACTATAGTGGGGATTTGGATAAGAGATATAATGAGTTTATTATGAAAATATTGTCAGTTTTGAATGAAGTTGCTCCGAAAAAACAGGTAAAAATATTTAAGCACTATAAAGAGTTTTGGAACAAAACGGTTAGTCAAGTTGCAAAGGAAAGGGATGAAAGTTTTAAACTATATAAAAATAATAAAACTTGGGGCAATTGGGAAATTTATAAACAGAAACGAAATAGGGCGGTAAAAACAATTAGAGAAGAGAAAAGAAAATACTTAGAAAAAAATATTGATCGAAACAAAAATAATCCAATTGAGATGTGGAAAACGTTAAAAGAGCTTGTTCCAGATAATAATCTAGTTAATAATTTCATTTCAATTGATATGGGAAATGGGGAAGTAATATCTAACATTAATTTAATGCCCAACTACTTAAATTTATTATATGTTAAAAGTATTATTGAAATTACAGATCAGATTGATAAAACTTTTTCTGCTGAGTATCCTATAAATCGATATGGTTACAAATAACAAACTGATAAATTTTAATTTTATCACCATTGAAGAACTAAAAGAGACTGTAAACTCATTAAAAAATAAAGGGAGGGTACCTGATGAAATGAAATTGTCCACCATTATTCCTATTCCTAAGGTACCAAATAGCAATAAAGCGATACACTTGAGGCCAATAAATATGATAAGTGCTACAGCCAAAATATTGGAAAAAGTTATTTATGAGCAATTAGTTGGTTATTTGAAAGGAAATAGTTTGCTTTGTGAATATCAATCTGGTTTTAGAAGCAAGCACAGCTGCGAGACTGCATTACAAGGTGCACTGTTTGATTGGAAAAACAACATAGAAAACGATTTTATTACTGGACCTACAACGAGCTTTCGAGACAATTGACAGAGGGAGACTTATAAGGAAAATTAAGGGTGTTGGGATTGATGAGATGGCATTGAACTGGATAATTGATTATTTAACAAAAAGACAACAGAAACTAAAAATAAATCAAATATATTCCGGGAAAATAGACAATAATGTAGGTGTTCCCCAAGGCAGTGTTTTAGGACCATTGCTTTTTTTAATATATATTAATGATATAGTAGGGCCTGCGGGTGAATGAAAGTTTCGTCTATTTGCCGATGATGCACTGGTAGATTTTGCTTGTGAAAGCTTACAGAATTGTTTGGATGTAGTAAATAGCACCTTGGAAGAAGTATATAAGTATTGCTGTGCAAATTTATTAAAGGTCAATGTGAGTAAAACAAAGTGGATGATATTGGGAAATGATAAAAAATATGAGTTGAGCAACAATTTGAACTTAAATATAAGGATAGGGAACAATGACATAGAAAGAGTTAATAAATTTGTTTATCTCGGTGTAACAATTGATAACCAATTACATTTTAAAGATCATGCTAACCAAGTAATTAAAACAGTAGCATATAAAATTAATTATTTGAGAAGATGTTCACCATACCTTAGTCAGTGGTCAAAACTTACATTATATAATACACTTCAATTATTGTTCTACTATATTATATATGTTAAACCAGAATGAAACAAATAGACTGCAAAAAATGCAGAATCGTGCTATGCGCATTATTTTGCAGTGTTCAAGGTTCACCCCCATAAACTTAATGCTAGAAACACTTAATTGGTTGCCAATAGTAAAACTCCTTAAGTACTACACACTCATTTTTATTTTTAAAATCAAAATTGGTCAAGCACCTGTATATCTACAGGATAAGTTAACTTACAACAATGAAATGTAGGAACATGTAGGAAAAATAGTACATTTAATTCCATTTTTAATAGGGGTGTGATTATGTATAACAGCTTGCCAAATGATATAAAGGACTGCACATCTTTGTATACTTTTAAAAATAAATTGAAGGATTACTTTTTGGCTACATAAGTGTGTTAGTTGTAGTGTACTTGTGTATGTAAGCTTTATTTATTTATATTTAAAAATTGTGATAATTGTATTTTTTTTTGATTTTTTTTGGTGCAAAATTATGTATTGTAAATGAATTAGTTTTTTTACTAAATAAAGAGATATATACTGTTCAACAAGGTACCTACCTTAACTTTTTTTTTAATTAAGAAATCTTTACTTATCTTTGTACTTTGACAAATTCGAGTCAAAAGAAAATTGCAAATCGTTATATTTTTTACTGTAAAACAATGATAATCCAAGATTTAAATGTCAAGATAGTCCCAGAACGTTCAGACACTTTTACATTACAGATTAGGGCCCATGATTTTTTGAAACTTTAGTATATACATTTTCTTGTTAGTAATTGTAGTAATTAAAACAATTTTCAAAAAATTCATCCATAAACGGACACTTTATATGTTTATATGGATTTATAAAGGACTAAAGGACTAAATCCGAGTTATGTATTTTGTTGTTATTTCAGAATAAAGATTTATTAACGGAAACACAGCTGATCCAATTTTACCCTGCAGGTGCTTTTGTAACATTTTTACTATTGCCAACTTAAAAATCAATTGATAGGAAATTTTTCCTGTCTGATCCCAGAGTATGTGATTCACTGTTTCCTCATTTTTTTCAAAACCTTGACGAAGTGGTGTCTCAGCTGATTTCTCACTAAAGATATATTTTAGTAGATGTCAAAGATAATAATAGTATACCTAATACTATTATGACGTTTTACAGAGTCTTTGAAAATCAAAGAACATATAGACCGTTTACTAAGAACCAACAACTACTTCCCTGGCTATATGCCACGACGGACATTGAATTACAGTTCAAAGTTAAACGGGGTTAGTATATCTGCAAGATAGAACTAACCATTTTAGTTTGCAATTCGATAGGATATCACTTGTAGACCGGTTTCGACGTTTTTTGCGTCTCATCAGTACAAGGCAGATATCCATCCAGAAGCTCCAAGAGCAACTAGATTGGAGATATGTCTGAAACCACACAAATACATTATCTTTGGTAAAGAAAATGTTAAAAGTGCGATAATAGCGACATCTCCATAACTAATTGCAAACTGAAATTCTATTTGACAAAAAACCTCTCGGCTTTGTAGGGTTAACTACTTGATTGCAGTTTCCTGCTAATCAATTGTCATTTCAGTAAAACGTTTATCAAATAGATGTCAAAGATAATAATAGTATACCTAATACTATTATGACGTTTTACAGAGTCTTTGAAAATCAAAGAACATATAGACCGTTTACTAAGAACCAACAACTACTTCCCTGGCTATATGCCACGACGGACATTGAATTACAGTTCAAAGTTAAACGGGGTTAGTATATCTGCAAGATAGAACTAACCATTTTAGTTTGCAATTCGATAGGATATCACTTGTAGACCGGTTTCGACGTTTTTTGCGTCTCATCAGTACAAGGCAGATATCCATCCAGAAGCTCCAAGAGCAACTAGATTGGAGATATGTCTGAAACCATATAGCCAGGGAAGTAGTTGTTGGTTCTTAGTAAACGGTCTATATGTTCTTTGATTTTCAAAGACTCTGTAAAACGTCATAATAGTATTAGGTATACTATTATTATCTTTGACATCTATTTGATAAACGTTTTACTGAAATGACAATTGATTAGCAGGAAACTGCAATCAAGTAGTTAACCCTACAAAGCCGAGAGGTTTTTTGTCAAATAGAATTTCAGTTTGCAATTAGTTATGGAGATGTCGCTATTATCGCACTTTTAACATTTTCTTTACCAAAGATAATGTATTTGTGTGGTTTCAGACATATCTCCAATCTAGTTGCTCTTGGAGCTTCTGGATGGATATCTGCCTTGTACTGATGAGACGCAAAAAACGTCGAAACCGGTCTACAAGTGATATCCTATCGAATTGCAAACTAAAATGGTTAGTTCTATCTTGCAGATATACTAACCCCGTTTAACTTTGAACTGTAATTCAATGTCCGTCGTGGCATATAGCCAGGGAAGTAGTTGTTGGTTCTTAGTAAACGGTCTATATGTTCTTTGATTTTCAAAGACTCTGTAAAACGTCATAATAGTATTAGGTATACTATTATTATCTTTGACATCTATTTGATAAACGTTTTACTGAAATGACAATTGATTAGCAGGAAACTGCAATCAAGTAGTTAAATATATTTTAGTAGTTGGTGATAACCACTTACAATTCGGACAACTATACATAGATTCTGTCAGGTCAGTGCCTTATATTTGAATGCAGTGTCCTCGTCAGGATGAGTTTATAGCTCTCCTTGCAGTCTATAGTAATTTTTTTACCAGTATTTAATAAAATTTGGATAGGAATCCTCAACCCGCGACATTGCTTGTTTGGTGGTCGTGCGAAGATCAATATATTTCTGACCTGCAGCACATTTACCTGGCTTAGGGTGATTGTGTACCTATGGTTATGCCTAAATTAGGTTTTGGTGACATTTATGTACTAGTCTTGAAATAAGGCTTCATATCTTCAAGGCTGATGGTATTTGTCGACATTTGTGTAGATCCTTTGTATATACACTACATTTGGATGTGGTGTTAGTGAAAAAACAATTATCAATTATGAAAGGTTTGTTTCTAATTTAAATTACCAAGAATTTAATTACATGAAAAAGTTTTTATTTCCACTTTCGAACCTCTTACCAGCCAATGATTAAAAAATGTTTAGTACAGTTAAGCTCTTGACCAACAGAGTTCAAATAACGTGGAGCAAACACTCATTATGTCACAATCTACGTTTTTTATACATCTTAACGGGAATTTAATTTTAATATTAATTATAAATTTACATATATTTTTTATAAATATTGTGTCAAAATTTGAAAGCAAACGTACAACTTTTCTGTTTGTAGCCAGCCATTGCTATAGAATAAATTATCGTATACGTACGTACGCGTTCTTTTCTTATCTTGGAAGCGGAGTTTTTCCTATGTAACACTTTACTTATATCTGTCGCCTCTTTAAGTATTTTTCGTCTGTCAGAAAGTCAAATCATTATCAATTTTATAAGTATTCTGTAAAATTAGGCAACAACAGTTTATCTTTAAAGATTAAGAACAATTGACATGGTAAAAATGATGAAAAGCATATTTCGTACTGCCAAAAAATTTAAATAAAATTCCAATAAAGATTGTTTTTCTAACACATCAACGTTGGAAATCTCTGACTAAAGAAAACAAGGTAAAAAATATTTTTCTATCTGTTCTTTTTTCATAGAAGCTACGACAGCTGTCGCTGGATATATTACTACCTACTTTTTTTTATTAAATGAAATTCAATATTTCTATTTTACCTTGAACATAAGTTATAGAAATATTCCCATTTATCTGGTATTACGTAAACACTTATCATTATCATCATCAAGGTGTCTTATTCCCGATTGGGATGTTTGACGCTCTTCTATTTAGAGCTATTTGATTCGTTTAACGCCATGAAAAAGTCCGCATTCTTAATGGTTCTTTTCACAAGTCATTATGCGACATGACTTCCTTTACGCTTTTCTTCCACTCTTTTCTATTTGTGCAAATTTCCCTCTAGTTTCTCACTTTCATGACTTTAATATCTCTATCGACCTGGTACCTCTATCTTTCTTTCGGTCTTCTTCTCGGTCTTTCTTTCTCTGGTTTTCACCAAATTACCTGTTTTAATCAGGAAGTCGTTTTTTCTTCTCTCTATGTGTCCTATCCATCTCAGTCTTTGCGCTGTTATAAATCTGACAATATCTTCTCCAAATATTGTATCTCAAATTTTATGATTCATTCTACTTCTCATTTCCAATTTTTTCATTTTTATGGGGCTCGCGATTCTCCTTATAGTATTCTTTCTTCGTCTTTACTTGTGAGGCACATTATCTCAGCTGCTTATGTAGTTACAGGTCTGATTGTCACTTTGTATACTTTCAGCTTTGTATTTCCAGATAAGTTCTTGTCCTTCATTAGGTTATGGTATCTCCAATATGTTCTATTGTCTGCTATTATTCGTCACTTTTTTCATTTTTTCCATTCAGTATTACTTACATTATTGAACCTTTTTAAAAGTTTTGTTTATATCTTTTCTAGTACATATTAGGTATTTTGTTTTTCCTTAATTGATTTCTAAGCATTCATACCTTGCTTCCTTTGCTAGGGCTGTTAGACCTTTTTTTGTCTGTTCCCATAAGTACAATGTCGTCTGCATATGCTAATACTTGTCTCGAAGATAGGTGAGTTACCGGATTTTTCGAGAAACATCAAAGGGAATTTGCCCAGTTACGTGAGTGGCGCCATGTCGCGGCTTGACACTTACCTAACTCTTTCTCAATCAAAACGTAACAAAAAAAATTTCGCGGGAAGAAGGTGTTGCACAATGACAAAATGACAAATTATCCATAATAATATTTTTCAAATGTGTAGTGCATAATTGTAACAATAAGTCACTAAATAAAATTGTGATTTTCTTCAAACTCACAGATTTATAAAAGTTTTTACCAAAATGTACTGAGAACAGAATTAAGACGATAGTTTTTTCTCTGGTCAGAGTTCAGTAAAATAAAATGTGTTAAGTGTTTATTTGGCATTAACTTTTGGTGTATTTACCTATATAGTGACTTCTGGGTGATCATTGAGTTTTATAAAAGTAATCCAGAAATTTGAAATCCAAAACAAAAATCTAATAAAGACAAAAACAAGGAACGTCATTTATTAACTAGAATATGGTTTCATTACTCAATTAACAATTAATTATTTAGTTTGCGGTAATAATTTATAGACAAAATAAATATATGTAATTATGTTGTTGAATGCCATACTAAGCAACTAATTACACAACGACTGTGTGGATACTCGTACGGCGATGGTGCCAATCATGGACCTGGGACCATCAAATAATTAACTATCATCGCCGATTGTGTAGAGTGTAGAGGATCCATAATGTTTAAAGTAGGTACTTCTGTGTAATTTAACACAAAAGTAATATCAACTGTTAAAGCTGACAATAGTAAAACACACATAAACATTAAGCAAATATTTAAATAGTAAAACATCTTAAATAACATTACTTCTGGGTTATCGCACTAATGCCTAAACTAATTAACCAACGCGTAGTGCAGTGTCAAGTTGAATGTTAAATATTTAAAAATAATTTGACAACGTAGTGTACGTTTCTTATGGTTGGTTATTCTAAATTTATCGTTTAGCTCATATTCCGAGCATTTACTAACCAGAGACAGTCTTCAATATTGTTAAAACAAGTCGATGGAGAGTTAAAAGGAAACTATATGTGCAATCTTTATCATGTACCTCGCTCTGATAACCATAACCATGCAATGATTTTTTGTATGGACAGATACACTAGATAAGATTTATCGTGCCCCCCATTTCTTGGTATAATTCTGATGATTCTGCACTTTGCTTTATTTACGAATCCAAGTTTCTTTATATGTCCTCTTAATCGGCAGTGCTCGGTTAATATTTCTATTGTAACACGGAGGTTGTTTTTACTGAGGTTTAGACAGCTGAAAGATCTTTGCTAATTATTATCCTAAAACCGTCTTCGGTCTTAGTCCTTTTAATTCGTTCCAGTACGTGGATTTTTCTCTATCCACTTCTTTCCTTAGTTTTTTTAAGACTGTAATACTGCTGATTCCACAAGATTGTTCTGGGTTTTCAGCTTCTTCTTTTACAAACTTATCTGTTGTTTCGTTTAAAGAGATATATAGCACATGGATTTATTTTAATGAAATGTCCTTATTCGTTTCAGACTCAAAGCATAATAGGCTGTCTCTGATTTTTATATTCTCGAAGTTGTTCAGTTAACGATCAATTGATTTTAAATTATTAAGTACCATCAAGGTATGAAATCGGCTTGTGTCCTTCCGTCCGTGTGCGCTATAACTCTTGAGCTAAAGGTCACAGGGTCCCTAAAATTTGGTATATTGGATCCTTATGTAATGGAAAAGAACACTATTGATTTTAGTCCAGATCGAAGAACCCAAACGATAAAATGTTAATGTAAATGGTTATCTGAAACTAGTGTATATAATTAATATTTTCCTTTATTTGTGAGTAAAAGATAAAAGGATAATGAAATTTGGTATATAGAATCCTCATGTCATGGAAAATATTTTGGTTCAGATCGGATAACCTTAGCGGTAAAATTTTAACAGCTTTCCGAAACGCGTATATATAATGCATATGTATAAATTGGATAGAAGTTTCTTACTTCTTAAACTTTTTGAACACTTAAATTTAGTATGTGCATATAAAAAACATTTGAATTCAGTAATGTGAGAAATCTTTATTGGATAAAATAAATTGACATGTTAGTTACCTACTCATTTCACAAACTAGATTTTAAATACTCTTATCCCTATAATATTATAAATGTCAATGTAAGTTTGTTTGTTACGCTTTCACGCGAAAACTACTCAACCGATCATCATAAAACTTTGTACACATATTCTTGGAGGTATTAGAAGTAACTGTAGGATACTTTTTATTAAAAAAAATATTTTTATTTTTTACGACAAAAAAAATTCTAAATTAAATAATATAACGCTACCGTAAGGTGGCGTAGTTAATATCTCATATATTTAAACGAGCAATTACTTCTAAATTAACTACTATGACGCCACCGTAAGGTGGCGCAGTATATATCCAATATATTTCATCGATAAATTATAAAATGCAACGAAAAAATAGTATAAACCTGATAAAAAGAAAATATGATATAATAAAAAAAATCATTGAAAACAAAATAATAAAAATTCGAAAAAACGAAAAATAAAAAAAAGTCACGACAGTGTTATGCGGTAGGAAGACCGCCGGGACAGCTAGTAAAATATAATTTTAAAACTAGGATATACTTTAAAAGAGGATATAATTAAGAAGTATTCAACCTAAAAATTTAAAATATTATATTATATAAACCCAATTTCCCCTCAGTGGCGTTTATGTGTAAAAAGTGGGTTACATATATGAAAAGTATCAAAGGTCAACCGAAGAAAAATAAAGATGAAGCTAGAAAAACAATTCCTTCATATATATGTATGAATCATAAAGTATGCAGAATTTCAATGTAAATAATACGACATGCAGAAGCGATATGAAGTTGCAGAGGCTGCAATATCTCACATATATTTCAATTAAATCCGGATTTGTTATGTTTTTGCCATGTTATTGATCCGGAATTTTCAACTACTTATAATGGTTGTGTTTATTTCGATTAAGTAATTCTATTCTGTTTCCTCTTTTTCGTATATGTCGTAGTCACTTGGCGATTCAGTCACATAGCTATGTGACTGGGCTATTTTAGGCACATAGCTATGTGCCCGTCACTTAGAAACGCGCCGAGTATAGATCCATCACATCTCTATGTGACTGATTTTAGCCCGTAGTCACATAGCGATTCCGGCACATAGCTATGTGCGGAGGACAAGTCAGTCACTTAGAGATTTATCACATTCAAGACCATCGCATCTCTATGTGACTGATTTTAGTCCGTAGTCACATAGCAATTTTAGCACATAGCTACGCGCGGAGAGAAAGTCAGTCACTTAGGATCTACCAAGTTAAGGGCTATTAATTCACAACTAAACAGTAAATTTACCTGAGTACCCATTAAAGGGTGCAATTACTCGGTATCATAAAAAGGATTATCTTTCTCTCAAAATCATCTGGAATACCAATATTTGTCATTTTTAGTTTAATAATATTTTTGAATTATTATACCATGCATTTATTATATATTTAAATACAATCTGAAAACTGTAAATTAAAAGAGAATTCACTCCTCGCTCTAAGGCGGGCGTTATGTTAGACAAAAAAGTTTAAGGCGTTAATTTACGAGATTTTACATCATATCATAACTCTTGCGGTTTCGGGTTGTTTGGAGAATTTATTCGTAGTGTATCACGCGTATATTGATTTAATCATGTATCTTAATAGTAGATTAAGATACATGTATCGAACAGCACACATTTTATTAAATCAAAATAAATGTATTTTCAATTTTACCTTGGATACATCTGGATCTTGGCTAACTACTTTAAAAAATGAGTGAGTTGATAATCTATGTACCTATCTATAAAAACAAAAAGTAACATGTCAAAAATTCAAAAATACGCATTGCATACTAAAAGAAGGTTTATATAATTTAAGGTTTTTTATTTATTAATTCTTTATCTTTGAAAACGGCAACCGATCTGGTTGTCGAAAGCTTAGAAACAAAAAAAAATTTTTAGTTATTTAACCTTTGTTAGGCATTTTCAGATTTTAAATACGACCCTTGACAAATTTGACATATCACATATCCATCAAGATTATTAAAAAGCAAGGACCATATTCAAACATATTATTTTATTTATCTACTCCTTTGACAGTAAATGTCATTTATACTCATCGTCACCATTCAGGGTAAGTAAGCTATAACACACAGTTGTGCGTAATGAAACGTCATGTTGGAATTACGTTTCATTACGCACAACTGTGCGTTATAGCTTACTTACCCTGCATGGTGACAATGAGTATAAATGACATTTACTGTCAAAGGAGTAGAGATCAGTACAGTACGTACGTCATATATTTATTTAAAAATATTAAATATTTGGATTAAAATTAAAATATTGAGTCGTAGATAAAGCATAGTACGTAACTCGAGTGGTAAGAGGTAGGTATTACATATTCCTGTAATTACGCACTCGCGGCTACGCGGCTTCGTGCGTAACTTTTTCACTCGTACGTAATGTCCTACTTACCACTCTTGTTACGTAATATACTATTTTAGAAAGTTTTTTATATTTTCGCCGTGTTCTGTGTCTCTGTGTCATTCCGTGGAATTTGTAATCGAATTTAAACCTATTTCCCGACTACCTAGAGCTCTGAAATTTTCAGGATAGCTAAGAACTGGATGACAATGCATGTTTCAAGTGTGTTTAGGCATATACATAGATTTCGAAGTTTATACCGAATTGATATTAAACATGATCTAAGTTGTGTATAGATAATATTATTTTGAAAGTTATTAAATAAATCGTTCGTAGCGTAGTTGGTTAGGCGGCGGATCAGTCCACTTGTGACAGTTCTGTTATGTTATCATAATGGGATCGATTACGCGACAGAGAAGTTTTTTTTCTTTTTTTTTTTGTTCTTACATGTGAAAACAGTAATTATTATTTTAACTGGTAATAAAATAAACTGTTTTAGAAAGTTTTTAGATACAACTACCCTAGATTTTGTTAACAAGGAAACAATCTTCTCTATGATCAATCACAGCGTTGTATGACTTAATATTTTTACAATGTCAGGGATGCTGTGCATTGTTGAGATGACACAAAATATGACCTATAAATCAGTAATAAACTTTCTATTATAAAAAGTTCTTTTTGTAAATTGTGCTTATTCATTTTAGTGGCAATAAGTTCTCCAATTAATAGAAGAAAATATACATTTGTTGCCATAAAGAACGTATAGAAAATTTTTAAATATATTATATAGGTACTATATTATTGTGAAAAAGAAATAAATGGTTCAGTGAACTATTAGAATTATAATAGATACTTAAATACAAAATTTAATTACAAAGTCGTACAATTTACAAATATCAGGTGTTAATAACGATTTAATTTGGCATAAACAGATTTTATAGAAGTGCCAAGCTGCCAAGTACAATTTTTCTTCTTGAAAGCGCTTGGTATTACGCAATGTTAGGGGAAGGTGGTGAACTTTTTACGTAGGGACAGTTTGCAACCCGGGCAAAGCGAAGTTATAAGATTATGTTATCAAAATACTTTTTTCTAAAAATGATAACGTTTTTTGTTAAATCATTCGTATACGTCATGTAAAGAATTTTTTTCATAAATGTGTCGTATAATATAAATTATTACACAAAATATGTTTAATAATTTTCTATTTTAATTTATTTAAAAGAAAAAAGTATTTCTTAATAAAAAAGTAAGCATCAAAAATATATAAAAAAATTCAATTTTAATTTATAAATGAACTTTTCCAAATCTCTCCAAGTTTCCCCGTGCTATGTGCCTGGATCGCTATGTGATTGCGGCTAAAATTTAATCACATACAGATGTAATAGCCCTCAACGTAGATAGATATCAAATATAAAATTTTATTATCTCTTTGATATCTATTGATAACACGCTTTATTAAATACGACAATGTAACAGTTTTCTGTAATAATACTCAACGTAGATCCTAAGTGACTGACTTTCTCTCCGCGCATAGCTATGAGCTGAAATCGCTATGTGACTACGGACTAAAATCAGTCACATAGAGATGCGATGGTCTTGAATTTGATAAATCTCTAAGTGACTGACTTGTCCTCCGCACATAGCTATGTGCCGGAATCGCTATGTGACTACGGACTAAAATCAGTCACATAGAGATGTGATGGATCTATACTCGGCGCGTTTCTAAGTGACGGGCACATAGCTATGTGCCTAAAATAGCCCAGTCACATAGCTATGTGACTAAATCGCCAAGTGACTACGACATATATATAAAGATAATAATATTTATTATTTTTTTTTTCTAAAAAATTTAAAGAATAGGTAAGTATATAGTAAACGGTTATTTGTGATATCTCTCATGGGATTTTTAAAATTTTTGAAATTTTAGAAAGTATACAAACAAGAATAGATTAAATGACATTAAGGAGAAATTGAAAAAAATGTCGCATCCAGCGGGACTCGCACCCGCAACCTTTGCCTCTAAGCGTTAAATTCAACACATGTCACATGTGAAACTTACTCATTTTCTTCTTAAGCACATATTGCACCACTTTAATGAAAAAGAGATTTTGTGAAATTACAAATTGAAACATCAGACTCTAAGTCACTTTTTTGTGCTATGTCTAAAATTTAATTTGATTAGGAGACCGGAATCATGGATTTTTAGTAAACGATTAATTGATCTCTCATGTGATTTTTAAATTCTATATTGTTTTAAATTTAATAAACCAACATTCAATTATATAGTAAACCAATTATTTTGACATATCTCTTACAAATGAAATTTTAAAAAATGTTCCATCCGACGGGACTCATCGTATGCTTTATGTGTAAATTTCAGAAGTAACATTAAATTCGTTGGTTCTGAATCGATTAATATTAAGCAAAGAAATTGATTTCATTTCAAATATTTATACGAACAACTACGTAAAAGTTATAAAATTGAATTTATATTAGGTACTAAAAATAGTACTTCTTATACTACTCATCTATTCACTCTCACTTCAAAAAACTCAAATTGATTTGATAGACCAAAAAATTGTACATTTTTGTAAATATCAAACGCGACTAAATGACCGAGGCTCACTAAGTTTATCCGCCGATTTTCATTTTTTACAAATTTTGAACTTTTTTCAATTTTTTTTTGTCATTTGTTTTTTAATGTTCAATATAAACAATTCTTTGTTCACTATTTAATTAATATATATTGAACCCAAAAAAGAAAACAGAAAGAAAAAGAAACCTATGCGCTTAAAAACCACTAGTCTTCACAACGTTAAATTAAACTTTGCCACAGAAGTGAAATACTTAGGTGTTATCCTTGACAGCAAGCTGACGTTGAACTCACACATAAAAAGCAGAGTTAAAATAACATTTATATCTTATGAGCAATGCACCGAACCATAGGACAGACCTGGGGATTATCCTCCAAGGTCACCATGTGGACCTACACGGCAATCATAAGACCCATGCTAACATACAGTGCTGTCGTGTGGTGGCCTAAAGTGAAATAAACGATAGCTATCAGAAAATTAAACCAAATGCAAAGATCAGTATGCCTTCTCGTAACAGGAACCATGCGAAGCACACCGACCAGCGCAATGGAAGCAATACTGGGACTCATCCTTCTCTATTTCTGTTGGAAAATAAAATCTTCTCCATAATTTTGGGCATAGGGCAATACATTGTGTTCTAAAATATCCGAAATATATCGATTTGCTGTCAAAGTACCACCATCAATTACAACAAGCTCAGTTCTTCCATTGGAACTTATGCCTCCCCACACCATTACAGATCCTCTTTCAAAATGGCGTGTTTCCTGTACCATATTGTCTTGGAATCTTTCACCCAGTCTTCTGTTAACTCGAACACGTCCATCAGGTCCACACAATCCAAACCGAGACTCGTCTGAGAATAAAACTTGTTGCCTTTCCTGTTCAGTCCAGTTTTTATGTTCGTGGCAAAATGCTAGACGCATTTTACGGTGTCGTCTTGTCAATTCTGGTACCCTTACTGACCGTCTAGATCTTAATCCCTTTCTCTTAAGCGATTTCTTATTGTTTGGGTTAAAATAGGTCTGTTTATATGCTGTTGCAGTAGATTTGCATGATGTCGAGCCGTGAAAGTTGGATTTTAAATTGCATTTCTTACTAACATGCGGTCCTGTCGAGGTGTTGTGCTCGGGGGGCCTTCTTACTACATCAGCAGTTCCCAGAAACCTATTCCAAGTTCTTGAAATCACAGATTGGCTTACCCGAACTTCGGTGGCAATCTGACGTTGTAACGCTCCATCTCTATTACGATGGATAACAATGGATGCTTGAAATGTAATCAAATGTATTTTTGGCATAATTCTGTACCAACTACTAATACTAAATGACTTCAAAATAAAACTGTTTATCGTATTTTCTTAATAACTTGAAGAATGGAATTGAGCTTCATTTCATCAAAATTCGATATTTATTTCCGTCAAGTGGTAACAAAAAATATTGTGCTAAAAATGACCAGTTTATTACCGGTAGTAATAACCCAAGGACATTGATAATTGTTCGAAAAAATTTTATAACAGATTTCGAAAGCTTGTTGCTTGGAAACAGAACGACGCCGTAGGCGGAGGTCTGTTGCCTGTAAGCAACAAGCTTGAGAAAGTTGTTAAAAATTTTTTGAGCATTTATCAATGTTCGAGGGTTATTCGGATAGACAATTTTTTGCTGGTTATGAAATTTTGAAATATTGAATATTTGAAATGTCAAAATCGAAATGAAACGAAATGTAGGTATCCATAGCTACATGATTGAGTGAAAACAGCCCATGGGATCTGTTTTCAGTATAATGTTGGTTTTATTGGTTGTATTCAATCAGATGACCACAAATTAATTGATTTCATTGGATTTCTAATTGAGCAAAAAATTTTCAGCAAAACATATATTTTTATACAAGGTGAATCTGATCTTTGTCAATGTCACTTTAAAGCCAAATGTATAAAATTTATAGGTGATCCTTAATTCATTTTGCTAAGTATATATTCAGCAAAAATGCTTGCCAATTCTCCAACATGTTTTTGTCTTTATTCTAGACTCAACTACTATCTTGTTTACAGGTTTTGCTTGCAGGCAAATGTTTTCAAACATTTGTGCAAGGGCAGTGTATATAGGTTTGGACTAGGTTTATAATAATAATAATCACTAAACCAAATAACCAACTGACATCAGATTAATCGGTATCGTTTAGAATTTGAAAGCAAACTGTAGGTACCTATTTAAAAAATCACTTTACCACTCTCTTTGCGTTCAGTATGAAGATTCTTTAATTTAGTTTAGTGTATACTTTAAGTACCTAAATATAATGAGACAACTTCCTACTATTCTGATATGGCAACTTTCACTTATTGGTGATACTAGTTTAATGTCATTTCTGATCTCAACTATAAATACTTAAAGTTATGTAATGGGTCAACCCTGTATATCTGCTCGTGTTTCAATACATTTAGTTTTTCCTTGATTTATTTTTAAAAGAAAACGTTTTTCTATTTATCCTTAATATTTTTGGTGAAAACTATAATACTTGTAATATTTATTTGGCTTTATCTTTTATCTTTTTTCCGCAATTATTTATTTAGTTGTTATGGGTGATGAAAGTTGGCAAAGATGCAGAGTATAATTATCTAAAAGGCAATGGATTTAAAGTACATTTTTGTAAATCGCGGAGTATATTCGTGGTAAAAAATAGATTGTCAGTTCAAATCCAACATATGACCAGCAGCCGGTGAAGTTTCGAGTGTGGGCCGCCTCTCAAAACGTTGCTGAGCATGCGCATGCGCCCGCCGCCTCTTAGCATCTTCTTATCGGGTGGCAGTGAGCGGCGATACGGGGTCGAAACAACAACCCCCCGCGTTATGAAATACGGGAGTGACATCACAGAAGTGATTGCGGGGACATGCTAGTCAGTTCTGACCTATGTCTATCAGGAGTTTACATCGACGGGTGTCTGGACCCGGGGGATATGTGCAGCACTTCCACAGCCAGTAAGTTCAGAATTGCTGTTTTTGGGAAATTGGATCTCTTTTTGGTCCAGAATCACAGTCCCGATCATCCGGCCTTGCATCTCGTGATCGTGGTTATGTAACAATTTTTGTTGTTCAATAAGAATACAATTGTTTGGGGATAGAACTTTTATACATTTTTAACAGTTAAATGATTGTTGAATCAGAGTTTAATTAATAAATAACTAAATAAAAAAAGTTTGTCGAATATTCGGTTTTATATTAAAAAAGTTTTTTTGAAGTTTGTATATTTTTACAAGGTATTGTTAATGAGAAACAGAAATATTAACATTAATGTATTTCCTGATTGTAAGAATTCCGTATTATTCAATTTATTTTTTCTTAAATTTAAGATTACACTTACAAGTTTCGTATAACAAATAAATAAATGTATATTTTAAAGATCAATTACTGGTGAAAATTCATTAGAAAAGTCCAAGAATAATAAATAAATGAATAAATAAATAAATAAATACTTATATAAATAACCAATGATAAAAAAGTAATATTTTGAATGAATAAACTAAAATCCTTTCTTAAAAGTCTGAAGGAGTGACGATAAAAAGGTGTATATTTTGAAAGAAATACGATGTATTGTATGTTTTATTAATAAAGGTAGTTCGTGCATACTTATAGAGTTTTTTAAAAATAAATCTTTATCTGTCGCAAAAACTGACACAATTCACTGGCGTGCCCAGTAAATATCCAATAGGTCACTTTTGAATAACGTATAGTTAAAAAGTTCGCAATTAAGGGTAGTTTTATGGATAAATAATTTTCTACGTACATACTGGCCTCTCGAATTCGAGACGTGTTTATATTCAAAGCAATTTTTTCTTCAGGCATTAATAAAATTTATATCAAATTTAAATAAATATATTTAGGAGTGATTGGCTAATAAACAATTTTCTGCAAACATTGTTAAATTCTTCTGCTATACCTATCTCAAATTCTACATATGCTTATTAGTGATAATTAATTATTATTTTTAACATGCTTTTATTAGCTTCTCCTGTATGTTTGTTTGTTTGTAGGTTTGTAACTCTTCGATGGACTAAGAGCTTGTTTGTGGCTTATCACACTTTCAATACGTTCGTTAGCATCGAATTAAATTTTTTTTAATTTGGATTAAAAGCGCGCGTATATATTTATTTTTACTCCAGGTAGGTAGATTTCTGATTAAACATTTAGACTCTCTAATTTAACCATTTATGTAGCTAAATTTCGCTTATTAATATCTTGAACTCCATAATCACAATAGTGGTTGAGAGCCAGACAATGTAAAAAAAGTTAAAAATTATAAATACAACAAAAAAAAAAACATAAAATAGTAATAACAAATCAGATATCAACCAATGGTAAAAGGTAACAAAAAAATTAATATTGAAATATAAACACAAGAAAAGTTCTATTAATTGAACAGTATAATTATTAAAATATAGGAATCAGATCAAAACTAAAATTACAAATTAGTAAGATCTGTTTGAAAATGAACTAAAATTAGAAAAGTTTAAATAAAACAAAATATCTAAAAAATATGATCAAAAAATCTTTAGAAATCAAATAATGTATAAAAAAAGGAACTTAAGAAAACATAAAATATATAAATATAAATCTTAGTGGTAGCGCAAGTGGTGAAAAAGTTAATACACAAAAAAACAGAATTGACATATAAAAAAATCTCCTCTTAAAAAAACTAAAATGAATATTTATGTAAAAAATGATACATCTACAGGAGCACAGTAATCCTATTTGGAAAACAATGACAGCATGGCCCTAGATACGTTTGAATCAATTTTTTTTTCATCATGTTATATATAAGACTGTTCGTTTTATATTACATGCAAAGTGACCACAAGAGAGCCATTTTTGGAGCAGAGATGGCGGTACTTGCGATTGGTTTATACTTTCGCAATAGTTTTACATCGAATATTTACCATTCTATACCGGAGATGTCTCTTCATAAGTGACTGAAGGGATACACCTATACTGTACTGATGACCTCTAACTAGAGCGAAACACATATCTAAAGTTAGGTTTTGTCCTTGTATAAACTGGTCAATATTTATATCTCTGTCGTAGCATCCTGTGTCCTAGAGTTAAGAATTCTAACCAGGTACAAATCCAGGTTATGTATCTGGAATAGTTGGAATACAGTGATAGCATGGCAATAGAAACTTTTCAATTTACTTTTGAAACAGAAACAGATTGCAGCATTCAATTTTTAGATACAAAGGTAATAAGAGCAAACAACAATAGCATTGTATTGGATTGGTACCAGAAACCAACTGCTTCTGGTAGATATATAAACTATTACTCGAACCATCCAACCAGTCAAAAATTTAACACTATTGTAGCTATGAAAAACAGAGTAATGACCATTAGTAATGATAATTTTCTTCAAAAAAACCTTTTGTTCCAAATGTTTCGCAACAATGGTTACCTTGAACATAAGTATTTAAAAAAAAATAATTTACAACAGCAATTTTTATGATGGTCCTACCGATGACTCAAATAGTAGACCAATGATATACAAAAAACTACCATTTATTAATGGCCTTACACACTCTGTTTTATCCATATTTATACATGTCCCTAACATTAAAATAGCCAAATACAATACAAAAAACAACAGACAACTTTTCTCAAAACTTATGAAACCAGTACCAACTCTGTTTAAAAGCAATGTTGTTTACGAATTACCTTGCCTCAGTGGCAATAAAATTTACATTAGACAAACATCACAGTGCTTAAAACAACGAATTACACATTATAAAAGTGATTGCCATCTTAGTAAAAAAACATGTGCATACGTTCAAACTAATTGGTAAAACAGGTATTCCAATCTTCAGTTGACACTTGCAATCCCGGTTTTAAACGCATCGATGGATTCTTCTGGCGACTGGAATCTCTGCTCACGCATTGAACCCTTGATCTTTGGGAACGTGAAAAAGTCGCTGAGACTTAAGTCAGGACTATATGGTGGATAGTCTAACAATTCGATGTTTTGAAGTTCCAGAAAATCGATTGTCTTTGGGTAGTTTAAGCACTTGCATTGTCCTGATGTAGGATGGTTCGCCGTTGTGTGTTGATGTTTCTTTGACACACTTAGAGAACGGATCACTTTTGTTGGTTTTTCCTCATCGTAAAACTCCCAAACTAACTCGTTGAAATTCGCAATACCAGTTGCCTGGTGTGGTGCTTCATTCCTAAACACAGCGAGATATTGCTGTTGTGATAATCCTCTTCAGAAATTGTAAAAAATTATTGCTCGAAATTTTTCTTGGTTAAGATTCATTTTCCGACCGACTTGCTAATTTCAAAAATTACCTAGACAACTTGCTCTATCGCAATGAAACTCTGGATTCATGTCAACAAAAGATTGAGCTAAGATTTGTGTCTGTAGGTTCTAGTGGTTGCGCCTTCTAAGTGGCTATATACAAAACTAAAAAGACAACGCTCGTATTGAATAAATAAAAATACAATTTTTATTAATATAATTTAGACAAATATTACATAACAGAAAGTCAATGACAGGGTATTGATTAGTTATTATTTACAGTATGGTATACAAGAACCCTATATTTAAGTTTTGGCGCTTACATCGGTCAAATTTGTGTTATCGATCATGATTTTGACATTAATTATTTATGTCTCTACAAGAAGAATTGAAATCATAGGTCCAAGGACCTATGATTTCAATATGAACCGCCCTCATTTTTACCAAAATATATCCATAAAGTACAGTTTATCTAACCAGTTCATACATGATATAAAATTATTTTAAATAAGAAATTTATTAATACAATTACTACAAAATATATAATACCCCCAAGAGTCTAAAAGTTAGAAACAAATTTAAGCGATAAGCTATTTGATGGCTAAGCATTCATAGCTTAGTTGTTAGAGCGTCAGCGCGTTGAGCTGAATCTTGCGAATTCGAGTCTCGCTGGATGCGTCTTTTTTTCAATATTTCCTTAATATTATTTAATATATTTTTGTTTGTATACTTTCTAAAAACTTTCAAATATTTAAAAAATGTTTAAGAAATTATTGTTCGTTGTTACGATCGCTCCTAGGCTTTTAAGTGTTTTGACGTATGTGATCTAGATGTGGGTTTCTTGCAGCTTGCATATATTCTGTTTTGGGCTAGTTGACGCGTAAGCCAATCTTTTCTGCTTCCTGTTTAAACCACAAGAAAGTTTCCTTCACGTTTCTGTGCTACCTCCTATCACATCGATATCATCCGCATATACCAAAAGCATGTTTGACCCTCTCAGTTCAAATTTGTGAGGCTGTGCTGGTGCTGTTCTAGCGGCTTTCTCTTAGGCAATATTAAAGAGAATGGGTGATAGAACAACACCTTGTTTTATCCCTGAAATCAAAGCAAATGTGTCGCTGTATCCTCCATTAACCCTTCCACAAGCTTGGGACCCCTCCACACAAGCATTGGTTATATATTGTTTGTTTGGTTTATTTTGTTTGGTATTCCAAATACCAACATCGTCTCCCACAGGCGCATTCTTAGTATGCTGTTATATGCTTGCTAATCAACAAATATGTTATGTAGGTCTATATTGAATTCCCAGTATTTTTTGATGATTTGGCGAATCGTACATAATGGGACTGTAGTCGACCTGACAACTCGAGAAGCACACTGATCTTTGCGTACTATTTCTTCAGCATACGGTTTTTTTTAACAGAGGGACAGGCTTAGGGGTAGACCATGGGATTGCATCGCATCTAGTACAGCTTATTGTGCACCCTCATTCACAGGTCCTCATTCTCCGTCAAATCCCAGGTTCTTAATGAACCATGAGATCCTTTTGACTATGGTTACCCGTTCTTCCCTTTGATCTCCGGTCGGTAGGACAAGGGATCTCACACGCAGACCTTGCAGGGCTCGGCACATGAATATTACGTGGAAGGCTGTCTCCTCCTCCTCACCGCATTTACTACATAAGAGGTTTTCAACTTGAATTCCCATCTTATGAAGATGTCCGCGAAATACCCTGTGGCCGCTGATGAAGCCAACCACTTTCCGCAGGGTCTTCCTCCTCAGCCCAAGGGCATCTGACGCTATAGCACCAGTAGGTGTCTGCAGCATTCTCTTTGACTGTATGTTGCCTTCTGTTCTTTCCCAGCTCTTTCAATGTTCTATGCCTATCCACTGGCGAACAGCTCTTTGTGCTGTGTTGTAAACAATACCACACTTCGGCTCTGGACCAATGAGCGGGCTTTCGCTCCTCAGCATACGGGGTGATGCGTTGTAGAATAATTTTTGATACTATTTTATATGAACTATTGAGCAAAGTGTTTTAGCATATTTCCTTGTCGCCTTTTTTGTGGAGAGGGATAATTATTCCTATTTTCAATTTTGCCGGAATGATTTCTTCCTCCCATAAACGCATTATGAGTTGGTGGATGTGCCGTGTTAGTTGTTCTTTGCCTTTATTATTTTTTAGTTTTTGTATTGCCTTGAAAGTCCCTTATAAGTGCTCTTTGTTGGTTTATGTTTTCATTTCAACTGTTTGCATTAGTTATATTTCTTCTATATTATCACTTGGTGCACAGGTCATACAAATACAATTCTCGACGATGTACGGAAATTAGATTCGTCGTGCATAATTGTATGTTGAAAACCATGAGTAGCTTTTTGGTTTGTTTTTATAATTTTTATATTAACCTTAAACATCTTCATCTTTTTAATTATTGAATTATTATTAAAAATATTTACTATATTCTCCACTACCTACCCTTAAAGTTTACTTTATATGTTGTAAATCACCTTATATATAAAATGGTGTAATATTTAAAAATATGATATATTTTATTTTTTGAACAATTTATGATTTTTATTCTTTTTCTAATAGGATCAAAAAATTTCGTGGTAAAAAATAAAGATTTCACTTAACTAACAGATTTTAAAACCACCAAACTACCTTTAACAAAAGTTGTACTTTTCTCATCTCTATAAACAATTGTATCTTATGTCTTATCTTTTTAGTGAGTGAGAAAGAAAAATAAATCATCAATAAATCGTTTTGAATTACCCGAATGTCGACATATCACGATTTGGCCTCTTCATTATCGCCCTAGTGGCAGCTATCCACAGCTTGACGATTTTTGCGAAATTAATATTTACTTGATCATTTTAGTATCGTATCAGTGAAGTGTTTCATAAATCAAAACTGCGCTATTGCATTTCCCACCCACAGGCATGCATATTCAGAAATTGTGTGGGCATGTAACGGGTAAAGTTCGCATATTACCATCACAAATTCTTGGATACTTAACCCACATTTGAATAATGTAATATTAAATATTTTAACATGTTTTTTTAACTAATCTCGTGTAGGAAGTAGTGTGCACGGTATTTAAGTTTTTGAACATTTTCCTGTTGTTTTATCAGGAAATTGAAGCTGCATTAAGTTGGCGATTATAAAATCTGGATACGCTTATTTACTAAATGATCATGATTGCATAAGTTGTTGCTAATCTTCTTGTAATAAAATATAATTTTTTATCGTCGTTTTCCTCTGACATTATTTCTTCAATATCTACTTTTTACTTTTTTACTTGTCTTTTTTGATTTTATTTTCTTCCCGTATTTTTTTTATAGGAACAATTTCTGTCTTTCCTTAAATAACTATTTTTACACTTATCAAGTGTCTGTTCCAAGAGTTTAACTTTTCTTTTGTTAATGGAATGGTACTTTTCGTGTTTCATTCTTTCATGTCAGTAGCATTTTTTGACTGTATCTGCATCTGCAAGTTAAAACTAAACTTTTACGTATACTAAAGGTTGGTTAAAAAGTTTAGAAAGCAAAAATGAAAGAGTGTATATTTTTTTAATAAAATTGTTTTTTTATTCATTATAATCTCCTTTAGCTTAAGCACACTTATTCCAATAATCATCCAGTAGTTTTATACCATCTCTGTAATGTTTTTCCGGAAGCTCTGCAAAATATTGTTCTACGGATGCAATAGATTTTTCATTCGACGATAAACGCTTTCCACGAAGAAATTGTTTCAACTTTCTAAAGAGAGAGCCAAATATGGCGAATACGGTGGGTGTCCAAGGAATTCGTACTTTAATTCGTTCAATTTAACCATCGTCAACAAACTTATGTGAACATGTGCATTGTCTTGATGAGTGTTTTCTTTTGTAAATCGGGTCTTTATCACGAATATTTTAATCCAACTGGTCCAAAAGGTTGCATTAATATTCATAGTTAAGATAATCCACCAAAAAAACCCCTTTTGCGTGCCAAACAACTGATGCCATAACCTTTTATGTCGATCTTTCTGACCGAACCTGTTTTGGAGCTGAAGAACCAGCTTCAGTCCCCTTTAAACGTTCTTGTTTCAGTTTAGGTTCATGATGGTAGATCCAAGTCTCATGCATAGTTACAAAACGACGCACAAAATCGGTTTTATTCTATTTAAAATGCTCCAAATTACATGGAGAAATTTGTTTTCGATTCAGTTGTTGTTGAATTTTTCACAAATATGGTACTAACTTTCCGAACAGCTTTTTCATATCTAATTCTTCGTGTAAAATGTGAAATACTCGTTTATTTAAGATGCCTATATTATCAGAAATTTCAAGTCATACTTGGATCGTTACAAACAATATCATAGACTTGCTCAATGATTTCTGGTGTTTTTGCAATTTTTGGACGTTCACTACGTGGTTCATCTTCGACGTTTCTACGAACACGCTTAAACTCTAAAACCCATTGATGCACAGTTAGAAATTAAGGAGCAGATTCCTCTTATTTTTGTATGAATCTCTTTTACTGATGAACTTTCTAGAATTTTATAACTGCACGATATTCGGTTTTTCCCTAACAAAATACATTGACACGTCAACTTCTAATGGCTTGTAAATAAAGATAGAATTTTTTGTGTATTTAAAAGGAAGATAAAATATTTAAATAGCGAATAAATTTTAATTCCTCTACTAGTTAATAGGTGCCACTTTCAAAACTTTTCAACCAACCCTTACCTACAGGCTACAGGCATTTTTAGAATTGTTGGAAAATAAAGCTAAATAATTTGTTTGATCAGTATTGACAATTCTTCTTGTTGAGGTTTCTTAATTCGTTGTTAAACTTCTTTATTCGAAAATGCTTACGTCGTCTTCCTCTGGAATTATTTTTACCAAATCTTTATAGTTGCTGGTTTCTATTTTCTATACATTTTCATATTATTTCCTTTTCTTTACCTCTTTGTAGAAATACTTTATCTTTTTTATTGGACATTTCTATTTAATTTCATAAAGTTGCTTTTCTCAGAGTATTCTTTCTTTTTTTCAGCATAGGTGTTTTACTTTTACATTTTACACTCACAGTCAGTCACAGACTTACACTTAGACTTAAGAGTAATATTAGGAAGATAAGTATGATGATTTTTAGGAATTTGGTATGTAAGAGGAACGTGTTGTAGGACTTACGTCCTTTTCAGGGGATGGATGGAGTGATGGAAAGGAGTTAGTATCGGTCTGTCGTCGGCCCCGCTCTCACAAATTTTCCTATTTGCATTTCCTGTGAAGTTGGATCTTCTAACTTCTCTTCATCCCTCCTTGGTGCTTGAACGTGCCTAAAAATCCATTTTTCTTTGGTGTAAGTGTAGGTGTATGTGGAAGTGTGACCCACGTGGTGCAATGTGGGGTTGGGAGATTGACGCTGTGGCATGTCTCCTCCGTCGTGGAGCCCTTCCATTTGGCAAGGACGAAGGGAATCACAGAAACCTTCGCCAAGGGCCCATTTTTTTTGTCAGTCATACATATTCAGGAATAATTAGCATATTACCAATAGAAATATTTAACCTTAATTTCAATAACGAAATACTAAAAATATAAGCATGTTTCTTTACTAATTGGGTACATGTAGGATGTATTTAATTTCCTGTAGTTTCCTGTAGTTTTATTACCAAATGGAACAGAATCAAAGTTACGCAATCTTAAGAAATTAAAACTCCCATTTTTTATTTAAAAATTACTTCTGTTAAAACCAATATTTAAAATAAGCATAAGTTTATTTAAATAAACCTGAAAATTATTAATATCATTACAAATCTCATGCTCTATTTACTGACTACGAATTCATATCCGCTGTTTAGTTGTCTCATCTACATACAAAATCACGTAATATAGACGGGATAAGGAACAGATTGGCATAAGAACAAAAGCCTGGAATTTCGGACTGCTTATATACTTGTATGAATGTTGGCTGAATGTATATTAGCTTTAAAGAGCGAAAGGCCATAGTGAGAAATATGTCAGCGTTGAAAGATATTTTATTTTTTAAAATACAGCCATAGTTTTAATTTGGTGACACTGATAAGTTCAGAAGATACTTGAGAAATGCGGTCTATGATTATGTTTTTTTGGTATCTGAAAACGAAACTGTTGAGGAAAAAACTTGGATTGTATAGCAAGTAAAACTGTTCTTGTTCCTGTAGTAAAATGTCACAAAAAGCCTTACTAAGATTCTGAAGTTAAAGGTTCAAATATTTCTTTGATTTTCTTTAAAATGTATACTTGAAAATATTTCCTTAACTTGTATAGAGAGAGTTAAAATGGAATCTGCTATGATTCGCTTTGATTCTTGTTTACTAGTGCAAGAAATTTAATTTAAATTCAACAATGAAAGGTTTAGAGCTTGTTTTTTCGACGTTTAAATATATGGAAAATTTCGATCAATATATTTATATACTTGATTGTTATTAACCAGATGATAGCTAAGCTGATTTTTTTATGTATGTAGAGTATTGAGAAAGTGTTCTGTTATATCAATATCATCAAAGCTCACAAAGAAGCTGTAGCTGTTTTTTAATTAAAAACCCTTTTTATGTGGGAGATCAGCCCATTCAACTCTTGCTTTCTTGCTTTGTCAATTGTGTTTCTCCATTCTCTTTTATGTTGTATTTTCTTTACAACATTTTTAGTTTTTTATATTTGTTTTTCTTCTGCTTAGTTCTTTCATAGTATCTTCAGTCTGACTCTAGTTCTGTCCAATTCGTTAATACTCTTGTAGAGTTAGTTTTCATTTGTCTCATGACATACTTATTGAAGATTATAGAATCTATATTATAAGGGGGCCCAATTTGCAAATCTACTTTACCAAATTTAAAATTGATAGTGCCTCAGTGGATAGTGTTCTGTTAGAATTCCTGCGATCATTCTGATTTCAGGTTTATGAAGTTTTAAGAGTACTTTAGAGTAGCGGAGTAAAGACCGTATTAACCTTTTTGCACGTCTTTGGTCTGGAATGTTTTTCAAGTAGGTTGCACTTAGTTTCCTCTACCAACTTTGAACTTTACCCCTGACAAGCCATCTACAGATGCCACAGAATCTCTTTTTAAGGTTAAAAGATTATGTTTTTTAATACCTAAATGTCAATGCTTTTATTAAAGAATATTATGTATCACTGTTAGGAGTGGACAGAACTTGTCTTGGTGTTCACCACGCAACATTATTCAAAATATTCGCCGATACAAAACCGATCCTCGTGCTGTAAGCGGCGAATATGTAAAACTATATCGTGAGTTGTATTTTTGAATCATTTTTCTCTATTGCATCGTTTTCCTGGTAGAGAAGCCCCATAGTACCTACCTATTATTAGGTAACCAAATAAGTAGTTTTTGAATATCGCACATCCTTCTTTTTTCATTCCTAGTTTTAATAATTAAAAATGGGGACGAATAAATAATATGTACCGCATTCAAAGATGATGCCGTTAGTGATAGAACAATACAAAAGTGGGTCAAAATTTTTTTTCGGGAGATCTCAGTTTGACCGATGAACCGCGCTCAGGGAGACCAAAAATCATGAACAACGAAGATCTTTGACAGGTTGTGAACTCAAATTCCAGAACAATGTGCCAAGAACTTGCAGAAGTGTTCAGTGTTTCACGCACTAGTTTACAGTATATCTGTTGCCCAAAATAATTTTGTCTGTTGCTAACTTTATATGGTATGCATATTTCAAATATATAATTAGTTTTTTTCATTGGCTTCTACAAAACTTCGTTTTAAAGCTTTTCTCTGATGTGTAGATTGAGGAAAATGGCATATCAGAGACAAACAATAGTCAGACATCAAATTATTATCCCAAAAACCCTGATTACGCTTTTCCATGACTCTTGATGTCTTGATGCATACGCTCTCTTTGCTTTTCGTTCATATTTCCTAGATATTCCAGAAACCTGTCCAGGTGACTATGAAGGAACTGGAGTTTTATGCTCATATTGCACCCCATATTTTTTAATTGTAAAAGGTCTTATACAAGCTCGACATAATTTTCAGATTTTTTGTTTCCGAGAAAATTCTGCATCACAGAGATAAAAGCTGTCCAAGCCCTTAGTTCAAGCTCACTCATCAAATTTCTAAATTAAATATCTTTTGAGAATTCTCTATTTTGGGGGCCATCAAATATACCGGCTTTAATCTTTTCCATAGTGAGCTGAGGGAATTTTTGGCAAATCTATTAGAAACAGGAAACAGTTCTCTCACAAGATCATCTAACTTATATTCAGAAAAGCATTTTGGCTCATTTGATAGGTATACCTTCAAAATCAATATCATTTTGTGTCCAAGACTTATCATTTTTATCCAAGAGCTTCCCAAAGTACCCAAAATAGGTATTTTTCACCAAGTGGTTATCACCTTTTTTGTCTCTTGACAACTGTATGAGGCACAGATAGTTCACAACTCGAGATGGTGTAATAAATGCACTTCGCTAAATTTTTTACTTCAAAAGGTCATTGAGTGCAATGGTAATTACTTCGTCTTATTGTTTCTCAATAAAAAATTATATTTCTTTACCAAAAATCGCTCAAATTTATTTGGTTACCTGATGTAATTCCTACATTAGTATAAGGGTTGTAATTAATCTTAGGTGTTTAAAAGAAAGTTGGTAGATGCTTGAGAGTTGTATCACAAGAAGTTCTTGACATGTGATTGATAGTGATAAGCACGAAGTATAGATAGTTGTAAGCTTATATTAGGTACACATGCACATGTTTAGGTGGTGATGTCAGATTAATTTTTAATGATAAAACCTAAAACCTTTAACTCAATTTAAAGTTGTAATCTATAGATATTATTCGGCAACAGAAAAAAAAACATTATTCCATATATAACGGTGTTTCAAATTTGATGTAGGCACCTGCACTGGTTATCGAATATCTTAGGTTTCTAAATTCGATCTCGCGTTAGTATTGCGTTAGTACTGAAGTAGACGGTTGACGGATGACGGATGACAGATGAAAGACAGGTGACTGACAAATTTATGACAGGTGAGAGAGCTTGTTGTAATTTGAGAGGACAGGATACTAGTGGTGGGGTTGCAAAGACAAATAATACTTAAATATGTAGATATATGCTTCTAACAGTCCATTTGTTTTATAGTTTACTTGGGATTCAAACTTTTTTAAATTTTACTATTATTTTTTATCAAACTTCTTTTTGAAATGACTAATTAAAATTTCCCATTTTCCGTAACGGCATAGTGTTACATATACGCCGGCCAGTTGGTATAATAATGCATTAATCCTTTCAAGCGTAAGAATAGGGATACTCCATTGTTCTAAAGGTTTCAAGGTCTATGTTTTGAGGTTAAATTTTATCGAGCGAGGAAGCGATGGAATAATCCACTTTAAGAAATACACAGTCGTTTCATGTAGATCTATTCGTTGTGATTAGCTCGATTTATTTTTAGGTAATGTAGGTAATAAAAATAGAAATGATTTGGGTATTATAGTTTTTTATACAGTCGATTAATTTATTAAACAATAACTTATAGTTTATGAGAATAAATGTTTAATCAAATAGAAAAATAAGCTTAAAATTAGCAAAATAAATTTGTTGGTTATAACCAACATAGGTATCAATCAAAAGAAAGAAAAATACAATAAATCATGTATGCAGTCCATTCATGCTCATAACTTCGTGATTATAGTGTGCATTGCTTGATCTGTTGCTTTTATCTTCTATTTTTTCTTTATCAAATCGTTATTTATTATGGCTTCTCACATTCTTCTGGGTCTGTCCCTTTTTCTGTTTCCGTTAGATTGTATCCAGATTATGGTTTTAACAATCCTGTTCGCCTTCATTTGTTCTGTGTATCTCAAACAGATCAATTTTCAGCATTCATATACTTTATTATTTGTTTTTCTTTTCCATACCATATTCTTTTTTAACTTTGCTAAGGTTTCATTTTACTCGTGTTTTCAGGCAATGAAAAACTGCTAAAATAAACTGCTGACTATGTGCAAATTTTTTTTTCATTGACACAGCAACACTAAAGCTACTTCAGGTGAGGTTAGGCCAAGAAATTCAATTGTTTAGTTATTTATTGATAAAATTTTATTTCTTTTTAAATCAAGTGATTATTATAAAATCATAAAAGATCTTTAAAAACACGCTTATAATGGATCTAATTTCACCAAGGAGCAACTCATCCCAAGAACATCTTATAGAAAATTGACAGGTAGCGGAACTTAGAAGAGAGTTGGAAGAAGATGGGTTTAAAGATGTCCAACGAGCTCTACATTCGTTAAAAAAAAGATGATCACGCTTAACACGGACTAATCCAATTCATGAGTGGAGTGAGAAGATAATTACGTTTTTTACTAAAAAGTCCTCACTTTCTACGCAGGTGAATGGGAAAATATTTAAGCAATATTCACGTTATCCAGTGAGACATCCAGTGAGATTGAAGTTGAATAAGAACATGTATACGCTTTTCACCGAGAAAGTCACACTATCTAATCAAACGGAAGAGAAATTTTTCAATCAGTCTACCGAGATAGCAACCTTATCCCGTGAAGTCTCCAGGCAAGAGGAAGTGACTCAGAGACTACAAGAACAAGTTATACAACAGACCATTAATTAGACTAGTGAAATAGATTTCTCAGCCCTTAAAATCAGGCAGACTATTGAAAAACGGTTTTTCCATCAGCCGTTCACCTTTGAATACAAGAACTACTAGAAACAGTTCAATTCAGCTGCTGGTGCCAACAGATGAACCTCAGAAAATAAGTCGGTATCCCTCACCGTAGTACTCTGCAGCGAAACCCTGGATTTATTACAAACTCTATCTGCCAAGGAGTCTGAAGATTTCGTCCAATTGGTGAAGCGATTAAAAATGCCATATGCTTATTCCAAGTCTACCGTTTAGGAAAAACGGGAAGCC
Organism: Altica lythri; assembly: GCA_964028335.1. Taxonomy (NCBI): domain Eukaryota; kingdom Metazoa; phylum Arthropoda; class Insecta; order Coleoptera; family Chrysomelidae; genus Altica; species Altica lythri. The sequence continues at coordinate 28,960,171 of OZ034807.1, forward strand.
AAAATCTAATAAACGAATCCAAGAGTTTAAAGCTGACAGAACGCTTTGCCTATCCCGAAAGTATACTAGAATATCTAGACGTCCAAGCTTTTGTCGACAGTTTATTTACCTTTCCATTCTCTATAAGTGATCTCTTTTACTCTTTGTTAGTAGGTACTAGGTACCCATGTGTGACATTACAACGTTACAGTTAGGTGTGAATCTTTTCTTACAGTTACCATATATTTCTTAGATCTTTTTTTTAGTTTTACTTCTTTGAATTTTATTTATTAGTTTGATGTTCTTCTATACCCATGAAGTTATACATTTCTTCTGTTTCTACAATTTCACTTCTTTTTGTCTGCGTGTAAAGGGTTACCGATTCTTTAGCTGCATATACTTAATTTTTACTTTAACTATGTACAGTTTTATTTTTTAGCTTCTATTAAACTTATTGTCATTGCTTTTATTTTTTTTTCATTTTTGCCAATACCCAATAGCACTACACTCTCAGCTTACACTAAACATTGGAGACTCTTATAGTTTCTTCCCTGTTTATTTTCTTTTTAATTATTTTCTATTCTATCCCTAAATTTAACAATACTGTGAAGAGAGTATCATATTGAAAATGTTAATTCTCCTTTCGTATCTCATATTTGTTAAATTTCGTTTATAGATTCTTGATGGTATTTTTTTCTTTTCTAACTGTATTACTGATTTATTCTACTCTTTGTTAACATATATCTGAAAGGTTTTGGCACAAAATTCATTGGCTTGAATTTTAACAAAAACCAAATTATCTTTAATAGTGGAATTTGGAGACAACAATTTGTATTATTTGATTATTGTCAATTGAGATTTATTATTTGCTTTAACATGCTGTATAAATTGGAAATAAACATGAAAACACTTCACGTAGAGCCAATTAAAAAATAATAGCGAATTGTGAGCAGGAAATACGTTTGAATTTTCTAAAGACTAGAAGACCACGTGCATTTGCTGCAAACTGATCAGATAGATTGGGGAGAAGAACAAAAAAACCAGGTTAAAATGTAAACGAATGGTCTTAAATATCGAAAGAGAAGAACCTAAGTGCCTTAAATACTCTCAAATACAATTGTTTCGTATACCAATATGCTGTCGTTAATTGAGTTAGGTGTCAATAAAATCATTATTTTAGATGAAGAAGAGTCTTTAAGTGAGTAAATCTGATATGACAGGAAATCATGGATTTTATAGATAGAAATAATGTTAGATACAAACATAAAACGTAATTTTCAGACAAAATCCATGTCTGATGTGCGTTTTCTAACAGGGGTAAATCCTAACCTTTGTGGGACGAGTGTGGTGAAATTTTGAATAGTCAGACTTTAAATGATAACTGACTTTCCACGATTATCTTACCATTAAGCAAGAGACAGCCAAAACTTGCTTAGACAATAATCCTTCAAACTTCCCGCAAGCTCGCTCAATAGAGACTTTTTGTGCTTTACTTTTTAGGACGCTGGGAAACCCTAGATGAAGAATAATGAAGTCGGCGAATTTATGAAAAAATAGGGGAAATTGATCTGAATTTGGTCCAGAACGATATTCAAAGAAATTTGCGTCAGGTAGAACAGAATGAGTCACTCCACGTAATTCGACAGTATAGTCTATTTAAGTAGGTACTAAGTTGTAGATTACGATAACTAGTTAGTGTTTATATAAATTTATTCATTAAAAAAACATCCAATACATATTTTAAGCCAAAAATTTTAAAACATGTTACTATTATATAATTAAGCGTATATTCTTCTTATTGCATTTCTTAATAGTCTAGGATAGCAAGCACTAAAATGGCATAAACCAACCGTTTTTTTAAAGAAAGACGAATCGTAAAAAAACTTTGGTCATTCGATTCGGGAGAGCTTCACGAAACTTTTTGACCCCCATAGCATGAGGGACATATAAAGATTGCATTGCTGCAGGTGAAAAATGCTTTTTTCTAAGCAGCATCTCAAAGTTAAAGAAAAAAAAGTTTACAACTAGGAAAATATGCATGGAAAATTTTAAATTTTTCTTCTCGGGAGATTTGAAGTCGCTGAACACAAATATCGCATCGGCGATCCTGTGCAAAGTACCTGTGCTCGGTATATACGTCTTCTTCTGAAGTTTTATGGAAATAGATTATAAAATACGTTTAAAATTTAATCCCGGGGTTTTCTTTACTTCAAAGTTTGAATTTTTGAGCCCATTCACTTTACTCGCGCACCTTGTATTTCTGAGTTTATTTTTTATGAGTTTTATTAGATTAGCTGTATTTATCGGTATTATTTGGATCACTTAATTGTACCTTGGCAGAAAATTAAATTTAAAGAAATAAGAATGAAGTGGTTTTTACCAGAAAAGGAGTATGTAAGTATTCCTAAAATTCCATTTAGCACTATAATTAATTCTGGTACGAAATAGAAAGAACTAAAAACTCTTAAAATAATGATTAATTACTTTCTATATGATCTTCTTCTTCTTTAAGTGCCTTATGTATCATCGAGGTTGCCAACGATTTCTGCTAATTGTGTGCGATTCTGCGCTGCTCTCAGGAGCGAATCAAGTCTTGTCCATTCATGGATGTTCTTCAGCCATGAATATTGTCTTCTGCCAGATCCTCTGCGACCATCTATTTATCCTTACGCGATGAGTTATGGGAGCTTCTATCTTCTGTGCCGAGATATGTGTCTTAAATATGCGGTCTTGCTCATCTTAATTGCTTTTAGCAACCCTCTATCTTTTCCCATTCTTTGTAGAATTTCTTCTTTCTTGACGTGAACTACCCAGGATATTCTGAGCATACGTTGAAATATCCACATTTCAAAAGCCTCAAAGCGACCCATTGTACTATAAACTTACTTCGTAAATTTGTTATTAACAACCCTTATTTTTTGTTTCTTTTTAAAACTTTTGATTAATGTTTTCCATAACATTCTGATCCTGCTTTAGAATGTTTTTTTGATATACTTATATATAAGAAAATGAATAAATTTACAGGTTTATACTACATTCGCTAAACACCAATGAATTTTATTTCTTGGAAATACTTATAAAAGAACTCATGATCTTTATTCAGGGAATCAGTAATGCTTGGAATATTTTTGTTTGCGTCGTTAGTCGAAACTCGTTTTTGTTCAGTTCCTGCTTTCAGCAATTTCTACGAAATAGCACCCAACGAAATGAATGAGAATCAGAAATCAGAACAATGGCTTGTTTGGTTTAAGTGACACATAATTAACCGAATTGAAGGATTATTTGCTATTTTTAAAGCTAATACTGGACTATGTCAAGGTTGAATGGTTTTAGATACAATTTTTAAAGCCATTAATTACGTATTTTTATTGAAAACTTCATCTATTGTTTTTTATTGGTAAAAAAGTCACTTTAAAATTATTGGATGGATATACTTAACGTATCTTATCTTGCACATGTTCAGCTATATCCTTGAAATTGGTTGGAATGCTTTATGCAGATTAGTAATACTAAATTTCTTGGCAATTTTCTCAGGAAATTTTAAGATTTAGGCCGTTGATAAACCTGAGCCAAGAAATACATTTTCTTCTTATTTCCGATTTACACGTAAGTAAATCCAGTTTTCTGTTCTGCGATAAGTGTTGATGCGTTTATATTCGAATTACCTTTAAGACTATTAAATATACGAGCATTAACAAAATATTTTGTTAATTCATTCAATTATAAAAAACAGGCAAGTAAAAGTAGATTTGAGGTACCTATAGATTCATTACTTTTGCTAATATCAACGGACTGTTTTACAAAAATAAATTGCCTCCTCTTAGTTTTGTACAGTGATAGTTACATTTTTGTGTAGTTCAACACTGTTAAAATCCTGTTAATGAAAATTCGTGTTTTATCTATTTATCTAAATATCCAAAATCGAATATTCTGTTGAAGATATCCAAGGAATTTATCATGAATCTAGTGATATTGAACAAAATCTTTCTTAATCTGGCAGTTTCAGGGGATTAAATTTTTTGATGAGGAAAGAGACTGCCAAAAATCTTATTAACAAAATAAAGCAGAAAATTGGATTAAATCAGATCAAATAGTTCCAAAATATCTGCTAAACATAACATTCCAAGTAAATATGCATCAATGCAAGGAATGGCACCTTCATAAACAAGTGGTACGAGAGTTGTCTTTTTAGTTTTGAATATAGCAATAAAGACAAAAAATATATAGATATAGAGTACTTTATTGCTTTTCAAAATATATCCCACCAAGATCGATACACGTTGGCATTAAAGTCGGGACTACACGGTGGATGGTCTAACAATTCGATGTTTTAAAGCTTCAAAAACTCGATTGTCTTTTGGGCAGTTTTGGCACTTGCATTGTTCAGATAAAGGATGATTCGCCATTGATGTTGCTTTGTTGGAGTTTCGCGATAACTTCTGGTAAACAAAGGTTTATATACCAATCAGAAGTAACCGTCTTTCGATCTTTTAAAGCAATTGTTGTCACATGACCTGATTTTTATAGAAAAGTTTAGATCCTTTTCTCTGACATACTTCGAGCAGGGATCACTTTTGTTGGTTTTTCCTCATCGGAAAACACCCTTACCGCAAGATACCAAGATTCATCGCCAGTAACAATACTCTAAACGTTTTTGAGCTTCCTTTGTTGAACCGTTACAATGTTTTTCGACACAAACTGACGCGACGGTTTTTTGCTCTTCTGTGAGCAAATGAGGGACAGGAAACCAACTTCGTAACACCCAGTTCTTCATGTAGGATCCTTTGGATCGATATCTTTGAAATGCTCAAATATTTATCCTTAATTAGCTAACGAACCGAATAGATGTTTTGCTGTGTGAATGCTGTTTGGGGTGGACTTATCCTGGATTCGTCGCTGAGACTGGAACGATCAAGTTGAAATTTGCAATATCAGCGGGAAATAAATGACTGGTGTGGTGCTTCATTCCCAAATACAGAAACGAAACCATTTTATCGAGATTATCCGTTACTTCTGAGATTGGTAAAAAGAGCTACTAAACCGTGGTCAACTATATTACTAATGACAGTAGTTATGACAAAACTTTTCCTTATATTTTTATAAAAAAAATTGTGAAAATAGTATATTGTGCCACACACTATATTTTTCATATCACATGCATTGAAACAGCGAATTTTGATCTCTGTAGCCAGTTGAAGTAAGACTATTTCAGACAAATAGCGTAGTAATATCTTGACAACGATTTGACGACAGCTGTCAGACGATTATGATTTTATTCGCTTTTGTTTATTACAAACGCGATTCTGACATAAAGACATAAATAATAAATAAATAAATGTGCCGGGCAGAAATAACGTTGTTTCTCCCCTAGGGCAGAAAAAACTGTCAGTTTCTGACTGACAGTTGCATTGGTCTGAAATTGTCTTGTTTCGACTGACAAAACAGGGATCAAAACAAGCTGTTTCAATGCATGTGATATGAAAAACACTTTTATTTTAAAACGTAAATCGTTTTTTGTACTATCTGATCTAATTTTGATAATATCTATTGTTATAATCATCAATAGGTACATATACAGGGTGTCCCAGAATTAACTACGGAAACTTCGTATACGTATTCCTTGATGACAAATAAGTAGGGTCTTTCCTATAAAAAAATTTTTTTTAGAGACTCCTGTCAGAGTTATAACCGTTTAAAGAGGGGTGGTAAAATACGGTTTTAATTTAATATCTTCTGATTGGTCCAAGATAAAAAATTAAAAATTTGGGTGAACATCATTTTTATAAAGACGCATTTCTCCTGCCACTTTTCACCTGCCCTACCCCATTCTAAGGGTGCAAATCAAGGAACCCCTCTTAATATTTTTTTGTAACTTTCTTAGCAATTAATATTTGCAATAACAAAAAATTATTTTAGGAAGTTTTGATTATTTAGAAACTTTTTTGTTCCTTGTCGTTTTTTGCGAAATCGTTTCGGTTTGGAGTAAAAAAATAAAAAGTAGGACCATGTCAATTGAGTATCGTGTATCGCGATCAAGTAGCGCACATTTGCAAAGTATGTTATAACTCTGACAGGAGTCTCTAAAAAAATTTTTTTTATAGGAAGGACCCTACTTATTTGTCATCAAGGAATACGTATACGAAGTTTCCGTAGTTAATTCTGGGACACCCTGTATAGTTATTTAAAGTAGATAATATTTGTATATCATGTTAACCATTAGTAATGAACGAAATTTTTATTATTTCAAAATAAAGTATTTTAAATAATTTAAATTTTCAGTAAAGCTTCAGAGCAGTGTTTGCCAATTCTGTTCTTTATGAAGATAAATTAGAACTCACAAACTGCAAGTTTTCGAAGTGTTAAAAAAAAAGGAACAAGAACAGTATTGATTTATCAAATAGTCGCAGCTGCAAAATTAGACTTTAATGAAAACTATCTACAAGCGATGAGAGCACTAAAATTTTAATGAATTCGAGTCATTAGCTAAGTTAGTATTTTAGTGTGTGTAATAGATATTTATTTCTACAATATTGTTGCATTGTTTTTAAACGGTTCATTGTTAGGGTTGGAATGAATAATAATCACAATGTATAAAAAAACATTTTATAGACTACCTTTTAAAACCGGTTACAAAACTTTTGCATACTTTATAGCAGCGCCATATATTTAGAAAAGTTTGGACTAGTTTACCAAATAAAATTGTAAATTAGTGGAAATTGTATTTAACCTTAATACATCTGTCTAAAAACACTTAAATCATGCATTGTCATCGAGTTCTGTGCGACCATGAATGTGTCAGATCTGTACTTAGTCGGGAAGTCAGTTTAAAATCGATTACAAAATTCCACCCGGACAGACAACAAGACAACAGGCGAAGAATTTAAAAAGGTAGTAAAAACACATTTAGAACACACAAATATTGCTGGAAATTTTAAAATAAAATGATACTTTTAGAGAACAAAATTTCCACACAGAGAAAATGGTTGTCGAGATACAAAATTCTGATTTTGTGAAAATTATGTAAAACTCCAACTTGGATATCTCAAAAACCAAAAAAGGTACAAACTTTTTCACCACCCAAACAAAAATCAGTGAAAAACTATTTTTCTTAATTTACCTCTTTCCTGGCCGGGAAATCTTTATGGAATCGCCACACATCTTCTAGTTGTCAAAATTGCAACTTGCGACTGGTTGTATTTAATTTTGAAGTTTTTACTGGTTTACAAAGGTTTTGTAATCGATTTTTCTTTTATTTTATTTATTAATATATTATATTAACCAAATTTCTATTTTTTGTGAGGTACCTAATAATTGCTGTAGTTCTAAATTGAGTTTGAAAATGAAATTTTATTATTTCGCTTTTTTATATAATTTACAATTTAAATTTCATGAAACGATTTTGTCGTCCCTACACTATCGCTTTATTGTGTGTACCCATAAATATTACTAAATTAGTTACTGTTGACTTAATGTTCATAAAGGTATAAGCGAGTATGATATTCATCCCTGGATTAAAATGCACATCGATTTAGATATTGTTAGCTGGGACAATATTGATCTAAATAAAGATTAGATATTTTAAACTTAATGAATTATTTTGCACACTAAAGAACAATTTCTTTTTTAAAAGTAAACAGATTTTCAGAGAAATTGATCTCAATATAGAATCTTCTTAAAGTAAGTAAAAATGTAAAAAAATGTTTTGCGAATGTAAATTGGGCATTGCAGATTGCTTCAAAGGGCGATCATGTTATATAATAATCTAGGAAGAAAATCATATTAAAAAAAACTCACTTCGTGTTTTCTTGGAAATAACTTCCTTTGTGGTCAAAAATCATTTATATTAGTGAGATCTTTGCCCAAACCTAATTCAGCCTAAATCTCATCAATGACTTAAAAATTTGTTATACGCGGTCTGGCTATTAAATAAGAAGACTGGTTAAAAAAGAAGTTTTATTATAAAAAAATTCTATATTCGAATACTCCTCTTTAATATACTACCCTTTCCTCACCACACACCTTTCCATACGTATTTTCCATTGATCATTACAGTGCTGGAAGTCTTCTTTGATGCGGGCTTTTAGGAGCTTTACCGCTTCCATCGACTCAAATTGGCTCCCTTTCAAAGAAGTTTTGATCTTCGGAAACAAAAATTACTCTAACGGTTTTAAATCTAACGAGTATGGCGAGTATTCGAGCAGTGAAGTGCGTATATTGGCCAAATACTGCTTCACAGATAGCGCCTTATGAGCAGGTGCGTTGTTCCGTTGCAAAATCCAGGAGTTCTTGTTCTTACGAACTCGTTCTCGCAATATTGCCAAACCTGATAAATAGTAAGTCTGATCCTCTAGAACCCATTTAATCATCAGGATACCTATAATGTCAAAAAAACGACTAACATCGCCTTGAATTTTAATATGGATATCCTTACTTTTCGGATTCTGGGCGATTCAGGCGTCTTCCAATGCATCAATTGCCACTTTGTTTCAACATCGCAATGTAAAATCCACGTTTCGTCGCAAGTAATAATGTTTTTCATCAGTCCGGGATCTTCTTTTAATCTTTTAAGGAAATCTGAGTTGAAGCACGAGCTTTTGGTCAGGAGTCAGATTTTTTGGCACCAACTTTCCACAGGCTTTTGTCATGTGTAATTCCGTATGTAAAATTTTTCTAACCGTTTCTTTATCGGCGTTTACAGCCTCGGTAATCATCTGTATGCTCATTCGACGATCTGCATGCACAATTTGGTTGATTTTGGTCAGTCACTGTTTCCGGAGTTGAAACAGTGACAGGGCGACCTGGGTGCTGGTCATCTTCAGTGCTCTCTCAGCACTTACTGATGTGGTTGTACCATTTAAAAACATAGGCCTCTTGCAAATATTTATAGCATTCAGTCAGAGTTTTTTTTTATTTAACCAGAAATTTGAGATGAATACGTTGCTTTTGTTTTTCGTCACACATGGTTTTAGGCAAGAAAAAAATACACGTTCGTTTCTAAACGGTACTGCACAAATACTATAATAGTGACGAAAAGGTACATAGAGAAGACTACCCACCGCTCTACTCGTTTTCCTCACCCTTCAAAGGCACACAGTCTCGTTACTTAATAGCCAGACCTCGTATTACAACTAAAACTGATATATTTTTCTGGACCATAGTGCGTATTAATAGCAGGAGATCAAGAGCCAAAATTTTGCCGTCATCAGTAATATGACATTTCTCCTTTGCAAAATGTTCATTTAATACAGGTATTTACGTTCGCGCTCAGGCGGACACCTTAGTAAATAAAGAGGGTAGCTATAAAGGGGAAATGATGTAAGTTTTTCGAGAAATTGTTGTCATCATTAATAACGATGATAACTGTTAATACGACCATTCGAAATCCCGCCTGGCGGACACCTTAGTGGATACAAAGAAAGTGGCGGTCAAGGTTAAATAAGACATATTATCGATGACGAATTTTTTGCCCAAATTTTGGCTGTTTTTCCCTTTGTCTGATATCATACTTTAACAGGTACATTAATTTTTCCATGTTAAAACCTAAAGAACAAAATTTTCTCACTCATCGTTTTTTGTTATACTTGATTTACGTATAGAATTATAAATACAAGTTTTTCGTAAAAACCTTACAAGATTTCGACATGTAGAAAGATATATCTGCATATAAAGTCAAAGAAGGATGATAAATTTTGCAAAAATATCTTAAAACTTTTTATACTTAAAGTTTTATAACAAATTTTTCTCAAGGAAGACGAGAAAAATAGTTAAAACAGTAACTTCTTAAAACAGAAAATAAGGCTTACATCGTATTTTAAAATATTATCACACAAATTATTTTTTATATTTTTGGTAAAATATATTAACTACTAAACTGCCTTATTTTCGGTATATACAATCCAATTTTGTTGAAATTAAACCGTTATTTTAAATACCTACTCAGATCGTGCTCTTTCAAATATAAATATAATAATTAATCATCTGAAGGGGATATTTCCCTTAATTAACTCCCTAGACCGAAATTAATCATAATCAACATCATCATCGCGAATTTTCTGTATACAAAACTGGTTCCTTCTACATTTTCCCTTAAGTACAATTTTCACTTACTTTTAAATCGACATTTCATTTCAATTCGCATCAGCTCTGGGTCAGGGACGTTTGGAAACATTTTTCCAATTACTTTCTGGTAGAATTTTAACAATTGATCCTGACGGAACGTCAAGATAAAATGTTAAAGTTAATAATCCAATAAAAGAAATCTAATAAAATATCTGAGTATTTTTGAAACAAAATAAATGTGTTAAAACCTGTTCGGTATTACAGAAAAACTAAAAATCATACAGAATAAAAAATATTGGATTTGGATTAAGATTGTTATAAAATGTAGGCATGTCTGACAGTAAAGAATGAATACACCGTCGCGTCGTTTCATAGAAAATTTAACAAAATGTTTTTAATTATAAATATAAAACCACTCTTTACAATTTACTAAACGGTTTTTAACAATTAATAATAAAATGTTATTAAGAACCATTTAATATACATAAAAATGCTACTCAAGTTCGATTTCAATTTTAAAAACTTTTTATGGCGTAACTATTTTTTGTTAAGGTATACATTCTTAAATTACCTAAACTCTGCTGTAGGACCTACTGTCTTTTTTAGGTTAGTCCAAAAATTATTATTACTCCGCTTTGTTAACAGGAGTTGTGCATGGCAACTTTATACCCTTTATAAAGAACATTTTGCAAGTTCTTCTTGGAACAGAACAAGACACACATGAGAGGTTATGATCGCGAGGGAATATTTTTTGGAATGGTTTTTATATTTTAAAATTCTCTTGTAGGGTTAACCAGAAAACGAATTGTTGGGATAAAATATTATCGGTAGACCAGTGAAGTGTAATTTAACACATTTTTGAGCTGGATTTGAAGGAAACTTAGGTAGGAAAAGAGGATCTTCTTCTTCTTCGGTTTTTTTGGTGATCTCCTGCATCACTCCTCCATTTAGTAGGTTTGGAGAGTAGTATTTTGTTGTTTTTGAATACTTGGGTGTACACGGTTCAGGTATTCGCCTCGCGTATTATGTCTATCAATTGGAGGTCGAATAAATATTGGAACCATTTGAAGGTAGCGTTTTGATGTGACGTTTTCCGAGTCTACTATTCAATACATCATTTTTGAAGGTAATAATTTGGGGGGTTAAGGGCCCCATTTGTTATACCAGCCGGAGAATTGACTCAAACATTTTTTAATTGACTTTGCCAAAGTATATGAAGCCGTATTGTCGGTGTATAGTTGATTGTTTTGTAGTTAACGAATGCCATTTGGGGCCTGGATTGACCCTTGTGAAACTCATTTGAGAGATGTAAAAGGTTATGACATTAAATTTTTTACTGTAATAATTCTTCTAGAAAGAAAAAAAAGGAAAGCCGTCACGGGACGCCTGGCAGATGTGAAACATCAACATTATTTTGTAAAAGTATAGGTAGGTATGCAGTATTCAATAAAAAAAGAATGTGTGCGTGTAATCTTTACGCGCGATTAAAGTAAACATTGAAAAATTTAAAAACTTTTAAAATTTTGAAAATTCTGAAAATTCTGAAAATTTTGAAAATTTTCAAAATTATCATGATTTTCAAATTTTGAAAATTTAAAAATTCTAAAAATCTTCACAATTTTGAAAATTTTAAAATATTTTGAAAAATTTAAAAATTTTGAAAAATTTGAAAATTTTCAAAATTTTGAAAATTTTGAAAATTTTGAAAATTTTGAAAATTTTGAAAATTTTGAAAATTCTAAAAATTTTGAAAATTTTGAAAATTTTAAAAATTTTAAAAATTTTGAAAATACCTTTTCCGTGGAAAAATACATATATATATATATATATATATATATATACCAATTTTCATAATAATTGGTCCAGCAGGTTTTGAGTTCATCGATAACATATAGACAAACATTCATTTTTATACATAGAATAGATAGTATGCGGAGTCGTGTTAGGTTTTTGCGTCACCATCGCCACGCCAGAAATCTGATTTACGTGCGGCCATAGATGTTTCACATCAAAATTTGTTTATTATTTAGTTTTTATATTTATTTACCTAAATATTATAAGATACTAGCTGTACCCGGCGCGCGATGATACGGCAGCAACTAAAATAAATTTAAGAAAAATAAAAGAGAAGAAGAGATAGAGATTTTTCGAACTTATATTTATACGAATTCGTTTAGATATCTATTAATCAGTATTGAGTTTAATACATGGAAGCGCCATCTGGTGGTAACTTGCATTAATACGAATATCATATTCATCTTACCCGCTAAAAATACATCATCATACTGATTTTCCTGACAATAGGTTGAACGGGACAGAAGTTGCTAGTCTGCAGCGCCACCTGGTGGCGAGTGGCATCAATGAGCATATCATACAAACCTTCTCCGTGGAAAAATACATATACATACCAATTTTCATCACAATCGGTTGAACGGGACAGAAGTTGCTACTCTGCAGTGCCACCTGGTGGCGAGTGGCATCAATGAGCATATCATATAAACCTTTTTCGTGGAAAAATACATATACATACCAATTTTCATGACAATCAGTTGAATGGGACAGAAGTTGCTAGTCTGCAGCGCCACCTGGTGGCGAGTGGCATCAGTGAGCATATCATACAAACCTTTTCCGTGGAAAAATACATATACGTACCAATTTTCATGACAATCGGTTGAACGGTACAGAAGTTGCTACTCTGCAGCGCCACCTGGTGGCGAGTGGCATCAATGAGCATATCATACAAACCTTCTCCGTGGAAAAATACATATACATACCAATTTTCATAATAATCGGCCCAGTAGTTTTTGAGTTCATTGAGTACATACAGACATACAGACAAACATTCATTTTTATATATATAGATAGAATAGATAATGCACTTTTAAGTCTATATTTCAATTTTTAATATTTTTACACATCAGTAAAAATATTAAAAATTAAAATATGAGCTTTAAAAGTGTATTTCTATATGAAACAATTCATACCCTGTCCCGCCAAATTTTTGAATCGATGAGCTTCTTCCCCCTATTGTTGGCGCGCCACCGTCGCGTCGCTCAAAACATGAGACCAATTTCATATACGATATCAGTACATCTCTTTATTATATATTATCGATGCGTTAGGTTTTTTACGTCATACACTCATACGTCACCGTCACCCATAGAGATATTATTCCGTCACCACGCCAGAAATCTGATTTAGGTGCGGCTATAGATGTTTCACATCAAAAAGGGGTTAATTTTGTGACCTGAATAGAAAATTGATGTTAATCAGTTTTTTAATGAGTACAGAGTGCCAGAATTTGGCCTTCTGGTTAGGTACCCGTTTAAATTGTACAAACAACTTTTCTTTAACTTATATTACTAGCAATAAAAGTTTAAAGTCCAAGAATTGGACTTTGACTAGAATAGTGTTATTTGATAATACAATAAAATATAGAATTGATTTCTGATTATATTTTGGAGGACTTCAAATAAGTGTCGAATAATGTTGAGCAGAGCTTTGGTAGCTTTTGACTATGCCAAGCTTAAAAATTAGGATTGTGATGCAGGTTTTAATAACTGTGAGAAAGCACTAGTTCGATGTCTAATTTAGAAAATACAGTTAGAATGGAATACCAGGACACAAGGAATAATCGGTTTAAAGAAGTTTGATGCTGGCGGGCTTTGGTTGTTAGGTTTAAGGACCCTTTTTTAGGATTTTTCAGGGTGTTCATTTCCTGGTTTTTCTGACTGTTTCAGTGTCTCCTGGTTCCTAGAATGTGTCTAAACTGTAAAAAAAATGGAGTGAGTGTGTGTAGGTGTGTAAGGGAACCAAGGAAAACTTCTTTAAGTGCTCAGTTTTTTTTGGGCAAATCTGTCATCGTCCTGAATCGAGCTATAGGAGGGGGGTTTCGTCAAGAAGGTAATCAAGTTCTACAGGAAGGTCCCTGTCTACGGTTTGGAGGAAGGAAGGAATTTTTGAAAGCAAATATTTTTTTTAACATAGCGATAAACATTTTTTAACTCCTTATTAGCTACAAGCTGAAGATTCCAATGTCTCAAAAAGAAAAATTAAAAAAAATATGACTTGCAAAATTTTAGCATACCATGGATAATAAACTAACTAAAATGTCATTTTTGGTAAAAATTTTTGTTGAGTTAAACCGTACCTGTATTAAGACCATCGAATTTCAGTTCTTCTCAAGGAAATTTGAAAATTTGCCTATGGATATAGACTAATCTACTTCCATTCTGAACTAATCGATACAAGTTAGGATTCTAAAGGTGTGTGTATTATAAAATAACATTTCAAGATTACTTTCTATTCCGAGAATATTTAAAGAATTTCAGTAAGTATTTTTGAATGTAGGTTGCAAATAAAATATATAACTGCTAAGGGTGCAAAGATAGAGTATAAAAAGTATATTATGTTGATGAATATTGAAAAATCGTACGGAAAGGAAATTAAAAATATAGAAGTAACATTTTTAGAGTTCAATTATTTTTTAGGTCTTATTAAGTTAGAATTACAACCGGGTAATCAAAATTTATTGAAACATTAAATGCGGAGATTATCAAATAAGAATTTTATTGATATATTATTACTTTTTTTGAACATCATACCTAACATCGTTAAAAATAATCACTCAATAAAGTAGATATACTAAAACGTTATACTGATACTATATACGTTTAATAGAAAAATGTGCTTATCTAGTATATAACAAATACACATAAATGTTGGTATCAAATCAATACTCTAACTTGATAATAATAAAATTAAAAAAAAAAGATACACACAAAGCTTTTGTATAAAAGTGATGCACTATCTGCGCGTGTTTCATATTTATCGTTGTGTCAGAATCGTCGAAGGTCCGTTTAGAAGTTTAGATTATCTCGATCATGCTCTATGAGATTAAGATCCAGACTTTTATGTGGCCACATCAGTACCCTAATGCAACATAAAAGATGGCTAAGTGTTATATTAGATAAAAAAGAAAATTTTCTTCAATAAATAGCGCGAAAGGTGTTGCGTCTTAATATGGTATATTCCTATTTTGTGAATTCCCGTTTTGTGACTAGACCTTTTTGGATTAAAATTGTTCCCATTTTGTGCCTAGAGAATTTTTTACCTGTTAAAGACCCCTAATAAATTCCTATTTTGTGACTAGAATAAAATGTGATTTTATGATCTCTTAAATGTTGGGTTTTCCCCAATACTGAAACGTATTAAGATAATGATCATCCCTTTAACGATGTTTTTCTTTTCGGGGAAGTTTTGCATATTATTATTTCTATTTATGGACGAAAAAGGAATAAATTGATAATATAAGTAACAATTTTTGAAATGAATTTGATTTATATCGTGCAATTTTTCCTTGTGTTACATTGTGATTTGTGATGTTATAGTTTTCGAAGCATTGCTTTCTTTTTTTCAAGATGAATATCCAATACATTTAAAGTAATGGTCACTGGTACTATTTGAAAAAAATAAATAAAAACTGTTCCACACTACGGATGTGTGTGAACAGAAAACTGTGTTCTGGATCTGTGACAGTTTTAAATGAGTATCTAAGTATTTTAATGAATATTTAATAAATTTCAGCCATTTTTTACTTTTCCTAAGATATGTGAAATATGTATCTAATAATGTGGATCTGATTAGTTTTTGGGAAAAATGGCGAACTTTAAGGGGTATAAAATTTTTGAAAAATTGTAGAAAAAACATGATCGATTTTTGGTGAAAATTTCGTAAAAACCACGGATCTCGAAGTTGAAATTTTTAACCATTACAATACTTTCCCTCAGTTACATATCGTAAGATATGTAATCACATAATGTATTTTCAAATAGTAGTAGCGACTGACAGAGCACGTACGCATATAAAAGTTTGCTCCGGTTTCTAAGTAAAATATACCCGTTAAAAGTTAAAATTAAATCGATTTTTCTTTTACCATAAATTAAAAAGTATGTAATTCATACAACTGTGAAAAAAAATGTTTAAAAATCATTAGTACATAGTGTTTTTCAACAAGAAGTTATACCATACTCGCTTCACCAGCCTGATAGCTGTAGTCCTGCAACACCAATGGTCGACAATGGAGAACCTAACGTTAGAAACATTATACTTAAAAATTAAAGGTGATATTGAAAATCAAACTGAAAACATTACAAAAAGTGCTGTAGAAAATACCAAAAAAGTTACTCAGCAAATTGACAGAATTGACAATAAGGTGAGTCAAAATCAGTCAAGAATTCTTACATTAGAAAGAAGAGCAAGAAAAAATAACGTTATTTTATTTGGCTTGCAAGTTGATGACAATAAAATACTTGAGGATACCCTTAGGTTTCTAAAAGAAACTATCAACGTCAGTATCCAAGAATTATAATTATAGAATTTCTATCCTTTCTTAAAAAAATAACATTATTTAACAACAAAGAAAACTTTGTCAAACTGAAACAAAAATCGGTCACAATTGCCAATGACTTGTGCCCTGAAGATCGAGAAACTCAAAAAGAACTCAGAAGCTACTTGGCAAAGGCAAGACAAGAGGGTCAACAGGCTATAATAAAACAAGGAAAACTCATGATAAATAACACAGCCTATACGTTAGATCAACTTAAGTCCAACGAAGACACCGAAGAAAGTTCTACAGAAGCTAACGACACCGATATATCAGAAGAATCTGAGAAAGAAGCTGATAATCCAGAACCGCCTACGAAAAACAATCAGAAGACAATCTCAAGAAATACCGAACAACGAAAACGGAAGAAAAGTAAAACCCCGAGTCCTAATATTGCAACTAGATCTTCAAAGTACAAGAAGAAACAAAAAGAAACTCTATTTACGCAGTAAGAATATTTTAAGTTAATTGGGGGTAAGATTTAAAAAAAAGGGGGGAATAATTATTAAATTCTTAAAATACTTATTAGATTATCATAAACATTTTTTTTTCAGGCTTTTTTCTTTAATTGAAAATCATATACCAAAGTGGAAACCAAAAAACTTTAAAATTGATTTTGAAGTGGCTACCTTCCAGTCACTTAAGAAAACCTTCCTAATATAAATATTACTGGTTGCAATTTTCATTTTAACCAATGTTTATGACGAAAAGTTTAAAAAATTGGGTTAACTTCTCTATACAAGGAAAACGAAATAGTGCGTACCCACATAAGGATGTGTGCTGCATTAGCACACCTTCCTCCTGAGAAAGTTGATGTCGCGTCGGTTGGATGTGGATTATGAAGAATTTTGAAAATCATCCACTTCTCGAAATAATTAATGATTATTTTGTGGAACAGTGGTTTGACGACAATATTTTAGGACTGATGTGAGTGTGCTATAACCAAAGGCAACGGACTGCAAATGCCATTGCTTAATAAGTTTGGCATTCATAATAAAAATGCAATAACAATTTTCCTTTAGCAATTATTTTACCAACTAAAAATGTATATAAGTTTCTTTGATGATTATTTAATATTATATTATTTTGTAATAATAGTTATTTATGAAACAGTTCGTGAAGTATGCTTTTTGCGCACGCAGGCGATGTTTAGAGCACGAGCGAAGCGAGTGCTATATATCGCGTAAGTGCGCAAAAAGCACTTCACGCACAGTTTCATACAATATTTTATCTACGATAATCAAATAAAAAATAATTACAAGAAAGCAATTTATTTTCAATTCATTTACAAGATACTAACAAAACTAATGCTCTCATAGCAACACCATGGCAACGCGATTGCTAAGGATATTTGATTATATGAAAGTGTGTCAAAAACAGTGCGAAAAAGTAAATCCCATTTAAAATACATTGTTACTTCACACACACTTTCAATCCTTCACGCACTGCTGTCTATAATGACACTTTTCACGAACTAAAGATTGATACATAATATGAGGTAGAGTAGATAAATGTATTTTATATTTCACTAGCGGCCGCCCGCGACTTTATCCGCGTGAACTTTAGTTTTTTGCCACCGAATTTCATACAAATTTTCAACCCCCATTTTAAATCCTTAGGAGTTAAATTTAAAAAAGTCATTTCTTAGTACACCACTACGTAATAGAAAAAAACATATTCTCAAATTTTCAAGACTCTACGCGTCTATCGACAGTGTCATGTCGGCCAGCAGCGTGCTACCGCCTTACCGCTCCACACACCCCGCACATTAAGACGCGAGTGGTTTTAGACTATTATTATTTTAAAACTATAAAAACTTGCATGCCATATGCAATCCTTTATTCGGGGATGCCTACGCCATAGTAGCTATATGCTTGCATAATCTCAGCCCGATCGGTTTAAAAACAAACTTTCATACAAACTTTCATCGCGTATTGGATCCCCTTAGGGATGGAATTTATCAAAATCCCTTCTAAGGAATGCCTACGTCATAGTAGCTATATGCATGCAAAATCTCAGCCCGATCGGTTTAAAATTGACAAAGTTTCATACAAACTTTCATTCCCTATTTCATCCCCTTAGGGGTGGAATTTATCAAAATCCTTTCTTAGGAGATATCTACGTCATAGTAGCTATATGCATGCAAAATCTCAGCCCGATCGGTTTGAAATTAAAAAAATTTCAGACAAAATTTCATTCCCTATTTCATCCCCTTAGGGGTGGAATTTATCAAAATCCTATCTTAAGGGAAGTCTACGTCATAGTAGCTACATGCATGCAAACTCTTAGCCCGATCGGTTTGAAATTGAGAAACTTTTATACAAACTTTCATCGCTTATTTTATTCCCTTAGGGGTGGAATTTATTAAAACCCTTTCTTAGGGGATGCCTACGTCATAGTAGCTATATGCATGCAAAATCTCAACCTGATCGGTTTAAAATTGACAAAGTTTCATACAAACTTTCATTCCCTATTTTATCCCTTTGGGGGTGGAATTAATCAAAATCCTTTCTTAGCGGATGCCTACGTCATAACATCCACCTGCGTGCTAAATTTCAGCCCAATCCGTTCAGCGGTTTGAGCTGTGCGTTGATAGATCATACAAACTTTCATCCCCTATTTTATCCCCTTGGGGGTGGAATTAATCAAAATCCTTTCTTAGCGGATGCCTACGTCATAATATCTACCTGCACGCCAAATTTCAGCCCCATTCGTCCAGCGGTTTGGGCTCTGCGTTGATAGATCACTATGTCAGTCAGTCAATCAGTCAGTCAGTCACCGCTGAGTTTTATATATATAGATATGACTATTATTTAAATTGGTGAAATGAAAAAAGATGACTTTATAAACAAAAATGATTTTTTGTACAACTGTCATTAAAAGTGACACTTTTAATGATAGCAAACAATGTTAAAAACGATTGTTTACATAGCAGCGTGTTAAAAATACTTTTAACACGTTGCCATGTAAACAAGTTTACTTTTAACACGGTTTAGTTTACTTTTAACACGGTTTGGTTTATTGTCATTGCAAATTCGCTCGTTTCATTATCAAAATATGGAAGTTGTACAAAAAACATTGTATGGTATTTGTGTTAAAAGTGATTTTATTTTGTTCGTGAAATTGTTCAATTCGCTCCGCTCATTTCACAAACGTTTTCACTCACAAAATAAAACCTCACTTTTAACACTCATATCATAAATAACTATTTAAGTTAAAATGATTAAATCAGGTAGGTATTAAAATAAGTGGCTTTATTTTACGCTAGTCACAAAACGGGAAATTCATCTAGGGTCTTTTCAGGTAAAAACTTGGCGAGGCACAAAATGGGAAAAATTTTACCTGAAAAAGGTTTAGTCACAAAACAGGAATTCACAAAATAGGAAGACACCCTTAATATGTACCTCTTCGAAAGATTACAAGGGCCGTGTGAACTTTTAACAAAACTGTACAAAATGGGAATGGTAATTCTAGTTAAAGCAGGAGAGCTAGTAATAATATGGCATTTCTCCGTTGCAACATATTTATTCATTACAGTTATTTACGTTCCCGCTCAGGCGGACAACTTAGTGGGATAGAAGTTTCCAATTTTTACGGGAAATTGTCGTCATCGATAATATGGATGAAAATTTTCACCGTCGAAGGTGTTGATACGACAATTAGAAATTTCGACAGGCGGAAACCTGAGTAGATATAAAGAATGTGGCGAACAAGGGTAAAGAGGGCCAAAAGATGACCCTTTTTACCATTGTTCGCCACCTCTTTTGTATCCATTCAGATGTAAACCATTTTGCATTTAGGCTCCCAAAGGTTCCAACATTACATGGCGGACATATTATCGATGACGATTTTTTGACCAATTTTTGGCCCTCTTTACCTTGTCCGCCACCTTATTTGTATCCACGCAGGTGTCCGCCCATCGGGATTTTGAATTGTTGTATCAACACCTTTGACTGGGAAAATTTTCATCCTTATTTTCGATGCGATAATATAGTTACCTTCTGTATCCACTGGGGTGTCTCTGCCTGTGTGGGAACATAAATATCTGTTTCAAATGAACATGTTGCAAAGAAGAAATGTCATATTACGTGAAATTTCGGCTCTAGCTCTTAGACTATTATATCGTTTTACACTGCGTCTAAAGATATGTTAAACACTTAGTGAAATATGACTTCATATCTATATCTATAAAAAAAACATCGGTCATTTATTCATGTCTCAGTTAACATGTCAACAATGATTTTTATTAAAACAAGGAGAGTGGCTGATAGATTTTGTTCTTTCAACTCTTTTGGTATAATATCGAAGAAAACCACTGTAGTAGAATTAAAAAACTTAAATCTAAAAAATTGATCTTCAAATTGATTGGTCACCTTTTCAACTTTAAGTATATATTTATGTATGTATGAGCGTAATTATAAGATCAATTGTGTCTCGTTTTTTTGCAATAAGTTTTCTCAAACTTATAGCAGCTCTTCCAGTTCTATCTTTCTTACAAAGTTTAGGATATCGTTGGGTTTTAAATTAGGTAGATCTTTTTCTTTTATTTCGTATGATCCTATGTATCTGACCCATTACGATTACGTAATGCAATTTATTCGGAGGGTATGTGTATTGAGGTTTCGTCCTCTTCCTCACAGAATCTGCACTTTGCTTCATCTACCAATCCTAGTTTCTTCTTGTATCCTCTTAATCGGCAGTGCCCGGTTAATATTCCCGTTATAATACAAAGGTTGTTTTTACTGAGGCTTAGACAGCTGAAAGATCTCTACTGGTTATAGTTTCTCAGGAGCATCTTCCGTTGTCTTAGTCATTCTAGATAGTTCCAGTACTTGATTTTTCTCCATCCACTTCTTTCAGAGCTTTGATGGCTGCTTGACTATCTGACATGATTACAATCTTTTGTCTACGATAGTTCCTGGCGATATTAAATTCTACACATGTTTCAATGACTCAGATTTCCGCTTAAAAATGATTGGGTAAGCAAAGCACCCATGCTACCTGAGTATTAGGCTCTAGGTAAAAAAACTGCTTCTGTTCCAGAGTGTGGTGTCTTTCTTTCATTCAGATTTACTACCCAGTTTTGTGGTGAATTTTTTACAAAGTTAAATTTCTTTTGCATTTCCCAAGTTTGCTCAAATTGAAGTGATCGAGATTCTTCCTGGAGTATAGAAGCCAGTATTTTTAAAAGGTGGAATGGCATTAGACACTACTTTAAATAATAACTTGTTGACGATTTGTTGAATTCTGAGTGCCTCATTATGAAGAGTCCCAATTAAAGTTGCTTCTGCAGGTGTAAAAGGTAAACATAAAGTGTATTAAAGAATCAACGAGCAATACCTATATAAAAAGTATAATCAAGGTTCCTATGAAACATTGATAAAGATTTCAAGAAATGCTATAAGTATACCAATATCAGCCATTCTACATAAACAAAAATTTATAGAATTACTTCCCTTTTTTATCCATGATCTGTCAACTATAAGAGTTATGCTATAATTGCTACAAGTTTTATTACTCCAATAAAAGATTGACTAATTGTGATTTTTTAATCTTAATGTGTAAAAATTTCTCTAATTCGGGAAAAATCGTTTATTTTAATTAGAACTTACCTGACTCGCCTTGAGAAACGCGTTCTTGCAGGCTAATTTCCGGGCAACTGCCGGAATATCGTTACTCATTTCTGTACGTCCGTGTATTCTGATTGGCCAACTACCAATGAATATCCATGGGATTTGCTGATATTGGGGTCGTGTAAGGGTCGGTGAAAATCTCTTTGTCACTCTGCCTTGATCTTCCTATCGGATAAGTCTCAAATGTCACTTTCCTGCTTTAATCCTTTAGTAGAACTCATATGGTCACACAGAAGCAAAGAAAAAACACGAAAAAGTATGAATACAGCATAATTTGAAAAAAAGTAATATTTAAGTGTTATTTTGAGACATAAACGTACTTAATGTTTTGTATGATTTGTAATTTTTTACGATTCTGCAATTTTTTTTTAATTTATATGTTTTTTGTGAGTTATAAATATATCTACGTTTTTTATTTTTATTACAGTATACCTACTTATTTTTTGTACTTTTTTCGTACTATTCAACAATCTAAGCATCTTTGAAATTTATCAGTATTTACAAATGATTATCAATTTTGTTATGTTTTATGGCTATTTTTCAAGCTTTTATTTACCTTGACTTGTATGTGTATTTGTATGTGAAGGTAAAATCTTGGAAGTTAAATTTGACCTACTTTCCGTTGTCCGATTGAGCTGAAATTTGCATAGGTACTTATCAAGGATTAATGTCCAGGCAATTATATATAAAAAATTCTAAAGAAAACTTCCTTAAAAAAATAAAAACTATTGTATCGACTGATGACTCCGTGAACACATACAATCTAAATAGCCCGGTCAAATTAGACCAAAAAATAAGAGTGCAGTTACATTAATTCCCATCAAGCTGAAAATTTGTAAAATTGTTGAAAACATAATTAAAAACAACATTTTAAAATTCCCGATCATTCCGGTACGAGCAACAAAATTTTACTCGAGGTCAAACGTCAAAAAATGTTTTTTTTTGCGATTTTCTTCAAAACGGTAAATTTTATAGCAAAATTACCTCAGACAAAAACTGTAGGTTGAACAATTATCTAGAGCGTTTTTTTAACGTGGTTTTCCCAGTAGCCTATTCCACAGGTCTGTTGTGGGATTTTTTAGTTAGAAACTATTGTATAATAACAACAGGTACCTATTCGCAAGGGATTGAATTTATTAAATCGATGGAAATGACAAAGTAGTAAAAAAATTATTTCTCTTCGATTCCTAACTTTCCATTACTTCTTCTTGTTGATCTTCTTCTTCATCATCCTGGTTGAAAGTAAATTGCGTCAATAGCGATGTCTCGCATATCTGTTCATCAATATAAAACGAATCCTCTGCTGTTGGCGATTCAACATTACACTACTGGCCTTTACAATTCGTACATGCACATATAAAGTATATTGGTCGGTAAAAACAAAGATGAAATATTTACCACATGTTTAGTCATAACTATAAGTCCTTTGAATACCGTTTAAACATTCAGTACATTAAAAAGAGATAGATATACAAAAAACAGTCTGAGCTAATGTTTTGAATATCATAGTGACGTATCATATTGTGTTTGACAGATTATTTTATAATTCTGTCACGTAAGTATACATATAAAGTTTAGTATTATATATATATATATATATATATATATATAAAGCAGTAATTGTTTGGTAACGGCTGATTAATTATAGAATGGATCAAAAAAAAAATCCCTGTAAACCCAAAAAAATTTTTTTTTTTTGATCCATTCTATATATATATATATATATATATATATATATATATATATATATATATATATAACGTGAAGTCAATCGTGGAGTTGCAGCAGGAACATCTCGCATAAAAGTGACATTAAAAATAATAAATATAAAGCATGCGCACTAACTGAACATGCAATTAAAAATGGTCATAGTTTTAAATTTGAAGAAACAAAAATTTTAGAAAGGGAAAGGAACCTTAAGAAACGATTATTCTTAGAAATGACACATATTGACAGAAGGGAAACATGTATTAATAGAAAATCGGATATAGAAGGCATGGAGACTAGACAAGGAGTACGCACTCGACCGGAGGAATTGCCAAAATCTGTCCACGGTATCGTACATATTAGGTTTACTTTTTTCACCACTAGCGTCGCTAGTTTTCCTTTTGTACCGGTATGAATATAGACAATTAAATAATCGTAAATTATTATATTGGTTTTTATTTTTTATATCTGATAGATCGAACTATTTTTTTCATTGTGTAAATAAATTAATAATGAAATAATTAAAAATTATTTATTTTATTTTAAACTACGCACTCATTGGTCGCCATTTTGGTACAAATGGAACACCAGCGCCCTCTTATTTTGATAGCCCTATTTGCATACATGGAGTTCGTACTCCTTGTCTAGTCTCCATGATAGAAGGGCTGAGTAATATTTATTGTTACATTCTGTCGTTTCAAAAATAAATATAAATAAAAAAAAAATTTAATATATAAATATAAAGATAAATAAACTATTAATAAATTAAAACATGATTACAAACATAAAGATTAATATAACACTAAAATAAATAAAAATAAAAACACAACAACGTTCATAAAATTTAACAAATAAATTTTTGAAATTAAAATCCCGCATTTCATGACTACAGAATTTTACTTGATATAATAATAAAATCTAAATAAATAAATCATCAAAATGTTTTGCTCTCCTACTGTGTTAAAATAAAAACCATATATAAAAAACACACAAATAAAAAAGGAAATTGAAGACACATTAAAATTCAATCATTTACAGACAAACCTCCATGCTAAAAATAACAAAATAATAAGTTTTATGGTGTAAATGTATATATTTTTATGTATTTTAATAGTGATGTACCTGAATTTTAAAATGTTTTATTAGTGTAATGTTGTCAAACAGAATTCGTCGCTTTTCTTATAACCTCACGATTAGTAAGTCATCACATTTGTAACAATATTTCTTTATTTTATAAAAATTGTTCTTCACCACAGATGTCCTGAAGAAGAATTAAATAAATTCGAAAGCTTGACTAAAATCAAAGAGTTTTCTTTACTTACCTTGGCCAAACGTTGACTGCAACTCCACGATTGACTTCACGTTATATTGAACCAGTCACTATACCATTATTCGTATATATATATATATATATATATATATGATATATATATATATATATAAATAATGTGTATTGTAGTCCATAGTACCGTCACATGGTTGCATTATATCCTGCACTATGCTTTTGAGGTTGTTGGCTACATATACAGAGTTTTTAAGAATAGTCAAAAAGTGCATTCCGAACGGACAATACATAGAAAAATTACAACTCGGTAAGTATTCCAAATGGGTTCAATTTATGTTCTCGGGGTTTTTGGGGTCGCTGAACGCGAATATCATGATGTCAAAAGTCTCCGCGTCACTTGGTGCCTAGGGTATTTACCTCTTCTCCTGGGGTTTTATGTAAATTCTGTACAAAATCAGTGCACACTTGGTTTTTTGGGTCGCTGAATACGAATATGATAATGGCGATGGTGTCCGAAACACCTGGTGCGTAAGACGGACCTCGTCCCCAAGAATTTTATGCAAATTCGATACAAAATGAGTGTGCACTCGGTACTAGGAGGTTTTTCAGGTCGCTGAACACGAATATAATATAATGATTTTGCTAAATCATTCGCATACAAATTTATGAATCCAGGCGCGTGCATAGAAGTATAACTTCTGCCGGTAGTCCCACTGACTGCCACACTCGTTTTTTTTTTAACTTCAGAGATTGAACTAAATCTTGCATTTCAAACATTTTCAAGACCGTTGTTTTACCCCTCCTGTAAAATGCAGATGTCGTATCACATCCAGTTATTGCGTGTAAAAATAGTACATGATTTTAACATTTTGCAAAAGTCGATAAGCTTTTTAATTAATATAAACCCGATAGATTTTGGCCTTTTCCTGATTTTAAGAAGAAAATAGTTATTTTGGGTGGAGCTCGAGCAGTGATTTATACGAGTACGTTTTCATCTTCACCAACAACAATAGTTGTATTTCTCCAATTAAATTGCTTTATTACTGTTTCAATAATCAGTACATCGGTGTCGCGATTAGCTTGTTTAACCAATATATTTTTAGCAGTCAGTAAACAGTAAACTATTGAAATGAACCCAAACATGTTGTGAGTATTTGTGAAAAGCAGTTATACGACCCTAGTCAAGTACACAATTAAACAGAGAGACAGATGTCTCAAGGTGAAACTTGCATAGAGATTAAGGGAGTGGATTTCATTTTACCTGACATTTTCATAAAAATACTTATGTATATTTTATATTTTGAATATAATTTAAAATTATGGATAAAAGAATAAATTTACTTATATTACAGGAACATAGATTTATATCCGTGAGGTGCTTATGCACACAATGACGCTTACAATTTTTTGAATCGTTATATTTCAAAAACAGTGATTTTAGGAAAAAAATATTAATATCTTTTTTATTGATAATTGTATAATCTACAGTTTTTGTCTGCTGTAATTTCGGGAAAAAAGTTACCGTTTTGAAGAAAAATGCGAAAAACACATTTCTTGACCTCGATTAAACTTTTTGCACGTACGGAACGAAGGAGAATTTTAAAATGTTGTTTTTAATTATGTTTTAAACAATTTTACAAATTTATAGCTTCATGGGAATTTGAGTAACATCGAATGTCTAGATTAACCGGATTATACTTACTTTTAACAAAAGTGTTATCAAGGTCCAGTGGCACAATCGATTTAAAGTAGAATTGATTTTGAATGTAGGTTTTGTAGGTTTGAATCCGTTCGACTTATGCTGTTTTTAATAACTCATACATATAACAACAAAACAATAGGTTTGTTTTTTTTTTTAGTTTTGCATATATAGACAAAAACTACTTTATTGCATTATATGTTCCCACCAATATTAAAATACTTTTGCATATGTTCAAACCAATAGATAAAACAGTTAGGTAATCCAGTCCAGTCTTCAGTTGACACCTGCAAAATCGATGGCTTCTTCTGGCGACTGCAATCACTGCTCACTCATTGATTTCTTGATCTTTAGATACGTGAAGAAGTCGTCGTGACTATACGGTGGATGGTCTAACAATTCGATGTTTATGCAGGATGATTCGCACCGTTGTGTTGTTTTGTCAAACAAACGTTTATATACTAATTGGAAGTAACCGTTCTTCGATCTTCTGAAGTAATTGTTTCCACATGACTAAGAGTGAGGCGAACCGCCTTTTGAACTTCTGTGAGCGAATGAGGGATCAAACGGAAAACCAACTTCGTAACACCCATTTCTTTATGTAGGATCTATTAGATCGAGGTCTCTAAAATGCCCGAAGATGCCTCTATCTCCCGGTATGTTACACGGCGGTCATCCTTGATTAGCTGACGAACGGCATCAATGTTTTGCTGTGTGACTGCTCTTTTGGCTGAATCTAACCTGGATTTGTCGCAGAGACTGGTGCGATCACGTTGAAATTCGCAATACCAGCTGGAAATAGTTTGCTCGTGTGGTGCTTTATTCCCAAACACAGAAACCATTTTAGCGAGACATTGATTTTGGGATAATCCTCTCCGAAAATTGTAAAAAATTATTGCTCGAAAATGTTCTCGGCTAATACTCATTTTTGAGATTGAGCTTAGATTTGTGTCTGAAGGTTTTATTGGTGGTGCCATCTAAGCGGTTATATGCAAAACTAAGAAGAGAATTCTGGTAAGATATTGGTACAATTTAAATATAATTTGTCAACTTTAGCCACTATTAAGGATAACACACGGGAATATTTACCGGAATATTAAAAAACCGATTATTTACAATTAACTAAATTAAATTTATTTACAAGATTAAAATAGAACGGAATATATACAAGGCAACTTAAAGATAAACTCATTAACGGCATAAACGTAAAAACTCTGAATTAAAAGTACTTGAATTAAATGATCTCAAAATGTCTCTAGAAATTATTGACTTGGTCTCAGTGTCTCTTTTGCTCGGCGTTCTCAACTCAACTCTCGGATTTACACTACACTTAAAAACTAGGTACTTAAAGGGGCCATCTGGCTTACGCTTATGGTAAAAAAAAGGTTCATAGCATAATGGTAAAGTCACTTTCTCTTTAGAGTTCTCAGAAATTATAGAAAAATATGATACACACGAAACGACTAAAATAGCAAACACTTAAACTAAAATTGTACAGGGTGGGCGATAGTTCTATACACACAGGATACTCAACAACTGTTATGCTTAAAAAAATATAAAATTTGTTAGATTAGACATATTGTTTTAGTGATTAGAGCGAATAAAAAATTATATATTGTAGAGTTATTTTCGTAAGAAAAAAGTGTTTATTATCTACTTTAGAAACACCCTGTACGTAAAATGTTATCTTGAATTATTATAGTACATACTTTTATTAAGCCAGTTACTACATTTTTTTTATACCGTTTTCTATGTTATAATTGATTATCCTATTAAGTAATAGACTTTTTTTTTTGACCAAAAATCTTTTAGAGACACTATAAAACTCACCACCGCACTTGATAAATAGAGTAGCAGGTAAGGCCAAATCGATAGGTAGGTCACACTTACGAACTTTATATATACACATAATAATATGTCACTGAGTTGGAATATTTATTATGTTAAAAAATGCTGAGTTTTTATTTGCTGTAATTTGGGAGCGCTAGAGTAGTCCGAGGTAGTGAATAAGGTTTCGTATTGATTTTTTAGCACAGATTTCGTACCAATATTATGTAATGCTTTTGTTACAAAACTATAAAATAACTAGCAAGATTACAAGTAATATATTTATTATAAATGAAAACGAGATTTCTATAAAGATTAAGAATGTTTCAATATATATATTGTATATATATTTTTGAATTTTGCGATAAATAATTACGACTTAATCTTAATATATTTAAATGAGCAATTCTTCTATATATATATTTGGAATCTCGGAATCTGCTCCAACGATTTTCATGAAATTTAGTATATAGGGGGTTTCGGGGGCGATAAATTGATCTAGCTAGGAATCATTTTTAGAAAATGTCATTTTATTCGTGTTTTGTGGAATCTCGGAATCGGCTACAACGATTTTCATGAAATTTAGTATATAGGGGGTTTCGGGGGCGATATTTCGATCTAGCTAGGAATAATTTTTAGAAAATGTCATTTTATTCGTGTTTTATCGATAAATCAACTTAAACAGAAACTCACTTTTTTTTATTGGAAGAAAAATAACAAAAAGGTGGTTGAGTAGTCCCAATTTAAACTGAAAAATGTGACTCTTTCTGACATCTATTGGCGAATAATAATACTATTTTTTTAAATTGTGAGCAACTAATTGCTTTAACGACACAACAACAGCTAAAGCTATTCCAACAGTTGGCGTTGTTAAGTAACACGAAGTCAATGAGTGTTGGCTTTGAGGTTAGACTAAGAAAATCAATTGTTTATTTATATTATTTGTGTCTTCTTAATGCACGTGTTCACTTAAAAATGCCTAAACGATCTTAGAAAAAAACGCTTATAAACAATCTAACTTCACGAAGCCGCAACTCGTCTCAAGAACACCTAGAAGAGCATCGTCATCAAACTGATCAGGATTCTCAAACTTCTCACAGTGAAGACTCATTTCAAGGATACCGTCATGAAAATAATCAGGTTTCTGCTCGTCCCACACGTGCTGCTAAAGTCAGATGCTTGCAAAATTTGACTGACATTACACGAGCAAAGCTCGGTCATCCAGGTACTGTTCTATAAAAAGATCAATTGAATTTATTTTCTAAATAGACATTAAAGTCATCAGCATTAAAATTAGACTGTCGATAAATCTGCACATGCTTTTGAAATTTTATCACCACTTAACCTAGTGGTTCTCAAATTGTGGGACGCGCCCCCAGTGGTGGCCTGTTAAGTTGGTAAGAGGGGCGCAGGTTAATCAAAAAACAAAATTATAAAAACTGATTATAAAATTTCTATTGGCAAATATTCAACTACAAACTTATTCTGAGTATAACAAGTTTTAAATATTCTTAGAATGCAGGGACTAATGGCTGACATTCGTTTGTTTGTTGCATACAATGTCTGTAAGTTGGGTTCCAAATTAAAAATTGCGAATTTGAGTCCTTTTTCTGGCGTATTCTGAGTAGGAAATCAGCGCATAGCGTCTGTTTTGTACTGTTGATGCAACCCATTTAATTGAATACAAGAGCTTTGTGCGAAGAAATCTTTACGAGGATTTGGAGGACACCAAACTAAATCAAGGAATATTTGCTTTCTGAAATATTTTTACATGTTTTTTCTTTTATTCTACTTATTTTTTTATACTTTTAACAAGTTTAACGATTCTTCATTATAAATTTGCTTTTCTTTTGATAGACATTTTATAACTCTAGGTTTTACAGCGAATTCGATTAACTCCAAAAATATATTTGTTAGATATACGAAAGAAGACAATAAACTTTATTCTATTTAACTGTAACGCCGTAACAAGAAATAAAATTTTTATTTCATTTATTTGGGTAAATGATTATAAAAAACGATTTCCTGATTCACAGCCATTGTCTGCTAAATCGTAACTTTTTTTTATGTAGGTGTGAATTTTAATCCATATAAATTTCATAATAAATAAAGAAAAGTAGAATTGTTAAAAACCAGATTGAAATTTCCCATGCTCTTTTATTAGTCTTTTTTTGTTGAGTATCTATAGCTAAGAGTTTAGTTAAAATCTGATAAATAAAGAAAAGTTATAGAAGGCGTAAGTAATCATCAAGGATACCACAAATTTTGATTAAAATTCTTTAACACAAAAATATATGTCTTAAATTTAAACAACAGAAATTGGAAGTAACTTATATGGTTCATAGTAAAAAGGAAGTACCAGGTTGACGTAAGTAATAATACAAAGTGTGGTAATTAAACAAAAAGGCTGACACTGATACAGAAGAAGGAAAGAATAATAGCATCTGAATTTTTTAGCTATGAACCCAAAACGAAGCGCCATTCGATGCTCCGTTAAGGTGATATACTTCAACATTTTGGCGCGAAACCTAGAAAAAACAACGATACTCAAACAAACCCAGTACAGAGAATAAATGTAAAAATTTTGTCAGGTATACATTAACCCCGACATTTAAAACAGATACTGATTCACCGAACTGTACTGGGAGGTTCATAGTAGAGGGCGTTTTAAATCAAAGAATAGAATATTTTAAATCTGTATTGCGTTTTTCTCAAAAATTTCAAAATATTTTGATATGAAATTTTAGTCATGAATAGTTCGTGTCATTTTACGTGGTAGACGCATGTGTTTATTACAAAAATTATTTTTTTTCTCTATAAACCATCATAATTTTCTTTAAGTTATCATTTATTCAAAATAAAACTATGAGTCTACCACGTAAAATGAAACAAACTATTCATGCCTAAAATTTCATATCAAAATATTTTGAAATTTTTGAGAAAAACGCAATACAGATTTAAAATATTCTATTCTTTGATTTAAAACGCCCTCTACTATGAACCTCCCAGTACAGTTCGGTGAATCAGTATCTGTTTTAAATGTCGGGGTTAATTTATACCTGACAAAATTTTTACATTTATTCTCTGTACTGGGTTTGTTTGAGTATCGTTGTTTTTTCTAGGTTTCGCGCCAAAATGTTGGAGTATATCACCTTAAGGCCACTGTTTACTGAGAGCTAAAAAAGCTCGAATGAGCAAATCAAAATTTACAACAACGATGATTGTTTTTTCAATATTGAGAGGATTGTATACATGTACTGGGGCCAAACTATTAATTAACATCAGGTACTATCTCCACGCTGGCGCTGTTGATGAATTCGTGAAAGAATAAGATAAAAACGACCCGAATTGTGGAAGAACAAGTCATGGATTGCCCTTCAAGACAATGTACGACCCATTTCATATTGTCCGCCAATGTGTTTCTAGCTACATCCTAAAAAATTGGGATAGCGATTCTTCTCGAAAAAGATCGATTATTAAATCGATCCGAATCGTATTCTAATGAATTAAAAATCGAGTTTTTTCCTTACCTTCAAATACTTTCGAATCGGTAACAAGCTTTACATATTTAAAGTTTACTTTGTTTTCGAGAGTTTTAAGTATACCTATTACAAAAGTCTGTCAATCAAGATTAAAGCAATTAACGCAATATGCAACATTATATAAAATCACAATCACATTAATTAAAAAAATTCTTCTTCTTATAACGGAAACAAAATGCGAGTTTGGGAGTCATTACCTAAGTAGAAAACTGTTTTTTATTTCTACGTATGTGAGTAGGTAGGTATATTCGACTGACTGTAATTTGTGAATAATTTTATAGTTTTTATTAAATAATAAAGCATGGAAACTCGATTTTTTGTGTAAAGTATCAAGTTTTTGAAATGATTCAGTAGTAGGTACACATTGATTTAGAATATCGAACTCAGACTCTCTTCGCTAGGGACACGTTATCGAAGAAAGAGTATCGATACTTTACTCGTGAATAGAATCGAAAGAAAAGTATCGTTCTTATAAAAGTATTTGTAGCAATGTATCGATACCTGTAGGTATCTACTCGCACTTGATTTTAATTAATTTAATATGTAAGGATAATAGAATGTCAAATTTGACAAATTTGTAATGTCAAATGTCAAAATCGGAATGCTAAATGTCAAAATTATCGTCTTGTAGCATTAAATGTCAAAAAGTGACACATGTGTATGTAAAATGTCAAAATTATCATATTTCTAGCATCAAATGTTAAAATTGTAGTGTCAAATGTCAAAAATTAATAATTTTCTTATTTGCACTGTTAAATGTCCAAAAATGGCGTATAAGTATTTAAAATGTTTAAAATTTCATATAAGCATATAAGAAAGTCAATCGATTTATGTTCGTAGTGCAAAATAAATAAACTTTGTGTATAAAATACAATAGAATAGACTTATTTGATATGATATACGATACCTGCCTTATATGTGTAATAGTATCGAATGAAAAGTATCGGATAGAAAAGTATCGGCATCGAAAGAAAAGTACTCGATACTAAAAGTAGGTATCGATACTTTTTCCGTGTCCCTACCCATCGCTACACTCCAATGAATGAGTGATAAACCAACCGCCCTATTCGCAAGATCTTGCTCCGTGCCACCTTTATCTGCTTCCTCTTCCTAAAGTGAAATCTTTCTTAAAAGCTACACGATTTGAGTCCCTTAAAGCTGTGGAATAAAACACGGAACACGGCTTGAAGAAATTTGCATGGAGCGTTAAAGACTGGAGGGGTGGGCAGGTGAAAATATGTAAAATGTGTGAAATCAAAATGACATTTTTTACCTCGTCACTCATATATATATATATATATATATATATATATATATATATATATATATATATATATATATATATATATGTATATATATATGTATATATATATATAATGATTCTTAAACCCCAAGAAAGAATTTAAAGAAAAATGGGCCAAGAATTGGTTAAAAATCTGTTCAACAAATCTAAATAGCTACAAAATCAGTTCTAACAGAAGTATGTGCCACAAAAATTTAACAGAAACCTACTTTCATTTTAGTAATTCCTGTTGTACTAGGTATTGTCAGATATTCTCACATACATAACTACTGGGTGTATTCACCATTTTGTTAATCAATACGCAAATTGTTTTTTTTTTTAAAGTAAAATCAATAATTTCTTTTACAGAAATGAATTATTGATAACTACATATCGGCAATGAAATTTCCACTCCCGAACATTTATGTTTTCCGCGTTTATTCGCAAAGAAAAGCCGGGGTACAACTGCCATGATGTTGTAATGTCGTCAACAATAAGCGAAAATTATTGACTAGAATAAATTGTCATGAAACTATGACTATATAAACATAGGCGGACTAATTCACTTTTAAAGTGGGTGTAATTTATTTTTGTTACCTATTTTAAAAGGTTCGTGTATTGATTGCCTTTTTAATGAGAGGTTTTCTAACATGTACTTAACTTAGAGAATATCAATGGTGTAGGTATTGTAGCATAATTATTGTTAGAACACATTATGTTTTTACAAAATTTGTTTATCAGTATACAAACAAATTAATGACAGTTTTAAAATTTAGAAATAATACAAACACTAAACTGACATTAAGGACTGCAACTGTCTATTGTGATATATTAACCATTAAATACCAAGTGTCAAATATTAAATAACAAATCTCAACTCTCATCTGCCAAATATCAACTATTAAACATAAAATATCAAATGTATATTGTTTAAACGTCAAATGTCAATTGTCAAAACAATAAAAATATCAACGGCACTTGTAACCAACAAATATTAAAATTGACAGAAATTAAAGTAGGTACAAACTGTCAATTTTCATAAATTTGTCTTTTTTATCAAGTATCAAAAATAACTATCCACAATTGTCAAATATAAAGTATGTCAAAAATTAACTATTAAATATCAATTGTCAAATGTCAACTGTCAAATGTAAACTATGGAGTATCAACTGTCACATTTGAACATTTGGTGTTGATATCATATTATAATTAATGTTATAATAAAAGTACAATAAAGTACCGATACTTGATATATTCCGAACAACGGCAGAAGAAGAAGATTTAGAGGAGAAGTGTGGTGTTGGTGGGAGTGTTGGATGTATTGTAGGACTTATGTCCTTTTCAGGGATTGGATGGGAAGGTTTGGATGATCTTAGCATTGGTCGCCGGCCCCGCTCTCACAAACTCCTTCATTTGTAGCAAGTAGATGTTATTCTTCTGTAGCTCCTGTAGTTTCTTCTGGTTCCAAAGTTCCTTAACGTGCCTAAACCGTAATTCTTTTTTGGGTGTCAGTGTAGGTGTGTGTGGAAGCGTGACCCATGCCAGAACATAAGATATGATTCGAGAATCTTTATCACAATCTCGGTTAAGTAATTCCTCTCGATTCCCTGATATCAATCCAAAATTACCACTAGGTTCCGTTGAACCACATTCTAATTATTAATATAGTTAAATGTTTTTAAAATGCACTTTAAGGCTGGACGCAAACGTTCAGTTTCCTGATTTGGTTTCCGGATCAGGAATTCAGATTCTGAAACCTGAATGCTTCAATTACATACAAAATGTTCAACAAGGCGCACACGTCCTAACTATTTCCGAACGGAAAAAAACCCGACGTCCGTTTCGGAATTCATTAGCAATCAATTCATCGTCGTCGTCCATTTATGCTTTTACAGAAACGTCGCTATTCGAACTGACACTATAAATTCCTAATACAAAAAAACGGATGTTTGCGCTAGGCACACGGAATTCCGAATCTGAATTCCTGATCCGGAAACCGAATCAGAAAACCGAGCGTCTGCGCCCAGCCTTAGATTCCCTAATGTATTTTATTTAAAAAATATTAAATGTTTGTGCGCCAATGCCTATTTATTGTAGCCTACGAAACTTTTAACATTTAAATTAGGAATGAATGTTAGAGCAAATTTACGAAAATTGGTGGAAATGTCACCTGAATCTTCTCTATTTTATTGTAGTTATACTGAAACAATGGAAAGTTAACACGCGACTCGAAATGTTACTAGTAAGTAATTAATGAATAATTCAGTCCCAAGGAATCAAAGTTGTCTGTCTGTATTTCTAAAACGTTTTTAATTGGAATTGGATTGTTTTCATATTAACATAGCACGTAAACATATCTACGTAATTTTAAATATTTAGAATTTATACAAACAAAATTAAAACAGATGCGTTAGTGTTTAGTCGGCCGTCTTGATTCAACTTATATTGCGTCAAACACTCAATTTTTCCTTAAGTAGATAACTGACGTTAATGATAAAGAGATTAAACTTTTTTGTGCCATGCCAGTAAGGCATCTGTGGCCGAATGGTTGAATGCTCTACCGGTTATAGGTAGAGATTGCAGTATAAGTGTTATAAAAATCTATGGTTTCGGTCCCCTAACCGAATTAAAATGTAATATATGACGCGAAAAAAAAACTTTAAGTTTGATGTTTTAATTGTCAATGTAACAAATAATCTTTCTCTGTTTAATGTCATATATGTTCTTATTTAAAGAAATTTTGAGTGTCTTTTGCGACATGAGATGGATCAAGGTGTGATCAACAACGCTGAATAACGATTAAGGCATCTGTGATCGAATAGCGGGAGAGATCTCAGGTTGAAATCCTGTTGGATGTAATTTTATTTAAAATTCTTGTTAATTATCTAATTTCTAAATTTTAAAAATTCCAAATTTCCATAATGTTTTTTTATGGTAGATATTCCCTCTGAAATTTTTACGTATTTAAGTTTTTGACGTTATGTTTCTTACGATGGTTGTCTGTTTAGTTTTGCATATAGCCGCTGAGAAGGCGCAATCAATAAAACCTTCAGACACAAATCTAAGCTAAATCTTTTGTTG
Organism: Altica lythri; assembly: GCA_964028335.1. Taxonomy (NCBI): domain Eukaryota; kingdom Metazoa; phylum Arthropoda; class Insecta; order Coleoptera; family Chrysomelidae; genus Altica; species Altica lythri. Next base: position 28,996,650 of record OZ034807.1, read on the forward strand.
ACATAAATTTAGAGTTTCAGTGCGATACAATAATTTCGGAGAATTTTATCCCAACAGCAATGTCCTGTTGAAATGGTTTTTATGTTTAGGAATGAAGCACCACACCGGTCAACTATTTCTCGCTGGTATTGCGAATTTTAAAGTGGTCGCTTTGGCCTCAACGATAAATTTAAGACCTCGATCTTATGAGAAGAACTTGGTGTTACGAAGTTGGTTTCCTGTTAAATGCCTCTTTTCTCACAGAAGAGCAAAAAGCGGTTAGTCTCAATTGGTGTCGAAAAAAATTGGTTCCACAAAGGAAGCTCAAAAAAAGTTTTTTATAATTCACGTACACAAAGTTTCTATTTCGACACTAAAAACAGTATCGAAATAGATTCATTGTAACACTGTTTTTGGTATCTTTTTGTTTTACACAATTGGTTGCACTGCACTGATTTTCAACGAAAGAGTTCAGGTAGTAAATGAAAAAGTATGTTGTAGTAAATTATTAACTACGTTATCAGCGTTATTGCTAAATTCGAAATATTTTATACAAATTTGACAAACATTCTAATTTAAAATCATTAAAACTGACAAGTGTCAAAACTGTCAAGATTGCCAACATAAATAAATATTTCGAATAACTCTCATTTTATTTTTTTTATACTTTTAAAAGTTCATTATAAAAAATAGTATGTAACACTCGAATTACAATGACGGTTTGTAGTACTCGTTCTTTGCGAAACTCACCGCTTCGCGGTTCGTTTCACAAACTAAACTCGTACTACGAAACCTCTGTCATTGTAACACTTGTATTACAATATACTATTTTATTGTTAATATTGTAAGTGACGCTGAATCAGCAAATAAACGCCAATCCGCTGGGTGGATGTACTATAATGAGGAAAAACCAACAAAAATGATCTGTTCTCGAATTGTGTCAAAGAAAATAGTCGCAACTTTTGTGTCAAAATTTGGTCATAGGGCAACCATTGCTTTAGAGGATCGAAGAGTTTTTGGATCTTCAAAACATCGAATTGTTAGACCATCCACGTATTGTTCCAACGACTTCTTCACATTCCCAAAGATCAATAGTTCAGTTCGTGGGCAGCGATTCCAATCGCCAGACGAAGCTATCGATGCCTTTAAAACAGCGACTTTTCAGGTGTTTACTAAAGACTGGAATAATTGTTTTACCAATTGGTTTGAACTTATGCAAAAGCGTATCGATCTTGGTGGGACATATTTCGAAAAGCAATAAAGTACTTTAGTCTATATATTTTTCGTCCCTATGGCTATACGCAAATCTAATAAAACAACTCTCCTATTGGGTTTAGGTTGACGAAGTGAACATATGAAGAGGCTCAGAAGGAACCACGGTCTGTTTACAGACAAACCTCCATGCTAAAAATAACAAAATAATAAGTTTTATGGTGTAAATGTATATATTTTTATGTATTTTAATAGTGATGTACCTGAATTTTAAAATGTTTTATTAGTGTAATGTTGTCAAACAGAATTCGTCGCTTTTCTTATAACCTCACGATTAATGTCCTGAAGAAGAATTAAATAAATTCGAAAGCTTGACTGAAATCAAAGAGTTTTCTTTACTTACCTTGGCCAAACGTTGACTGCAACTCCACGATTGACTTCACGTTATATTGAACCAGTCACTATACCATTATTCGTATATATATATATATATATATATATATATATATATATATATATATATATATATATATATATATATATATACAAAAGGGAAAAATTATTGGGCATGTACGCAAAAAGGATCAATAGGGCCACGAGTAGGAATGGTAACCGCAGACATGCATGTTTCTGGCTCATTAGCCGTCATCAGTGTGGCATAACCAAGTAGGGTATTGCACTTGGCTAGCAAAAGTGTTGGGTACTTGGGAGCAAAGGATGTTGGGGAAACATGTGTAAAGAAACATAAAAACACAAAAACAATGAAAGCTCACACAGGAGTCCTATCGCCATTTTGTGCTTTCAGCCAGCTGTGCCAATGGGTTTTCGGCTAGCAACTAGCGTCGCAACGTTGGCGACAGGGACTCATTCTGTTTGAGTCGTTCTAAGCCCAGGATATGAAATAAACAAAGTGCCAAGAAAACGCGTATTAATATAAACAAAAGGGAAAAATTATTGGGCATGTACGCAAAAAGGATCAATAGGGCCACGAGTAGGAATGGTAACCGCAGACATGCATGTTTCTGGCTCATTAGCCGTCATCAGTGTGGCATAACCAAGTAGGGTATTGCACTTGGCTAGCAAAAGTGTTGGGTACTTGGGAGCAAAGGATGTTGGGGAAACATGTGTAAAGAAACATAAAAACACAAAAACAATGAAAGCTTTATTGCTTTTCGAAATATGTCCCACCAAGATCGATACGTTTTCTTGGCACTTTGTTTATTTCATATCCTGGGCTTAGAACGACTCAAACAGAATGAGTCCCTGTCGCCAACGTTGCGACGCTAGTTGCTAGCCGAAAACCCATTGGCACAGCTGGCTGAAAGCACAAAATGGCGATAGGACTCCTGTGTGAGCTTTCATTGTTTTTGTGTTTTTATGTTTCTTTACACATGTTTCCCCAACATCCTTTGCTCCCAAGTACCCAACACTTTTGCTAGCCAAGTGCAATACCCTACTTGGTTATGCCACACTGATGACGGCTAATGAGCCAGAAACATGCATGTCTGCGGTTACCATTCCTACTCGTGGCCCTATTGATCCTTTTTGCGTACATGCCCAATAATTTTTCCCTTTTGTTTATATTAATACGCGTTTTCTTGGCACTTTGTTTATATATATATATATATATATATATATATATATAAACTTTTGAACGGAAGGTGTTTTTGAGGTCAGGGGGGCCCAAAACGAAAAACTGTAGTGAAATTTTCCCGAAGTCGTGACCTGCGAACCAGCTGAATAGTAGATATAAATCTACTAAAAAACTGACCTCCAGCGTACATTGGAGACTTTTTTAGTTGGAATCGATTGAATTTGCTTGAGTGAATATCATGTTTATTTCTTGTGTTATATTTATGGACGTCGCTATTAATTTTGAACTTGTACTTATTAAGAAAGGTGTAATTTAGTAACTTTAAAAGATAGATGCATGTGCAAGTTAGGATTTTATTCTCTTTAAATGAGTCTCTACAGGATTTATTGAATTCTAAGTTAAAAATTAAGCGAATGAATCGTTTCTGAATTATAAATATTCGTCTAATTTCTGTTGATCGGCCCCATACAATGATATTGCAGCTGATGGCAGAGTGTATAAATGCATAATACAAGTTAAGCAAATAAGATTGTTGTGAAATTAGATTTTAAGCTATTAAAGGCAAAGTACAATTTATTTAGTTTTTTACAGAGTGTGTCTATCTGATAATCAAAATTTAATCTGGAATCTAATTCCATTCCAAGAAATTTGGTATGGTCAACAGTTTCATATTTAGTGCTGTTATTAATAGTAAGTGTTATTTTATCGACTTCTTTAAGTGGTGACGTGAATTGGACAAATATGGTTTTATTTTCATTGATCATTAGATGATTTTTTCGACACCAATCACTGAATTCGCTCAAAGTTATTTGTATTTTTCTAACCAACTCGTCTAAATTGTCAGAAACAAGTACAATTGTTGTGTCATCTGCATACATAAAAACTCGTCCCATAGTAATACCTATTGGTAGGTCATTTACGTAAAGGAGAAATAAAAGTGGTCCTAATACTCCACCTTGTGGAGTTCCAAGAGAAGTACTGAACTCGTCAGATAACTCATCATCCACTTGCACTTTGAATGTTCTGTCAGACATGTATGCGTTAATCCAGGCTTGAATTGGACCCCGAATTCCCATTGAAACAAGTTTGTCTGATAGGTAAGTGGGGTTGATAGTGTCAAATGCACGGGTTAGATCGAAAAATATTCCTACTACATAGTTTGATATTTAAGACAACGTATACATAAGTTATATAGTAATTGTAATTTGGCGATTTTTGAAGCTATGGTTTTCATGGGTAACCATGAATAATGTAAAAAATCGGTACATTATTTATCGTAAAAAACTGTACGTCAGGTTGTGAAAAATTGGTAATACCCTGAAATATTGAAAAAATTCTGAAGAATTCTTAAGTCAGACGGTGAGTTCGACGACTACCTTTTTTGTATTAATATCATTAACATGTATCTATCTATATCTATCTATACTTATAATAAATCTGTAGAGAGGTCAATTCTGTACATGAAATATATTTCCAAAATAACTATCAGGGGGTGATTAGGGATCGATACTAGGTAATGCCAAAAATGCAATTAGTAATCTGTCTGTCTGTCTGTATAACCGCTATGGAAACAAAAACTACTCGACAGATTTTAACGAAACTTGGTACAATTATTTTTCATACTCCTGTGCTGGTTATAGTATACTTTTCATTACGCTACAATCAATAGGAGCAGAGCAGTGAAGGGAAATGTTGGGAAAACTGGAGAAGTTACTCCATTTTTTAAGCTTCCGTCGCGTGTGCAACCTTAATGGTTAAAGCTATACAGAAATCATCTTATTTTTATAATTTGGAGGTCAACTGTGAACGTATTTTACAAAATTTCACCCACAAGGAGATTTGCAGGGGCGTAAAAAAAAAATTAAAATTAAAATTTAAAATCTATAAGTCCTACAGGTTTGACACTTTGCAAAATAGTTATTTTTATAATTTTGAGGCCAATTGTGAACTCATTTTACGAAATTTCACCCACAAGGGGTTTGCGGGGGCGTGAAAAATAAAAATAAAAATTTAAAATCTACAGGTTTAAAACTTTGCACAATAGTTATTTTTATAATTTTGAGGTCAATTTTGAACGGATTTTAGAAAATTCCACCCACAAGGGGGCATGCGGGGGCGTGAAAAATAATCTATAAGTACATATAATAAATCTGTAGAAATGAAAATTCTGTAGATATTTAAAAAATAATTAGCGGGGGGTGTTACTACATCGATATAGAACCGAAAAATGTGGATAGATTTTTTTGTCTGTCTGTCTGTACCTATGTTTGTGCGCGCATCACATTAAAACAACTGATCCGATTCGAATGCGGTTTTCACAGATGTATTTGTCTTCTTTTAACTTAACATCTGGTATATAAAAATTCTCCCCCACCCCTTAAACGAATTCGGGGGAGAAATTTTTATATAACAATCAACACGCCACGCGAACTACGTCGCGGGTACAGCTAGTTCTAGAATATAAATATTATTAAAATTGTTTAAATTTAAAAAAGTGCTCTGGATTATGAATAAGTTTAAGATAAATGTAGTAATTTTTAGAATGTAGTAAATTTTATTGTAATTTTTTTAAAAATAAACAAAGAACGTTTGTAAAGTTGGTTACTTATAGTGTGATTTTTATTATAATTTTAATTAAAAATTTTCTCGAGTAGTTCCATTCTATTTAACTTACTTTTTAAACTAAAGATAAGAAATAAAATTCTCTATGAATAAAATTTTTTTATTCAGAGTTTAAGTGTTTCTTTACAGCTCCTTAACCAAACAAAGACAACTTATAATTAAATTTTACGTGATTTATAAGAGATGCACTGAAAATGATTAAATTATAAAAGTTCCTTTACTAAGAACACTTCGCTATACCTTTCTTGTCCCACATCGTTGTATTTCAAATTTCAACAAAACCGAGAAGTCACAAGTCTTCCAATTCAATTTAGCCACGTTGAGTTTTCCGCTTTATCAAAATATTTGCGTCAGTTAAGAGCTTCTGGATAACTTCATCATTTTGCCTCAATTTCATTAATAATGGACGGTTATAACACTGCTTCGACAAAAAATTAAATCCCAATTGCCAATTTTTAGATGGATCTCGAAAAAATTCATTTTACGAAAATTTGACGCACACCAGACATTGCTTAGGATTATAAATTTATTACATTGAAAAAAAATTAAATTTGTATTAGAACAAAGAAACATATATGTGATTGAAATCTCATTGTTGCATATTAGAAATTGAGACATATATAAGTAAAAAGCTCTACAATAAATGTTACAATAATTATCATTGACATCAGAATTATTTCTTCTGGTCAAAGAACACCCAAGTCGAAATTTTTGTGCTTAATCTCCGTTTCAATCTGATTAATTAAACTTACGTATGTAGGCTTTACTTGAGTAAAACAGGATCTGTCTAAACCCACTTTAGTCTGGAACAGACTGTACCTATACATTGTTTTTTAAACTAATCAGGTTAGAAATGAAAAAAAATCGACTTGGGCAGTATCAAGTGGCAGTGCATTTGGTATTTAGCAACACTTTTAGTAAACAACTAAACACATTTTTGGGCGCAATTAATAATGTCTAATTTTATGTCCGATACCTCAATGTGACCATAGTGTGAAAAGTCAACAGCTTGACTGAGGTATATACATGGTTTAAACGTTTAATTATTTATTAATATAAAAGACACGCCTTCTGATTATAAAAGTGATAACAAAGCTACGTTACTATGATGGTGTGATGTCACGGGTTAAAACTGTTATCCTAAAACGTTGATAGTCATGCTTGTTAAAACTGTTATCTTAATACGTTGATAGTCAAACTTGTAGATTGTAGATTAAAAGTGAGGTTGATTGGCATTTATAACACTGAGACCGAAAACATTTTTGTGTATATCCTACATATGGTTATGAGTCCATAAGGTATAGACTTTTAAGAAAGCCTATTATCCGCTCAGAGCGTACGTTTATAACCTGATCAGGATTCCTGTAATTGCCTTATTAACCTTTATGCTTGTCTTTATCTTAGAGTGTTTTTCATAGGCTGTATTTGTTTCCTCTTCTCTATTTCGAACTTTATCCATAATGCTTCATTTCAAGATGCCACAGAAAGATTCAGGTCCGACAAAAGGAGTACAAACTTCTTATTTTGCGAGACTATCAAGAATTTCGTTTCCGACAATTGCCTGATACCCTCAAAAAGTTACTTTGTTGTGTTTAATCCGTTGCTTAAAATACTGTTTGCAGTAGCAGTGTGTTTTGAACTCGAATATAGTGGCTATCAAAGGCAATAAATATTTTGGATGAATTCTGATATTTTTAATGCTTCTTGAGCACAGAAGTCTATTGTTAATAACTTTGGTTACACAAAGCTGTTGAGTATCTCACATTAGGCCCTGTAATCCGTTTGCCTACTTCTTCTGGTGTTTTAAACCCATTAGTGTAATGGTTAAGTGATTTCATTATGTGATAACTCAAACATGATTAATACTAATAAACATTTAGTGTGAATGGAAACAGTCGTGACCAGTCAGTACCTGTGTGAGGGCGTAGTCCATGAAACACCCCACCCCAACCAGGTCCTTATATCCGGAATGGGTGACTTTGTCCACTAAACCACATATTCCGTCTTCTTTCACTCCGTTTGCCACGTTTCAATAGATGTGGCTCGGTCCTTGTTTACCTATAATCACTCTTTAGAGCAGTGGTTCCCAACCGGTGGTCCTCGGACCAAAGGTGGTCCGTGAGAGACTTGGAAGTGGTCCGCCGATAAGTTTATAAAATGTTGATTTTTGTGGAACAAGAATAATAAATAGGTACTACATGTACAGTTACAGCAGACTTGGCAACGCTGTCACATGGCATCTGACAACGCTCTCACGTGACGTCTGGTAATACTACTGCTCAAGCAAGTTTAATTCAGTGTTCATTCAGTTTCAGTCGCAACTTCGCACGGCGATTCTATCAAAGGAGTGACATTTGTTTCATAGGTGTTCTGTGTTTAATAAAATCACTGTCTAACATTGGTGTATTTGTTGTACTTTTTAAATTAAAAATGCCTCCAAAAAGGAAATATGAAAGTGGTTATATAAAGTTTGGTTTTACGTCAATCGAGATAAATAAAGAGATTAGACCTCAGTGTGTGATTTGTGCCACTGTTCTCAGCAATGAAGCCTTGAAGCCTGCAGAACTGGAACGCCACTTAAAGACACATCATTCTAATCTAAGTGACCGACCACCGGAATTCTTTGCTGGAAAATTAGAAAACTTAAAGAAAATGAAACTAGGAAAAACCGGTGCAGCAAACGAATCTTCTGAAAAGGTACTGGCAGCTTCTTTTGAGATTTCTCAATTGATTGCTAAGGCTAAGAAACCCTACACGATCGGTGAAACACTTGTAAAGCCATGTTTGATAAAAGCAGTCGAACAGGTTTTAGGACTTGACGCTTCCAAGAAAATGCAAGACATTCCTTTATCCAACAATACAGTGAAGTCAAGGATTGATTCCATGTCCACTGACATTGAGAACCAGTTGGTTTGTAAAATTAAAACTTCTCCTTATTTTAGTCTGCAGTGTGATGAGAGTACGGACGTATCTCAGTGCAGCCAGTTGCTAGTTTTTGTTCGATATTTGGGAGAAGAAAACAAAATAAAAGAAGAACTTTTAATGTCACAAGAGTTGGAAACGACATCAAAAGGAGAAGATGTCATGAAAATAATATGTGATTACTTTAAGAAACATGGCTTGGATTGGAAGAAGCTAGTAGGCTTTTGTACCGATGGAGCACCTGCTATGCTTGGGTCACATACAGGCCTAGCAACATTATTAAAAGAGAAGAACCCTAATATAGTTACAATGCACTGCATAATTCATCGTCAAGCATTAGCATCGAAAACCATGCCAGAAGACTTATTAAATGCTATGAAATCGGCCATTAAGATGGTGAACTCTGTTAAAGGTAGCGCGAAAAACACCCGAATCTTCAAAAAGCTATGCACAGAATTAGACTCTGAGCACCAGACACTACTTTATCATACTGAAGTTCGTTGGCTGTCAAAGGCAATATGTTGGCACGCTTATACGAGCTGAGAGAGGAGTTGAAAGCATTTTTTAATGAGACTAAAAAGCAACATTTCCTGGAACAACTATGTGAACCAAGCTTTGAGATTAAACTTGCATATCTAGTGGATATTTTTAATCATTTGAACCAATTAAATTTACAACTTCAAGGCTCTGGAAATGAACATTTGGATGGTACTGGCAATATATTTGTATTCGAGGACAAACTTCGTGCGTTTTTGTGTAAGACTGATCATTGGATAGGCAATGTCGAAGAAAACATTTTTCAAGCGTTCCCGAGTTTAAACGTGCTTGCTAACAACAAGGAATATGCTTCTGTTACAGACCAGTTGAAGCATAACATACTCAATCACTTAAGTACCCTTAAACGTGAATTTGGTCGTTATTTCCCTGAATATGGCAAAAATGAAACAGAACATTTGAAAAAACTTATTAGAAATCCTTTCAATGTGAGGCCTATGGATCTTCCTGACGATATTCAAGAGGAGGCCATCGATCTTCAAAATGACAGCAACTTCAATGACTCGTATGAATCTGGTTTAAAGCTAGAAGAGTTGTGGTGTAAGAAAGCCCTGACCTTCCCCAAGATTCGGCAAGTAGCTTAGCGGTATCTCATAATGTTTTCCACAACATTTTTGTGTGAAGAGGGATTTTCTACTTTATTATTAATGAAAAACAAACAAAGAAATCGGCTAAGTGTAAGCAGTGATTTAAGAGTGGCTCTTAGTAAGAGCTTAAGTCCGAGAATTCCACAGCTTGTTAAACATATGCTTGCACAAAAATCACATTGAACAAAAATTAGTTAAATTTTCATTTATATTTTCTAACAAGTACGTTTTGTATTCTTTTTACTTTATTATTAAAAGATAAACTGAATGTTAAGTAATATTATCAATATTACTAGTGTTAAGCCTAATTGATAATAAAAAGTTTGTTTCTCTAAAATGGTTTTCTTTAATCAGTTTAATCACATGTGGATTTGGTCACAACTAATATGTATTTATCAGGGTGGAGGTATTTATTTATAAGTTTGTGTATATATGTAATCATGTATTTTAACATTTTGTTACATTATTACATATGGGTGGTCCGTGGAAGCTCACTTTTAGGCTGAGTGGTCCGCAGTCATCTGTGAGTTGGGAACCACTGCTTTAGAGTAATCCTCCCTACAATAACGATTTGAATCCAAAGAGACACGAGCAATACAAAAAAGACTAACCATTTAAAGTAAGACCATACAGACAGAAAGGAAAAATTAAATTAAAATATAAATTATGATCAGCACAGATAGAAAACACAATAAAATGAGGCTATCCACCGATGACCTACAATACAATCAAATTTGATGGTATCAGATTCTACTGTTTGACGTATGCATCCGGCGTGTCAAGTATATTAACGGTTGAGGGTTCGAATTATGAAATTGAACTGAAGTTTCACTTTCACAATCCCTTTATAATCACTTAAGAGCGAAAGATCTCACAAATCTGGTCAATAGATTTTAGTTCACATTGTTCTTATAAATTATTGAGGGTATTCTGATTAAAATATGTAAGCATAATATACCGTACTGTTATAAATAAAAAAATAGGTAAATGAACGCCAAATATTTGTCACAAAAAGTGCGGCGTTGTCATAAGCAATATTTTCTGCTTGTTTTTTAGAACATTTGTAGTCTTCAACAATATATTGCTTTAGTTTAAATAATAGATTTTACCTTTCTTTCCTGTAACACTTTAAAAAGTCATAAAAAACAAGAATGTGAGTATATTTTAATATTAAGTTAGGTTAATATGGAGGTACAAAGATCTGTTAGTCGAAAGCATAAATGTTTCCCACTAAAATCAAATATTCTCAAATATTCTATTTGCTAAAGGTACACAAAATTGAGAACTCGTTTAAGTAATTCAATTAAAGAGCAAACTCCTTAGCAGTTTCCATGTTTGTAGATTACACAGGGTTCATAAAATGATATTAGTGTGTTAGGCAAATAACGAAAAGGATAACTGAATTATTTATGTTAAAATGGTTTATTGTAATAGTGTAGTGTAATAGTTTTTCGTTGTCTTTGCAAAATGTCTGATATATTCACCGGTTATACTGAGCATTATTAGAGTTGTATTTCATGTATTTCATCTACTAGTGTTTTGGTACGTGTACTAATTTGTACAGGTCTAGAGGATCAGTACCATTTCGATGAGTTACTCTAAAGCCTCTAAAGATAGACTGTCCCCTACTATCCAGTGCACGCAGTGACTGTTTTTGATTCTCTGCAGCATCTTGGGTCTCTCTTAAACAGCTTTATGATATGCACATGTTCTTCTTTTGGTACATTGCTTGTAAAGAATGCTGTAATGATTTTAAACTTATTCCTGCTTGTTCTGCACAGTGCTCTAGCTTTTATAGCATGATCCATACTTTTATACGGCTGCATACTGTACTTTTTGATACCACAAGAACTGGTTTTGTACCGATGAACATTATCGCTAATCCATTTCTTAAAACTTTCTCAGCCTTGGCTAGTATTCATCTATGTTCTGACATAAAAACTCGTTCCACACTGTTATTTTCCGATAAACCATCGAGTTTTTTTGGCACTAGTATATTAGCCTAAAAACTAGTTTAAGAGTCTTTGAAGCTGCCTGTGTATCTGTGCTTATATTGATCCTGTTAGATTCCTTTGTTTATAGCATATATTTTTGACTGAAACACAGAGGTGTAAGTCTCAGTGTGACAGAAATTTTCACATTGCCAATACTGTTCTAAATTTCTTCTCCTGATCACTTTTCATTTTAAAAACTATCTTTGGACCAGGTGTATCTTAAAGCTTGACATTGTTTTCTCTTGTGCATTACAAGATTGTATTTACCGCTACCCAAAAAACAGAGGTGTATGTTTCCAATGGAACAGAAATTATCACAGTTCCAGTACTGATTAAAGTTGCTCTTCTTGAACTTTCTTTAGTCTCTAACTCTTTTGTGTAACTTTGAAGCTTAGATTGGGTACGTACATCGTGAAATTCCTCATGTTGATTCATATCTACATGGAATGTTATTTAGGGTGGATATTTAAAAACAATGTGGTCTGATTTTTTCAGATGTTTTCTCCTTTTTCCTGCTTTACATGCTGTGCCCTAATCTAACAAATATGTTGCCCTTTTTTTTGTAGTCTATCGAAGACCACCATAGCTTTCTCCTTTAGAGAGAGAAAAGTCTAACTGCTGTTATTTTTTAATGCCTCTAAAGCACGCAAATATTTGAACCTTTATAAGCTTGATAATTGCATTATGTAATATTTATAAATATCACTAAAAAATACTCCACTTCTTACAGGGCTCTAACGTCTGACAGTATCCAAAAAAAATGAACACAATTGTTCTATTGACTTTACTTATCTCATAGTTAAAATTATATTTAAACTAATAAACAATAAGAAAAATCCGATAAAAAATATCACCAAATAACAAAAATTCATCTTATAATAAAATCAAAATTTCACAGATTTATATAAATCGCTTCGATTTTAAACATAACAAGAACAAGAATAAAACTATTTTCAGAAATTAGAGATTTAAATCGTGACAATTCATTGGAAGTAATTAACTAACTGCTGCCAAACAAGTTATTCCTGTTTTACCGGTAATTTGTCATAGAGCAATTAATTCTAATTGAAAAGGTCCTGGAGTGGAAGAAATCTGAAAATTAGGGACTGGGGAGAATTAGGAGCGCAGGGAGATTGAGTAGTGAAGGTGCCGATGATTCAATATATTTAGTTTCTTGACATAATTGTGTCAAGGACTTATAGAAAATCAAGTTATAAAATAGTGCATATTTATAAAATATAACAAATATACTTAGTATCTTTCAATTTCTTTATTAATCTAAAACGCATTCCATAATATTTTTAAAGCTTTGCTTTTTATGGGACACTACTTCGTAGATTATTTTTTTTTTCATTTTCCGTTTTTTCCAATTTTTCTTATTTTGTGTTTTCGATTAATTTTTATGATCTTATTCCTTTTTTCGTCAATTTTATCATATTTTTTGTATATTTACAGGTTTTTACTTTTTTTTCCATTCATTTGGTAATTTGTCTCATTTTTAGTTTTTTTTTTATCAGTAGGAGTTTGTATAATAATTTTCGTAAACACATAACGTGAATTTATTGCTACCCTTAATTCGCGTGCGAAAGTAAACTAGGCCAAATGAATGTACCTAAGCCAAAGAATGCCCCCTCTGCATTTAACGCGATGCCAGTAGGTCAAAAGTGTTTCCTGTTAAGGATGAACTTGACACAACAGTCTAAATCTGATTTATAAACGGATATAAAAATCGAATTTAGGGATAATCTACGAAGTATGTCCAGAAAGTAAGTTCCGTTTGGTAATAAAAAAGATTGTGTGTAGATACAGAAAAAAAAACGTGTGCGTCTCAGGACGCGCGACAGAAGTGATAACTTCAACTAATCCAAGTTGAACTATTTAATATTGAAATTTTTTAACTTGAGAAAAACTTTGCTTATTACTTAAATTTTATGTACATTAATATGATAATGTGTATAAATTTAAAAATTTAAATATTTTGAAAATTCTGAAATTTTTTTTATCACTATAACTTTCACTTATTACGATACAAAATTTTTTTACTATGACAGTTCGAAATTTCTAATCAGTCGCGTAGTAATTCGCAATACAGCCACCCTTTTCGTGGAACGGCCTGATTATTTCAGCAGAATCGGATTTTACCTATTCTTCCATTTTTTTGTTCAACATGTATTGGCGTTGGTATTAAGCACTAGAAATTTTGGCGGCCTTATCACACTTATCATTTTGTAATCTAAGTTTTTGATAAATTTTTTACTAAATTACACAATTCTTACCGTAATTTCCGTTAATTAGACCTACAACAAAACTTTATTTAATGTTTACCACAAATAAACTCCTTTAACCAGTTTTTTTATTTCTATAACTTTCACTAATTACGATACAAAAATTTTTTACTATGACAGTTCGAAATTTCTAATCAGTCGCGTAGTAATTCGCAATACAACCACCCTTTACGTGGAACGGCCTGATTATTTCAGCAGAATCGGATTTTACCTATTCTTCCATTTTTTTGTTCAACATGTATTGACGTTGATATTAAGCACTAGAAATTTTGGCGGGCTTATCACAATTATCATTTTGTAATCTAAGTTTTTGATCAATTCTTTACTGAATAACACAATTCTTACCGTAAGTTCCGTTAATTAGACCTACAACACAACTTTATTTAATGTTTACCACAAATAAACTCCTTTAACCAGTTTTTTTATTACTATAAATTCACTAATTACGATACAAAATTTTTTTACTATGACAGTTCGAAATTTCTAATCAGTCGCGTAGTAATTCGCAATACAACCACCCTTTACGTGGAACGGCCTGATTATTTCAGCAGAATCGGATTTTACCTATTCTTCCATTTTTTTGTTCAACATGTATTGACGTTGATATTAAGCACTAGAAATTTTGGCGGGCTTATCACAATTATCATTTTGTAATCTAAGTTTTTGATCAATTCTTTACTGAATAACACAATTCTTACCGTAAGTTCCGTTAATTAGACCTACAACACAACTTTATTTAATGTTTACCACAAATAAACTCCTTTAACCAGTTTTTTTATTACTATAAATTCACTAATTACGATACAAAATTTTTTTACTGTGACAGTTCGAAATTTCTAATCAGTCGCGTAGTAATTCGCAATACAATCACCCTTTACGTGAAACGGCCTGATTCCTATTTAATACACACTTAAAAACTTAAACCGTGTGAACCAGTTCTTCTGTACACAAAGATGGACGCCCACTTCGTTCTTCATCGTGCACATAAGTACGTGCTTCATTGAACTGTCGGACCCATCTTCTTAGAGTGATCAACACTACAAGCGGCATGACAACTCTAATATGCTTTCCGGATCTATGTGATTTTTGCGACTGTTATTAGTAAAGTTGTGTTTTGGTTTTGCGTCACGCAAAACAGAACAGCGAAATTTGAAATAAAGTTGTGCCATTAAATTTTATATTGGAGACATTTTTTATTCCAAGATCGATTTTTCCGTTGGCATAAATCATTTGTGGAAGGCAAAGAACATAAAGATTCAGGGTGGCATACGAAAACCGCCGTAAAGATTAAACTTGTCTATAAAATTGCATATTGGACCGTCGTTTAATATTAACAAAGTTGACTACCAATCAAAGATTTCTTTAGTAGTGGACCATCTCTCAACAAAGTTTTTTAAATAGTCTTAGGAAAAGGGTCATTTGGGTGAGACAAATTTGAGACAAATAGATGCTCTATCATGACAACGTCCTATTTCACGCTGTCCTCTCCGTAATTTAAAAAGGCATTTCTGTAGTTACTGAATCTCCTAATTATCTAACCTTAGTCCTTCTCACTTTTTTATTTTTTCCAAACTGCAAAATTTCTTTAAAAAATGTTCGTTTAGTACAATGAACAAATCTAGAAGAACGTAATGGATTAGGTGATGAGCAAACCGGTTGAAGACTTATAAAACTGATAACTAAAGGGAACTGCTATTAAAGGGGATAATATTAAAAATAAAATGTTTGGTTAATAGAAAATCAGTCTCAATAATTTTCTGTCACTCCTCGTATACGAGAGAAAGCACAAGTTGAATAATTATACTTAGGTTAAAATTTAATCAAGAAACAAATAGATATATTACGTTTAAGAATATTTCTAAATTGTTAAAATTCTCGTTCATGTTGGGCGTATCCTATAGAGAACAGGGTTAAAAGGGATGAAAATCGAAATAATAAGACGACGAAAGCCAAAACCTGACACTAATTAAGGCTCTTTAAACCTCGAAAGAGCTTATGTAAACAGTTTTGTTCTGCAGGCGGAGCTCTTTGTACTTTCCATTCGATTATTTAAATTTAGTTTGTTTAAGAAATGTCAGCAAAAATTTTTGTTCTTCAGGGTAATGTTCTAATAAAGTACGTGTTTAATTTTAAACACAGAGTGTAAGGATAGTAAATTAGCATATCTAAACATTAAATTAAATTTAAATTATTATAAAAGCATATACCTATACCTAAATTCGTACCGTATAACACTGACATCTTTTTTCCATTTTCCGTTTTTTCAGATTTTTATTGTATTTTGTATTGTTTCAATGTTTTTTTTTATTTTCTGGTTTTCATCATATTTTAGTTATTTTAGTTAGTTTTTACTAGTTTTTATTTATTTTATTTGCTCGTTTATCTATTTATTTATAAATCGAAATTTAAGACAATCTACTTGGTTGTCCCACAAACTATATGTTGTATAATCTTGAAATCAAAAAACAGTGCCATCTACCTGGTGTCTATCCAACCTAGATATCAAAGGTTAATAAAGTTGCATCAATTAACTTAAACGGTCATCTATTAATAATTTGTATAGCTAAACAATAAATATCACTTGGGAGATATTGTCACTTTATCGTTGGAGTTCCCCAAGGATCGGCTCTAGCTCCTACTCTATTCTTATTACACATTAATGATCTACTAGAAGCCACTAATAACCCGATACATGGTTTTGCAGATGATAGCAACCTACACTGTAGCAAAGCGCACAACCGTCCCATGTTCCTAGATATTCCGGAAGAGGACAGAAGATCCACAACGGCTTCTCTCAATCAAGATTTAAGAATTTAAGACAAGTGAGGAAGAAAGAATCTTGTTAATTTTAACGCTTCCAAGACAAAGACATGTTGCCTGTCCAACAAGAGGCAAACATGCGACTCATTCATTACAATAAAGGATCAGACACTGGTAGCGGGCGACTCCATTACGCTGGTTGGTATAACGATCTCCCAGGACTTACTATGGAACGAACATATTGCATCCATAGCAACTGCAGCAAGAAAGAAATTAGGCTTTCTGTTTAGAACACGGAAATATTTTTCTCCATCCAACTTAGCTACTCTTTAAGCCCAAATACGGCCTAATAGAGATGCAATAGCCCTCAACTTGGTAGATCCTAAGTAACTGACTTTCTCTCCGCGCATAGCTATGTGCTAAAATCGCTATGTGAATACGGATTAAAATCAGTCACATAGAGATGCGATGGTCTTGAATTTGATAAATCTCTAAGTGACTGGCTTGTTCTCCGCACATAGCTATGTGCCGGAATCGCTATGTGACTACGGGCTAAAATCAGTCACATAGAGATGTAATGGATCTATACTCGGCGCGTTTCTAATTGACGGCCACATAGCTATGTGCCTAAAATAGCCCGGTCACATAGCTATGTGCCTGAATCGCCAAGTGACTACGACATATATACATAACGATTATAACATACAACTTTATATATATATATATATATATATATATATATATATATATATATTATAACATATATAACTTGCTATGAATATTTATTATAAGTTAATATGCCACAAATAAACTTTGCCTTTAAATTTATAATTCAAGAAAAATAAAATTTTATTAAAATTTTTATATAGGCAAATTGTTTTTTAAATTTTTAAATATTGTAAATTTATTTTATATTTCCCGACAATGACTCTTTACTCATGGGCAGAATTCAATGTTTAAATTAGATTAATTATATACTTTTGTATGTAAAACATAAAAATTTTTTTTTTGCTAATGAATCAAATGTTATAATACTGTTGAGATTTGGAAAAAGAAGGATTTTGTTAACCTAACTTTACTTTGATCCGTAGAATGATAACTGATTTCAAAACTTTACTTATAAAATTGAATGAAAATGAAAAATTTTGTAACTATTATCACTTGAAACAATGAAAATTATCTTATAAACTATAGAAATAGTGTACAGTGAAACAGTGAAAAATGTTCATCAAATATAAAAAGTAAAACACAGAAAGTTCTTTATTTGTAAATGAAAATTGGATACCGTTAATATTGAAATGCTTCTTCACGCCTAGGATTGTCTCCACTCCAGGACTGAATATGACTATCTCCAAAAACCATAAAACTCGTTCAAACCTCTAGATAATCTGCTAATTATGGGAACTGCTATACAGGTACGTAAATTCTGATACTTTCAATCTATTATCAACTATTATACGCTTCCAAATTCAATCAAAATTCATCTCGTATAATTTGCTGCTTGGCTCTTGCCTTTTCTGGACTTTATTTTTAATTATAAATCAAAATCTCTGCTTACCACATGTATTCAATAACTTCTTCTTTGTTTTAGTAATATTTTTATATCAATCAAACTCTTTTATCTCACTATTTTTCAATAAAAACGCAAATTCAAACAGGAACAAAATTTAATACCTCTTTCTTCTTCAACGATCAAAAACAAGAGCGAGATTACCAAAATCAACAAACAGACAATTGAATTCTCCTAACAATATCCAACTACATACCTACCTAAATTACACCTACTTGATAACATGTCAATTATATAAAAAATTCGAATACTTGATTTTTTTTGATTTTGATTTACACAATTATTTATATCCAAAATACTATGACCTTCCTAATGAATTTACAATCTTATATTTATTTAACTATAATCAAAAAACTTTTCAATTTCAGGATTTTTCATTTTCTTCAAAATAAAAACTAATATTATGGCTTTGAAACATCAATATTGATAATTTTAAACGTAAGTAATTTTTAATTTGGTTCATGATTTAAATTATTCTTTATTTGAAATTATGTATTTTTAGTATTGATATTTTCACAATCAATTTTCTTGTTTTATTTGAATATAATTATGTAATTTAAATTATTTCAAATCAACAATATGTATCATTGAACTTTTTATAATTTTTTTTGTCTAATTTAATATGTTTAATTTTCTTATTTTACTTAAAAGTAATCCTTTTAATTATAAAATATCACAAACTATTATATGTACTTTTTTAAAATAGATATGTAAAAAAAAACTACTTTTATATTCTATTTTCATATTTTGATTTCCCTTTTTAGGAAAGAAGAAAGAAAAAAAACCTAATAAAAACTTATAGTACTGAAGAAAATTGAACAAATTTATACAAAATCTAATACTTTGTATTCTGCCCAGGATCAAGAATATCCTTGTTTTATTAATTTAATCATAACTTTATTTAATTTATTTTGTTAATTATAGCATATTATCTTATATCATCTTAATATATACATATACATATATGATGATGGCTATAAATATAGCCGAAAGCTTGGAATAAATATTTAAAAGAGTACACCTTTCATATTGCTGCAAACCCAATAAACTTTAAACTATATATATATATATATATATATATATATATATATATATATATATATATATATATATATATATATATATATATAACGAACAGAGCGTTTTGTGACAGTCTAAGAATGTCCAAAGATGATACATAAAGTATCTAGTGCCTTACTGTCAATATTGACAGTAAGGCACTAGATACTTTATGTATCATCTTTGGATATATATATATATATATATATATTGAAATGGATCCTCCTTCTGGAACACCCACTTTCAACAAATTTATCGGTCGTGGATTCCAAAATTTTTAAATTGATTGTCCTAAAAATACAAAAATTATAAATAAAAAAATCTATCGCTTCTTTCTAAATCTTTCTTCTTCCGTTTTTCCACTCTTTCTCTATATCTTCCTCTTCCAACTACTTTCCAACTCCTTCTTACTGCTGCCTTTCCATCTATTTAATACCTTTCTGCTGCTCAACTCTTTCTCTATACCTTCTTCTTTTACAATTTTCCAACTCTGACCTCTCTGTATCCTCTTATCTAATTCCAATTACCTTTTTATTTCTTTATTTTTTTATTTATAAACTCTTCTTATTTTAATTTAAATTTCAATACTTAATTTTTACAATTTTATTTCATCTGACATTTTTCAAAATTAACTTAATGACAATCTAATCAATAATAATCCTAACAACATAACAATCTATAAACTAAACAAAAACAAATCCCATATAAAAAAAAATACTTAATCAAGACAACCGATTTAAAAATCATGAACACGTTCCAACATTTCACTGAAAGAACATGCACCACGAAGAAAAATCCATATCAATATATACATATATTGAGATGATATTAGTTACTATGTTATATTAAATAAGAATGTAGAAGGAAAATCTAATGGAAAGTAGAGAAAGGAGATTTTCTTATTTCTGGTCAGAGCGCAAATTTAGTAACATTGGGATTGATTATCATCATCTTCTTCATAATTCCTAAAAAAGGAAAAAGAAAATAGAATAATAAGAAAAAAAAATACAAATACATTTCAAAGATTTTTATTTAAAGATTCAAAAATGATTAATCTACATTATATAAAGTTTTGATAATTATGAAATTGATAAATGGGTAAAGTAGATAATTAAAAGTTTATAAAATTGCCAATACGTTAGAAATCAAACATTAATTTTAAATGAATTAGGGGTGTAAGTAAATGAGAAAATTAAATTATAAAAAAAAGACATCACAAATAGTTAAAATAAATGTTAAAACTTCTACTTACTTTTAAATTATACAAATTTACCAACCATATTCTAATTTATTAATAGTTCAAATGCCAAATGAAATATTCTGAAAAAGAGAAAATTATTAGTTTGTAGTGCTAGTAAATTTTATAAGAATATAAAAAAAAATGATCATTGTTTTAAATTGTAATATTGAATCAAGAATTAGATTTTGTTAATAATTTTATTTAAATAAGAAATTAGTAGGCGATTAGATGGAAAAGATGTATAGATTTAAGTTTGTTGAATTTGTCAGTTGTTTCTTTGTTGATTTGATAGAAGGTCTCTTGTTTTCTGGTTGTTGAAATAGAAGTTGTATTAAAAATTTGCTCCGTAGAAATTTTGAGTTTTTTTTGAAAGTATTGATAATAGAAAGTATTAAAACAGTTTAAAGTATAAAGAATATCCCAAGGTAACCAGAGAAAGCAATTGGTAAGAGAAATTTATATGATTTTATGAAAGAATAAATGGTTAAAATTGTTGCTGAGTAGTTAATCGTTATAAATGCTTCCTGAATTGATTTAAAGAAAGATACTCTAGTTTCTAACAAGAAAGAATAGCATTATTGTACTTATCTTTGGATGTAAAAGCTGATTGTGCAGTGATTAGAAGAAATCTTATTAGTAAAATTTCCAAAGTTCGTGGTATCATTGCTGTGCTGGGTAACATAGGCCTGTTCTTGAAAAGGGGATCCTAAGGCTTAGCAGACCGAAGAGAAAACAAGATCTTCATAAAACGGTATCACTCTTCCATTATTATCAATAAAGAACTTTTCTGTTGTTTGATTTTTGTAATTTCCATGAACATTTTTTATTTTCACTGTTTTATGTATTTAACTAAATTATTTTTATTCACTTTTTGTTAAGTTTAATCCAAATTGTTTAGTAACTCAAGACAGAATATTTCATTTATATATATTTGATGCTTGTTTTGGTTTATTAACGGTATTTTTGAAGTTTGACACATTTTGAATTAGAAAGGTTAGAAATTTATATACAATTCATGCCTAGAAAACATTGTTGGTCTAGGATAGTGCGGTTTTACAGTCATTTTATTGCAAATTTGTGTATTAACTGATTTTGAATCTAGTTTGGTTGAATATTTGAACTCTGACCTTGACATAAGGGAATAGCCGGTAGCATATTTAATTAATCATATTGGAAGATAATTACATTGAGTTAATTCTTACCTATTCACTATTTATATTTAAAATTCAAAATTAATTAAAGGTAAGGAATATTTTATAACATAGTGATTGATATTATCAAAACATATTATTAATATTCATACACTCATCATATATGTTATAAATTTTGGCGCCCAACGTGGGGCTCTAAACAATCAAAATTAGAGCCGATTCAAATAATTAAAATTTGAGAATTTTGTTAAATTTTTTTTTATTATTTCGCTCTAAACAATCAAAACTAGAGCCTATTTAAATAATTAATATTTAAAATATATTTTTTTTTTTTTTGTGATTCATATTAGTTATATTTATCTCGATAAAATAAATTGTAAATATGGATGGAAAAATGAGATTGAGAGATGGTAAGATAGTAGGAGAGGAGAGTGAAAGTAGTGATGGAGGAGAGATTGAGATGGAAAGTGTGGCGGTACAAGTACATGAAGAGAGAATGTTAGGAGCAGGGGATTACCGAGTGGAAGAGCTGATTCAAACAGGCCAGACACAGGAAGAAGCAGAAACGGAAGAAGGAGAGAATTTAATAGAGATAGGGGGAGAACAGGATCGAACTATGGTAGAAATAGAGACAGAGACAACTGCTGGTGGAAATGAACAAGAAGAACTAGTGGTACAAGAAAAACCAAGAGAAAAAAGTCAACCTGATATGAACAACATACTTGAAATCCTTATGATGAGATTTGATCAGCAGGATAAGAAATTGGATCAACAAAAAGAAGAAATAAAAGATATGAATAAGAAATTAAAAGAAGATATAAAAGAAGATAATGTGAAGATGAGGAAAGACATGGATAAGAAATTTGAGGAAATAAAAGAAGATAATAAGAAATTTAGAAGTGAAATGAAAATTATAAAGGAAGACAATTTGAAGACCAGAGAAGAAGTTAAAATAATTAAAAAGGAATGTGACAAGAAAATAGAACAGCAAAACAAGAAATTGAGGACTGAAATACAAGATACAGGAGTAAAAATTAAAGGGGAAATTGAAAAAGGTATAAAAATTAAAATTCAAGAAGTAGAAAAGTCCATTAAAGAAAATTTATCGGAGGAAATAGAACGTGAAGTCAATAAACATACTGATGTCATAAAAAAGGATATTGGACAAATACGATTACAAGAGCAAATTTATGAAGAAGTTGTAGACAATTTAAAAATTAACTTAAGTAAGAAATTTGAAGAGAAGAATAAAAAATTGTATGAGACTAAAGAAAGATTTGAAGAAATAAACGAAGATATGAGGAAACATATAAATATGGAATTAGAAAGAAAATTTCAAAAGAATAATGAGAAAATGAAGCAGACTAATAAAAGATTGGAGAAAATAAAAGAAGATACTAAGACATTTATAAGACAAATAAACTATATGAAGGAAGATAATTTGAAGAGCATAGAGGAAGACACAAATAAAATAGATGAAGAAAGGAAGAAGACTATTAAGAAATTTGTAGATGGATATAAAGCAAAGCAAGTAGCATTCTGGGAAAAATTGTACATTTGGAAATATAAAGAAAGGGGGAAGAAAACTAAATTTATATTAGGTTATACGTATATAGGAAAATACCAAGAAAGGGGGAAGAAATTTAAAAATATAGTAGGTATTGGGTATATTTGGAATTATCAGGAAAGGGGTAAGGTATTTAGATTTATTAAAAGGTTAGATGTATAGGAAAATTTATTAAAAAAGGGGAAATAATTCGAAAACTAGAAAAACAAATTATATTTAAATGAATGTTTAGAATGAATGTGATGTAAAAAATATAGAAATGAAAAATTTATAAAAAAATGTTAGGGTAGATGATATTAATAGCAAAGTTTTGTAAATAATAGTATTAAGATGTAAATATCAAATTAAGATTGAATGGTTTTATTAAAAAAAAGGTTTATACAATCTGAGCAAATAATATTAATTGAGGCTAAAGTTTTTGTAAAATGAGTGTTTATTTATAAAAAAAAAATAGATTAAAATTATAATTTTTAATCCAACATCAATGAAATGTTTGATGTAAAAATTTTAATTGGGGGATTTGAGATGATATTAGTTACTATGTTATATTAAATAAGAATGTAGAAGGAAAATCTAATGGAAAGTAGAGAAAGGAGATTTTCTTATTTCTGGTCAGAGCGCAAATTTAGTAACATTGGGATTGATTATCATCATCTTCTTCATAATTCCTAAAAAAGGAAAAAGAAAATAGAATAATAAGAAAAAAAAATACAAATACATTTCAAAGATTTTTATTTAAAGATTCAAAAATGATTAATCTACATTATATAAAGTTTTGATAATTATGAAATTGATAAATGGGTAAAGTAGATAATTAAAAGTTTATAAAATTGCCAATACGTTAGAAATCAAACATTAATTTTAAATGAATTAGGGGTGTAAGTAAATGAGAAAATTAAATTATAAAAAAAAGACATCACAAATAGTTAAAATAAATGTTAAAACTTCTACTTACTTTTAAATTATACAAATTTACCAACCATATTCTAATTTATTAATAGTTCAAATGCCAAATGAAATATTCTGAAAAAGAGAAAATTATTAGTTTGTAGTGCTAGTAAATTTTATAAGAATATAAAAAAAAATGATCATTGTTTTAAATTGTAATATTGAATCAAGAATTAGATTTTGTTAATAATTTTATTTAAATAAGAAATTAGTAGGCGATTAGATGGAAAAGATGTATAGATTTAAGTTTGTTGAATTTGTCAGTTGTTTCTTTGTTGATTTGATAGAAGGTCTCTTGTTTTCTGGTTGTTGAAATAGAAGTTGTATTAAAAATTTGCTCCGTAGAAATTTTGAGTTTTTTTTGAAAGTATTGATAATAGAAAGTATTAAAACAGTTTAAAGTATAAAGAATATCCCAAGGTAACCAGAGAAAGCAATTGGTAAGAGAAATTTATATGATTTTATGAAAGAATAAATGGTTAAAATTGTTGCTGAGTAGTTAATCGTTATAAATGCTTCCTGAATTGATTTAAAGAAAGATACTCTAGTTTCTAACAAGAAAGAATAGCATTATTGTACTTATCTTTGGATGTAAAAGCTGATTGTGCAGTGATTAGAAGAAATCTTATTAGTAAAATTTCCAAAGTTCGTGGTATCATTGCTGTGCTGGGTAACATAGGCCTGTTCTTGAAAAGGGGATCCTAAGGCTTAGCAGACCGAAGAGAAAACAAGATCTTCATAAAACGGTATCACTCTTCCATTATTATCAATAAAGAACTTTTCTGTTGTTTGATTTTTGTAATTTCCATGAACATTTTTTATTTTCACTGTTTTATGTATTTAACTAAATTATTTTTATTCACTTTTTGTTAAGTTTAATCCAAATTGTTTAGTAACTCAAGACAGAATATTTCATTTATATATATTTGATGCTTGTTTTGGTTTATTAACGGTATTTTTGAAGTTTGACACATTTTGAATTAGAAAGGTTAGAAATTTATATACAATTCATGCCTAGAAAACATTGTTGGTCTAGGATAGTGCGGTTTTACAGTCATTTTATTGCAAATTTGTGTATTAACTGATTTTGAATCTAGTTTGGTTGAATATTTGAACTCTGACCTTGACATAAGGGAATAGCCGGTAGCATATTTAATTAATCATATTGGAAGATAATTACATTGAGTTAATTCTTACCTATTCACTATTTATATTTAAAATTCAAAATTAATTAAAGGTAAGGAATATTTTATAACATAGTGATTGATATTATCAAAACATATTATTAATATTCATACACTCATCATATATGTTATAATATATATATATATATATATATATATATATTTATATATATATATATATATCCAAAGATGATACATAAAGTATCTAATGCCATACTGTCAATAGTAATAATTTCAGTTTTGAACTGAAATGGTGTCGGTTAGAAATTTCTAACACTTTAAAAGACACCTTGGATGCTGCCATATATATATATATATATATATATATATATATATATATATATATATATATATATATATATAACCATTTAGATTATTTCAACATTAATGCTTTAATAAAAAAACTGACACAGACAAGCGACAAAATTTATTACATTTAAAAAATATACTATTTACACATTTATGTTCATCTATCAGTCCGATATTTTCATTTTAACATTGTCAATATAGATCTAAATAAATCATGTTTTGAAACAGAACACCCATAACAAAGAGACATATAGGAAAATTTAATTAACTCCATTAAAACGCGAACATCGGATATTCGGTGAATTGTTTTAAATTATTTTAGCGATTGTTCTTCATTATAACTTGGTAGATGATCACAATTAA
Source organism: Altica lythri (assembly GCA_964028335.1). Classification (NCBI taxonomy): domain Eukaryota; kingdom Metazoa; phylum Arthropoda; class Insecta; order Coleoptera; family Chrysomelidae; genus Altica; species Altica lythri. Next base: position 29,022,551 of record OZ034807.1, read on the forward strand.
GTTAGCGTGGAGTATTCAAAGATCTTTTTAAATTATACATAAAAAAATTGCTCCCTAAATGCTCCATTAGAATCCGCAATTGCTCCAGTAATTAATTAATTTTTTAATTAATTATTTGCAATTAAATTTACGGAATTTATTTTTTCTACATTTCAACCAAACAGTTTTTATTTTTTTTATTTTTTTTTGTTACAAATAAATTGCTCAATTGCTTCAGTAATTAATATTTTTTTAAATTAATTATCTGCAATTAAAATTACGGAATTTGTTTTTTCTATATCTCAAGAAATTACAGTTTTTTTGTATTTTATTTTCATCAATAAATTGCTTCCTAAATGCTCTCTTAGAATTCACAATTGCTCCAGTAACTAGTCCATTTTTTAATTAATTATTTGCAATTTAAATTACGGAATTTATTTTTTCTATAGTACAACAAATTAAACTTTTTTTATTATTTTTTTTTCATTAATAAATTGCTCCTTAAATGCTCTCTTAGAATCCGCAATTGCTCCGGTAATTAATCATTTTTTAATTAATTATCTGCAATTAAAATTACGGAATTTATTTTTTCTATATCTCACCCAAATTACAGTTTTTTTGTAATTTTTTTTTTCATCAATAAATTGCTCCCTAAATGCTTTATCAGAATCCGCAATTGCTCCAGTAATTAGTCCATTTTTAGATTAATTATTTGCAATTTAAATTACGGAATTTGTTTTTTATATTACAACAAATTAAAGTATTTTATTATTTTTTTTTTCATTAATAAATTGCTCCCTAAATGCTCCTTTAGAATCATCAATTGCTCCAGTAATTAATATTTTTTTAAATTAATTATCTGCAATTAAAATTACGGAAATTATTTTTTCTATATCTCAACAAATTAAAATTTTTGTTTGTATTTTTTGTCATCAACAAATTGCTCCCTAAATGCTCTTTTAGAATTCGCAATTGCTCCAGTAATTAGTTATTTTTTAAATTAATTATTTGCAATTAAAATTACGGAATTTACAGTAGGTAGCAGTTTACAAATAATGTAAAATTTAATTAATAATTTTGATTAATTCCGTATAATTACAGAATATTGTGGATAAAAATCATTTGTTTAAATATAGGAAAAAAATTTCGTTATTTTAATTTTAAATAATTAATTAAAAAATTAACTATTTACTGGAGCAATTGTGGTTTCTGAAATAGCATTAAAAAAAAATCTGTAATTTGTTGAGATATGGAAAAAATAAATTCCGTAATTTTAATTGCAAATAATAAATTAAAACATTAACTAATTACTGAAGCAATTGCAGATTCTGAGGGAGGATTTAGGAAGCAATGTAGTGATGTTCGATTTACAAAAAAAATTCATATTTCACGCTAACTTAATTGCGATGGTGACGTCACAAAAATGAGACACGGAGAAGAAATGGTGGGGAGAGTCATTCGTTGTTCACACCACGTATATCAAGAGATCTCATCGGGAGCAATTTATTAATAAAACAAAAATTTCAAAATAATTGTGATTTGTTGAAATATAGAAAAAATAAATTTCGTAATTTTAATTGCAAATAATTAATTAAAAAAATAATTAATTACTGGAGCAATTGCGGTTTCTAATGAAGCATTTAGGTAGCAATTTTTTGATGTATGAATTAAAAAAATCTATTACTATTTCACGCTAACTTAATTTCGGTTGTCAGATGTATTTGTTAAAATGATTTCCAGGATATATATAACTAATAAGTTTTTTAGAAGGCATTTGTTTTAAATAAATATGCTCTATAATAGTATATGATAGGTAATATCCACCTATTTGTCAAAAAATGATACAAAGTTATATCAATTATCTTATACCGCCGTCTATAAGGAATTCGTAGAATCAAACAATAAACACACACTATTGTAAATTAAAAATTACTTAAAAAAATATTTTATAGTGGACCAAATGGTAAATCTAAAGTGTTCTTGAATCCATTTGAACACATACAAAAAAATTCATCAAACACGGTCTAGCTGTTTATTAGACACGAACAAAAGAAACCTGCAACCTTTACCTTGAGTTCTGCTGGATGTGACATTTTTTCAATTTCTCTTTAATGTCATTTAATATATTCTTGTTTGTACGTAGGCGCCACCAATAGAACTTTCAGACACAATATAACCTTAACATTTTGTTGATATAAATTCAGATTTTCATTGCGATACAACAAATCGTGTAGGTAAGTACAGTAAATTTTTAAAATTAGCAAGTAGGTCGAAAAATGGATCTTAGCCAAGAACAGTTTTGTATAGGATTATCTCAACAGCAATGTCTCGCTAAAAGGTTTCTGTGTTCGGAAATGAAGCACCACACCAGGCAACTATTTCTCGTTGGTATTGCGAATTTCAACGAGGTCGCTCTGGTCTCAGCGACAAATCCAGACTAGGTCCATCCGAAACAGCAGCGATACACAAAACATTGATGCGGTTCGTCAGCTAATTGAGGATGCCCACTGTGTAACATACGGGAGATAAAGGCATCTTTGGGAATTTCAAAGACCTCGATCCAAAAGATCCTACATGAAGATCTGAGTGTTAGGAAGTTGGTTTTCTGTTCGATTCCTCATTTGCTCACAAAACCAAAAAGCGGTTTGGGTCAATTGGTGTCGAAAAACATTTGAACAGTTCAACAAAGGAAGCTTGACGATAAATCTTGTATTTACTCCTACGAACCGGAAAATAAACGCCAATTCGCTGTGTGGGTGTTTCATGATGAGGAAAAATCAACAAAAGTGATCCGTTCTCGAGAGTTAAAGAAAATGATCGCAATTTTTGTGTCAAAATCTGGTCATGTGGCAACAATTGCTTTAGACGATCAAAGAACGGTCACTTCCGATTGGTATATAAACTTTTGTGTACCAAAAGTTATCGTGAAACTCCGACAAAGCAACACACAATGGCGAATCATTCTACATCAGGACAATGCAAGTGCTCACACTGCCCAGAAGACAATCGAGTTTTTGGAGCTTTAAAACATCGAATTGTTAGAGCGTATATTATCAATCTAAGTCCCAAAGACTTATTTTCGTTCCAAAAGATCAAGAATTAATGCACGAGCAGTGATTTTAGTTGCCAGAAAAAGCAATTGATGCCTTTAAAACAGCGATTTGGCAGGTGTCAATTAATTTACTGTTTTACCAGTTGGTTTGAACGTATGCAAAAGTGTATCGATCTTAGTGGGATATATTTTAAAAAGCACTAAAGTACTTATAATACTATATATTTTTTGTTTTTATTGCTACATGCAAAACTAAAAAGTCAACACTTGTATACTTTCTAAAATTATCGATCTGTTTGTCAGGTGATGTACTAATGGAAAAAGTTTACATAAAACTATACACCTTTAAATAAGCTAAAATCGCTAAAAACACATAAAAAGCAAGGATGAGGGTGGCGCAATAAAAACAACTGAAAAACTCGTGTGCATGATGCATACGTTATGATAAATTGCATCACTTTGTACGTGAATTTGACCTGAACCGGCCCAAAAATATGTTCTATGATCCTCTTAAAAAGCGTTAAAAACACTGTTTTTGGAGGACAAGAGACCTCAAAGTGTGACGGACTTTATTATTTTTTTCAGAAAAAAAAACATTTTGACCCTATTATACTTTTTCAATGAATATATTAAGTATAACAGATAACAGTTATTTTAAAAATAATAGAAAAACTAAAATGAAACCTCACTGACTAGCATTGCATTAAACTTGGAAACAGTTCAAGAATTCTAACAAATATACAGACAGATGTCCAAATCGAGCAAATGTAAACTTGGAATTATTGATTGTATGAATAGCTGATTTCGCGGAGAACTAACAATAGGTAGCGTTGAATGTACAGAATGAGTCAACTGAAATCGAAATAATCCATGTATTAAGTTTACCAGAATTGTGGCTACAAGACTGGATTAAATATATTTTTAATGCATTGAATATTCAGATAATATCTGCATATTGTAACTATAAAATTGAAATTTTTGAAATAAGACAAACTACATGTGATATTTTATCCCACAGAAATCGAACATGCGATATTTATCTATACCCGACAGTCCTTAAACCGTTTAGTCACAGGTAATCCTAGCGGTTAGTTTTTAATCAAGTCTTTTTTTAACTCAAGTTTTCTAAAAGACCTATTTAATTCTTCATTAAGTATTAGCTAACTAACTAAGCTAACATAGTAAAACATATTTTGTTGGTAAAATTCAATTTTAGTACCAAATATTCTTGCCTTTGAAGCGATAGTACAACTACAGATGTCATACAATTGTTCCATACTATTTGTGTAGTACTATTTCTATTAAGCTTCAAAATAAGTTTTAGTTTCGGCAGTTATAATCTTAAGCAGCGATGAAGTTTTATTCAGCAATCGCTTTTTGGAAGTCTGTAAAAAGGAAACCGTTACTGGAAACTAGATCTGCAGAATTCTGTAGAATAAGACAACTATAGCGGTCATCAAGTTGTACGATACCATTTGTATAGTATCATTTCTACTTATACTCAAAATAGGTCTCAGTTGTGGCGGTTACCTCGTTAGAGATGAAGTTCTATTTAACAAGCGTGTTTTGGAAGTCTGTAAAAAGGAAACAGTCACTGGAAACTAGTTCTGGACAATTCTGTGGGATAAGACAACTATAGCGGTCATCAAGTTGTACGATACCATTTGTATAGTACCATTTTTACTTGGACTCAAAATAGGTCTCAGTTTTGGCGGTTACCTCTTTAGCAGAGATAAAGTTCTATTCAGCAAACGTGTTTTGGAAAGTCTGTAAAAAGGAAACAGTTACTGGAAACTAGACCTGGAGAATTCTGTGGAATAAGACAACTATAGCGGTCATCAATTTGTACAATACCATTTGTATAGTACCATTTCTACTTAGCATCAAAATAGGTCTCAGTTTCGGCAGCGATGAAGTTCTAGTCAGCAAGCGTATGACAGTTCACGTTCAAATTTTGACAATTTTAAGATTAGACCTATAAATTTTGGCGTTCAATTTTTGACACTCTTTGACAGATTATGTTGATCTTTTAACATTTGACGTTAAAATTTTGACAATATCTATTGATATATTTTACACGAGATTTTGGAAATTTAAAAAATTGTAATAATATTGACATTTGACAATATAACCATAACAATTTTAAAAATTTGATATTCAAAATATAAAATTTAACAAAACGATTTTGACATTTGACAAAACAATTTTGGTCATGTTGAAATTTATAAAGTTTGTCAACTTTTGACATTTGACTTTCAAATTTTAATAGTATTGATATTTAACGTTCAAATTTTATTTGACATTACAATATTGACAATTTTAACATTTAACGAAACAGTTCTGATGATATTGACATTTGAGAATATACCTAAATATGACAATGTTGACTTTTGAAGATACAGTTTACACGTTTGAAATATTAAATATTTAGTTTAATATTTGACGTTTTAATTTTGGCAGTTGACGCTACAAATTTGACAATATCGATATTTTCACATATCTACTTATATATCAATTTTTGACATCTGACATTACAATTATGACATTTGATGCTATTGGACATTTGACTCCTAAAATGACAATTTTGACATTGTTAAATACTTATATGTTCAATTAATCACAATTATTGTTATAAAATTTAACTTCCTACATACTTTCGCAAAAAGTCGATCTTTCTATCGTAGGCGTGAAACACGGTAAATATTAGGATTATCTCTGTTTGCCGCGAATTTGGCTACAATAATTAGACCGGATAGAAAGATAAATAGTAATAGTAAATAAGTAATTTGGGACGAAAATAAATTATCCCTCCTGAGAATTGTTGAATTCATTTTCCGAGAGGATTTATCGACTTTAGTCCCATGTAAGACTAAGTTTAGTTATCTGCTATATTTCACATCACTTACATGTAGCTAAAATAAACGTAAAAAGAAAACCTAGGGTTGATAAGAATTGACCTTATTTTACAATTTTTGTAACTTTAATAATGAGTTTTAAAAACTAAATAAAAAATGTTCAGTGAAACATATTTCAATTCAATTTTAATTGAAAAATAAACGATACGACAAGGCGGAAATTTAGGAAACCCAGCAATATATTTTTCTTTCTATTTGTATAATAACATTTTAACATTTATTAAATATTGATCAAGTTTTTCTCTTTCCCAATGAACTTCTTTAATTGGTAATAAATCCAATAAACAAAGTGAACTTTAGCTTTTTAACTTTTCCATTTCTGAACTGCATATCTTGTTACAATTTAATGATTTCTTCCATCCGATCTGTTCATCTCACTTCCTTCCTCCGGAGTGAAATCTTGAATATTTTCCATTTTGCTGCTAACTGGAGAGGCTGTAATTACTTATCAATTATTAACGGGTTGTAGCTGTCAAATTTAAGATGTTGTTGATGATGTTTAGTAGAATATATAATTACTAGTTGTACTCGCAACGTCGTTCGCGTGACGTGTGATTGTTGTTTAAAAATTTCTTACGCCACCCCATTTAAGGAATGGGAGAGAAATTTTTATACACCAGATGTTAAGTTGAAAGAAGACAAATACATCTGTGAAAACAGCATTCGAATCGGATCAGTAGTTTTCATGTGATGCGCGCACAAACATACAGACAGACAGACAAAAAAATCTAACCACATTTTTGGGTTCTATTTCGATGTACCCGCGACGTCGTTCGCGTGGCGTGTTGATTTTTGTATAAAAATTTCTTTCCTCGCCCCGTTAAAGGGGTGGGGGGAAAAAGTTTTATACACCAGATGTTAAGTTGAAAGAAGACAAATACGTCTTTGAAAACCGCATTCGAATAGGATCAGTAGTTTTCATGTGATGCGCGCACAAACATATACATTTCTACAGTTTTATTATATGTATAGATTATACCATTATAATAGTTTTCGTAATGTTACATATAATAATATATTGGAAGGTTAGAGTATGTTAGACTAAAAAAAAAAAGTTTTTATACAATCACTTACTAAAGTAGGCTTTGTTGGTTGCAATTGACAACAAAAAGTAGATATTTAACGAGGTGTATCGTTTTATAATATATTTTAACACTTGTGGTTGCGGTTTTTGAAAATCTATTTTTAAGATGAAACCCCAAATCAGAAATCTGGCAAAAGCAGTAACTTTACAACTAGTTTTGGGAAATCCACCCTCGATATTTGTAATCAGGGGGTCAAAATACAAAAAAAAAACTTTTGTGGAGCCTTGTCGCTTTAACGGCTACGAAAACCCTCTGGGCTCCGGACTAATATGTCAAATTTGTCAAGGGTCGTTTTTTCAAGTTTAATATTTAAATATAAATTGTAATGCAATCAGACCAATATAAGTTTAAACGATTAAAACAATCTCTGATAAACTCATTTTTGCAAACTAAAAATATGGGAGTTTTAATAATTTTTTATTAGGTAGGTATTATAAGTAAATGTGACTATTGAGAAAACTAATCTTAATTAAAACAAGACTTCGATAGAAAATTAAGAATATAAAATTAATAAAAATTTAACTATAAATCAGATTTTCTCTGTAAAATTATTTTATGCATCCTTGTTGTTCTGGAGTAATATTACGCTCTTTGTTAACGTCAAAAACAAATATAAGGCCTAAAAAAAGCTATAACACTTTACACCTTTTGCCACATAAACGAAGTGATGAATGATGGAGGTAGTAATTAACGTTGAAGTGCGGCCAACAACTGCTTGGGCACAAACCAGGAAGTGCTTAGTAATCGTTATGCTACCCCTCGAAAAATTTCAGATGCTGGTAAAATTTACTTGATTTTAATTCAGTACAAATTTTTAGTAGGAGAAAGAGTAGAGGTTTGAAAATGTATCAAGATAATAATAATTTTTTACGAGGGTTGTATTTTAGTTTTGCAAATAGCCTATTAGAAGACCAATAGAACCATCAAGCACAAATCTAACCTTAATCTTTGGTTGACATACATCCGGAGTTTTATTGCAATCAAACAAGTTGTGTAGGTATAGTAAATTTTTGAAATTAGTTAGTCGAGCGAAAAATGGATTTTAACCGAGAACATTTTCAAACAATAATTTTTTACAAATTTCGGAGATGATTATCCCAACAGCAACGTCTTTCTAAAATGGTTTCTCTGTTTGGGAATGAAGCACCACTCCGGTCCACTAGTTCCAGCTGGTATCACAAATTTTATCGTCGTTGCTCCAGTCTCAGCGATGAATCCATGCTAGATCCACCCAAATAAGCAGTCACACAGCAAAACAAAGAAAGGTCAAAAAAGTTATTGTTTGTGGCGATGAATCTTGAATTTACTTCTGCGAACCGGAAAATAAACGCCAATCCGATATGCATGTGTTTCACGATGAGGAAAAACCATCAACAGTGCAACTGAAAAAGCATTGTTAATATTTAAAAGATGGTTGGCCTGTTTCTTGCTTCCTGCCGTTCCCAAAAAAAAAATTGTCACAACTTCTGTTTCAAAATCTGGTCATATGGGAACAATTGCTTCAGACGATCAAAGAACATTGGCGAATCATCCTACATCAGGACAATGTAAGTTCTCACTCTGAATGTTACGCAGTTGGTTTTCGTTGGATCTTTCAAAAGAGCAAAAACCGGTTAGCGTCAATTGCAATAGAAAAACATTGGAACGGTTCAACAAAGGGAACTCAAAAAACGTGTATAGTATTGTTAGGGGCAATGAATCTTGGATTTACTCCTACGAACCGAAAAATAAATGCCAATCCGCTGTGTGTGTATTTCAGGTTGAGGAAAAACCAACAAAAGTGATCCGTTCTCTAAATGTATCGAAAAATAAAAAACAACATACAACGGCGAATCATCCTACATCAGGGCCAAGTACTTAAACAACTCAAGAGACAATGGAGTTTTTGGAACTTCAAAACTTCGAATTGTTAAATCATTTACCCTATAGTCCCGACCTAAGTCCCAACGACTTCTTCACGTTCTCAAAGATGAAAAATTCAATGCATAGGCAGCGATTCCAGTCGCCAGAAGAATCTATCCATGTCTTTGAAACAACGATTTTGCTGGTGTCAACTGAAGACTAAAATAAATGTTTTAGCAATTGGTTTGAACGTATGCAATAGTGTATCGATCTTGGAGGGACATATATGTAGAAATTTATGCCTTCAATTTTTATTAAAGTAGTTACAAAGTGATCATAGTTATAGGTAATAATATTGTTGTTATATTCTAATTTTTTATTGTTGCAAAATATAAATAATTATCGATTGAGTTGTATTGAGTTTAATTCAGCTAAATTGGTTTTCACGCTACTATTAAATCCATATTAAACATAATTTTCATTCAAATGAGAATTATTAAATTCATTCCTTCCATTTCAATTATTTTCATTTCAATTTACTATTTCCATTTGTGGTTTATCACGGTTCTGAAATATATTTGTTAAACTATATTATATAAATAGAATTTATTTTGTACACTACAATAATAATTGGATAAATCATTTTTAAATACCTGTTAAAAGTTATTAACTTTTCTCTCAAATAAAATTTTCCCTTGGCTTTCCAAACTGTTGAATAATAATTAATAAACGGAAATGGCAGCATCGAACGTGCATGTTTTTTAAATATTTCTATTTCAAATATTTCCAATATACAGTTCTAGCCAAAAGTCCCCTCTGTCCCTCGTATCTTTTGAACGGTTATACTTATAGTCCAGGAGCCACCAATCCTGAAAGCTCCGTGATCACGGATTCTAATTTTTTTAATAAAAAATAAAAGTTCACGTTTAGACGAACAAGATTTGCTTGGTCGGCGTGGATTTGATTTGCCGGAAATATTTTAATTAAATTTTTTATTATTAAATTATCCATAATTTTTTTCCGTCATCACGGATTTTGATCAAACTTATATAGAATTTTGTGAAATATTATATTTAACAAAAAAAAATCCGGCCGACCAATGATTTTTAGCCGGAAAGGTCACGCATACCTATTTGAATGGTGTGATAAGGGGTAAAATTTATCCATTATCACGGAAATCTTTTTTTTTTTTTTAATTCACGCGTTTGAATGTAAAATTTATAATTATCTTGGTATGCGTGCTTACAAACTGCCGAAAGTATCGCGCATACCAAATTTTATTGTGTGAATGAGGATCATACTGTTATAGATTTTACTTACTTGATGATATTTCTTTTAGAGTCTTTCTTCTACCTCGGTCTCTTCCTTAAGTTTTTAACTATTTATTATACAAATTAATATGGACAACCTCCTGTTAGAAATAAATCCCAAGTATTTAAATTCATTAACCCATTCTACGTTCTCGTTTTCAATTCTTATGTTGTATCTATTATAGTTTGTTTGATTTAATTTATATTTACTTCCCAAAATCATTGCTTTCGTTTTTTTAGTATTAAGTTTAAGTTTATTTTTATCTAAAAACTGGGTTAAGACTTTCAATATATTATTCAGTTTATTTAAAATTTCCTCAAGGTTATAACCATAACATGCTATCAGTGTATCATCTGCAAATAGATTAATAAAGTCACACTCAATATAATTAATGTCATTTAAATATATAATAATAATAATAATAATAATAATAATATTGCTTTATTTAGAGGTAAAATCAGTATAAAATGTATAATTTAAAGTAAATAAATAAAGCCAAGAGCCGATAAGTTAACACTTGTTTCGGCAATAGATAAATAGAAGCGGCCCTAATATACTTCCTTGTGGTACCCCTAAGTGATTTTCTAGCACTTCAGATGTTGATTTACCTAGATTTACATATTGTAATCTATCAGTCATATATTGTTCAAACCAGGTCAGGACTCGTCCTGCAAAACCGTAGTATTTCAATTTATTAATCAAAATTTTACGATCTATTGTCTCAAAAGCTCGTTTAAAATCTAGAAAAACTGCTATTATATATTTATTTTCATCAAGTACTTGCTTCCATTTAGATATAGTTAACTGTAAAGATGTTTCACATGAATGGCCTTCCCTAAATCCTGACTGATTTCCCACAAACAAACCATTGTTATTAAAGTATTCTAATATTTGGTTACGAACTACGAACTAAGTTAGACTAGTTTTGTAACAGTCTTAACTTGATTACCATTACAACGTAGAGGTGAGTTTATACATTTTGAATATGAATGGAGATCTCTGTTCATATCAAGAAACTTTGTATGATTTAATTAGGCATGGTTATACTACAACCAATAGGTAGGTAATACATCACGCTTAAGTTTGTGGTTAACGTATAATCAATACTGGTTGTTAGAAGTCATTGTGCTATTAATATTTAATGACGAACTATACCTGTTTGTTAAATAATAAAACTGAATTTCCGTTTGTCGAGGAAGAAATATATCGGATAAGGAATGACACAATTTATACTTATCGGTTTACTCAGGTCATAGACACGCTTGTGTATTTAATGGAATTTAGAATTTAGTTCATTCAAAAATAATGAGCCACTGTAAAGTTAGGTAATTACAAAAGCTTATAAATAAATGATTAGTTGCAGCGACATATTTTAAATTCTTTCTTGATCTTAAGTCAATTTTAACGAAAATCTTTGGTTAGGCCAGGTCACGAAGCATTTATTAAACCAAGCAATTTTGTGCAGCCGTCATTCAACTTTTTGCATTCGATTCCAGAGAGTAAGTATCAAGAAATTTTGTGAACTAAATGAAAATGAAAATGATAAATTTGGAAATCGAGAAATATCAACGGAAATAAGTTCAATTTTTATAATCAGAGGTTTTGGGGTCGCCGACCACGAATTTAATGACAGTGATGATCTACGAGGTACAGGGTGCCCAAGGTGGAATTCATCACCTGGAGTTTTAAGATATATTTATTCAAAATCAATCGATAATCATTACTCAAGGGGTTTTGGGGGTCGCTAAGGACAAATTTCATGATGGCGATGGTATTCGAGGTACCTGGTGCCCTGGGTGGAACTCGTCGCATCTCATTTAACATGAAGAATTAAAAATAAAAAAGATTTTCGGAAAGTTAGTGCCGCATTCGTTAATAATAATTTAACTAAAAAACTGAAAAAAAATTCGAAAACAAATTTCTCAGCGTAATTTGAAGCGTTTTAAGCACAATAAAACCGTTTTTGTGCGCCGTTTTATAACTATGAATGAGACTTGGATCTACCATTATGATCCTAAACTGAAATTGGCAAAAAAGGTTATAGCATCAGTTTTTTGGGATTCAAGAGGGATTGATTAATTATCTTGCAAAACGTAAAACAATTAACTCTGAATATTATTGCAACCTTTTGGTCGAGTTGGATGAAAAAAATAGTTAAAAAAGATCCGGTTTACAAAAAAAACAATAATTTTTTTGACCCAAATAATTTTTTTCGATTTTACAAACAAATGTAATTTAGTTCATATTTTTATTATAAACCATATTTCTAGAAACAAAATTAACATATCTTATTAAATTATGTGGTTCATGTTCCTCATCAATACCTAATTTTCGTCGGACATCGCTCATTAGCTCTTGTACGTCTTCAACCTTATATTTTCTTGTAAATTCTAAGCCGTAATTGCTCCTTATTTTTAGCCACTTACTTTAGACCTTTTTAGACAAGACTGACAAGAGAGCTCAAAAATCTTCTATCGGGTAAGCCTGGGGTAGTTTAGGGGGTTGTCGTAAGAATGGTATATTTTAACCGTTTGACCAATTTTGTGTCTCTCTAGCGTAGTGGCATGATGCTAAGTCGAGCCAAAACATTATATCATTTTGAGTAAACATCGTGGTATTCGTGCTTATTGGTTTGCAGTCTATTTTGGACATTTTCTTCATTTCGGAACTTCAAGCCATTTCTAGACAACGCTCTTGAATTTGTGCCATTGGATGTACAAAACTCACGTCCTAAGATTCTCACTAATGTTCTGTCACATACGATAATAGGGTAGTTTAATTGTTTTATATTTCATTGTATTATTTTGTATTATTTTTATTGTAATCATCAAGGTCAAAGTCAGTACGTTAGATTTCAAGGCGACCTTATATAGTTTAATTCTTATTCTCACGTAGCATATGAATTGGCTATAAAAGAGCGTCGTTGAGGTCGCACTCGAGGAGTTTGGAGTCTGAGGTTGTCTGTAGGGGTATTCCTAAAACAGACCCTTGGGTCTGGGCCGTTGTGACTCTTGACGTATTTTCGTGAGTAAGTGTGACATGCCACCATGTAGTTTATTTGGTAAGATTAGTTAAGATTTGTATTTAGTTATTCGTTATTCATATTTTAATTATTTATTGTTTGTTTCTTGTAAATATATTTGTTGTTTGTTTCCTGTTGTTTATCCCATCTTCCCCTTGGTTAGTTTTCTGCCTTCAGCAGAATACCTAACCAGGGGGTAGATAACCACGACCTGAATAGGAAGTGCCTCTAGTAAAGCTACCCCTCATCCCAAAACACTATGGCACATTCCCCTATCCCCCCCAGGCGTGACAGTTCCAACACAATTTTTAGCTCTTCTCGCCAGTCTATCTGCCCTTTCTTGAGTAAAAATCCTAGGTCTTCCACTTTTTGGTAAGTCTAGGCATGGTATACCTTGCTCGCATTCAGCTATAGTAAGACGTGAAATGTTTTGGTTTTCGAACAAACCAACTATTTGCGGTTTGTGTATCCGCCCAACATAATTGTAAATACTTTTTTAAAGATCTAAATTATAAGCCATTTTAACTCAAATAATTTCGCAAATTAAGCTGTCAAAATAATAACAAGCCTTCCACAGTTTTTGTTTTTAGAATCCAACTGGATATTGTATCATTATCGCTTATATTTACTTAATAACGATTTAAGATGAAAATATTTCAATGATTACGATGTCCGCCACACACTCTATCATTAATATATGTATAAAATGCCATTTTGTTCCATGGATTCCTGTACTATTTATCTCCTTAATTAAGATAAGTTTAAAAACATCTATAAAAAGAACGTGTTACAATTGGGTTTTTAAAAAAAAATTTTTTTGTGATAAATGGGAAGATCATATATAAGTTTTATAGAAAAACTATCTTTTTATTTTTTTTTTCGCAAAAATTCAAAAGTTATTTCAAAATAATAATTATTTTTTGAATCCGGTACCGAAGACACGCCGACAGCTCCCGAACAAACCTGAGCGCATTTGACGTCATAATGTTAGTTTTCACTCATTGACTTGATATAGAAATAATAAGTACAGTGTTTTGATCTATTTAATTTTGTTGTCATTGTTAAATATTCAAATTTATATTGAAAATGTCGAACCTCAAAAGTTATCGTTCTTGTTTTGTACCATTATGTACGAATATTACAAAAACAACTCCTGACAAAATGTTTTTAAATGTTCCCCAAGATGACAAACGTCGAAATAAATGGTTTCGCAGTGCACCGTGATAATCCCAAAACAAAATCAATTTTTTTTTTGTGAAGATCATTTCGATGTAAGTATTTCTTAACACCACTGTTATTAATTATTATTTATCTGGGTATACAAATAACTGGACTCCAAACCATAAACCTTTAAAATCAAACTTTGTCACCGGAACTCTCACGCGATGCTCTACAATTTATGAAATAAATAATTATATCTAATATGGTGGAGAATAAATACTTAAATATTCTCATTTATTATATTATTTTTAACAGACTTAACTTGTTGCCTTGGCACCTCGAAATTCAGTAGAATTAAACCGAATGTTACTTTTTAAAAAATTAGTTATCATAAATATATTAACATCAGGAATATTATCAGAATTTGACTTAATAAATCCTTTATCACAAATAGCTATTTGGAACCAACTAACAACTCGTTGTTTAGCAATAAATTTTAAATATTATTAACTAGTTACGAAGTTACGTGTAATAGCCGTAAACGCTGTACTGTTATTAAATAGCATGTAACGTGAAAATACCCTTGGCTAGCTCCCAGGGTTCGTGGCTTCCTTCTGGCTTTTTTCTAACTCCCCCCAAACAAATAAAATAGGGCGCAAAATACAGACATACAAATAAAAGAGAATAAATCAGTTTAAAATTGTTTATTCAAAAATTCTGAATGAAAATTTTCAAGAATTATTAGTAAAAAAAAATAGTGAAAAACTAATTTCTTATCTTTATGGTTTCTTCCTAGGAAAAGGACGTGGTCGACGGAAAATTCGGTCCACTTTAGCTCCTGGTTAAAGATGCCGATGGCAAGATGTTTTCAATAAAAAATCTTCAGAAGATTCTTCGGCGAAAAAGCCTTGGGTGCGGTCACAGACAGGATACGGCAGCACATTAAAATTCAGCTAGGCCAAAGCTTCTCTACCCAAAAAAATTGGTTCCTTGTTTTCAGCCCTTTCTTAGGACCCTTCAAATTTGGCAATCGGCCTATGAAATAAAAATTAAAACCGTCAAAATTCCGTCTCACTAAACCTTAATTTCGATTACAATCATTGAAGGTTTCTCCAAGTTCGAGAAAGAAAAAAGTTAATCACTTGAACTGTTTACTTATTTTTAACTCAATAAAAACTGATTTATAACAAATGATTGTAATCGAAATAATTAAATGTTAGTAACAATATAACCAATATAATTATTAAAATAAATTCACCAAGTTTTTGATTAATATTAAAAAATTATAACAATTAAAATTTACTCACCGAAGGGAGAATGTAGCGAAGAAAACTGTTGCTGAGAAGCACAAAAATGAAAAGAATTAAAATAAGACATTTCTAATGATCGAACCCAACATTCCCCTTCTCAACACCGAAACCGGCCACGCGGCGAATCCAAAATAGCCGAGAAATTATAAAAATTAAATAGTATATAGGCCAGGCCAAAAATAACGTTGTAAACGTTACAAGCAATAACATTATGACGTCACAACTATGGTGACTGATCATGGCGCGTTTATCGTCGCGTGATTGTTTTTTAAATTTTATTAATTTTTAATTTGTTATAATTAATTGAAATTTTTTTTTAAGTTTTTTGCATCAAATATCAATATTATTAATAATAAAGTTTTAA
The DNA here is from genome assembly GCA_964028335.1 of Altica lythri. Classification (NCBI taxonomy): domain Eukaryota; kingdom Metazoa; phylum Arthropoda; class Insecta; order Coleoptera; family Chrysomelidae; genus Altica; species Altica lythri. Next base: position 29,038,592 of record OZ034807.1, read on the forward strand.
AATACATAAAAAAATCAATAATTTTTTTTTATTTAAAATCCCAATTATTGCAAAATTCAAACTTGTTTCAAAAATTTGTAGTTGTTGCATTATTGTGCCCTATAAAAAATGTATATCCATTTTCTCCGGAAATATCAATTGATTGATTCATCTGTCAGAGGAAACGAAATAAAATCATATATATTGTACATTTTTCCAGAGTTTCATATGAGGACAGATAGTAATCTTTACATTGAAAATTCTGTCGAAATACATTTTATTTATCTCGTTACAGTCGTTACGTGTTTTCACATAACACATGTTTTGCATGACTCTTCTAGATGAAATACTGCTCGTTTTATTAAAAAATTCTAGGCATTCTGTTTAAAACTGACATTCTTTTGCAGCATCGACGATTATATGGAATCAATCTGTATTTTCAATTATATTTATTGTAAAGAAAAGATTTTATGTACAACTTTAAGATAGAAGTTTTTGTATTCAAAGGAAAATCACGATTCAACGGTAATTTTATTTCGGCCCAATAAACAAAATAAGCCCTATGTTTAAGTAGGTAATAGATGTACAGAAAGAAAGAATTATTCCTCTCACTATACAAAGATTGGCCCAAAGAGACGTAGCTGTGGTACAACGGTGGTCTTTTAAGTTTTACATATAGCCTCTTAGAAGGCGCCACCTTCAGACACAAATCTAACCTCTATTTTTTTATAAAAATATAAGGTAAAGTTTCTACATTACTACTGTCATCAGAAATATATATTCGAAAAGATCTTTTTACGCAGTCTTAAAGGATACTGATGGGCATGTGTTATACGAGCGTTGTCTTTTTACCTTCCGAACAGCAACGCTGTTAGAGGAGGGTATTGTGATCGCGAAAAATTTCGATCTCGGGTTTTTAGCGGAAATACGCGTTTTAGGGTTCCTTGAGCCTAAAAAACCCCAAAATAAAAAATGTCTGTCTGTCTGTCTGTCTATGTGTCTGTGAACACATTTGCGGCTAAACGGCTAATCGGATCGGAATGGAACTATAAAACCTTACTTATAATCACCATCGGAGGAATCTGATAGAATTTGAGTAAAATCGGCCGACCGGAAGTGGACGTTTATTCCTATCAAAAAATGGAATTTTTTGAAAATATTGGGTTTTTATATAGTTATTGGCAAAATATTTATACTTTGTGGAAAGAACATGTAATTTCTGACATTTTTGAAAGAATACATTTTTTTGATATTTTCATTAGTTTTCGAGATATTGACAATTTTATCAAAAACTGGAAATATGTGAAATAAAAATTGTGGATTCGCTCTTTCACTACTTGTTATTGTACATGCTACTGTTTGGAAGGTCGTGTGGTGCCCACACCAGATTTTTACACAATCTTAGAAGAAACTGATGAGCATGTGTTATACGAGGGTTGTCTTTTCAGTTTTTCATACTGCTTCTTAGATGGTGCTTTTAATAGAACCTTCTGAAACAAAACTTCAATCTCTTGTTGACATAAATCTATAAATCCATGAATTTTCATTGCAATACAACAAATCGTGTAGGTATAGTGAATTTTTAAAATTTACAAGTCTGACGAAAATTGTATCTTAGCCAAGAACATTTTCGAGTAATATTTTTTTACAATTTTTGGAGAGGATTATCCTAACAGCAATGTCGCGCTAAAATGTTTTCTGTGTTTGGGAATAAAGCACCACACCAGTCAACTCTTTCCCGCTGGTTTCGCAAAAATCAATGTGGTCGCTCCAGTCTCAGCGACGAATCGAGACTTTGTCCACACAAAACAGCAGTTTCCTACATGAAGAACTGTGTGTTACGAAGTTGGTTTTCCGTAGTATCCCTCATTTGCTCACAGAAGACCAAAAAGCGGTTCGTGTAAATTGGTGTCGATGGATCTTGGATTTACATCTATTAACCATAAAATAAAAGCAAATTCGCTGTGTGGATGTTTTACGGTGAGAAGCGCATCAACTTCACTAGGGTATCTGTGGCTGAATGGTTAAAAGCGTTACCGGATGTAAGTAGAGGTCACAGGTTCGAATCCTTTCGAATGTGACATTTTGTCGATTTCTTTCGAATGTCATTTTTTGTTAGACTAATTTAAAAAAAATCCTATGAGAGCACTCTTAAAATAATTAGTTTATTAATTCTTTTTTATAACTAAGCATGAAATTTTTTTCATTAAAAGTTTTTGGTAACAAGTTTATATTCCATATTTTGTCTAGTTATTTTCGAAATTTAGATGATGGTACCAAATTCCAGAACTAACCAAAATATATGCCAGAGAAATTAGCCACAATCCTAAACTAATAATTAGTGTATTTAATCTGAGTTTAACATAAATAACAGTTATGCAAAACACAGCGAACAATACAGTATAAGTTCGAAGTTATTATTACTTGGGATCATAAGTTAAGCACAGACTTAATCGTTGTGTTTGAGTATTAGATATTAAATTTGTTAACTTAGAAATTATCGATAGCAGTGCCTGCAAAGCTGTTTGTAGTATAAAATAAATTTGATTAAATGGGTGGCAATCAAAAAAAAAAAAAAAAAACGTAGGTCATTTCATGCTCTTATTAAGTAGTTGTTTATTGAGTTTTTATATTGGTAACGAAAAATTTTGTACAGGATAACTGGAGTTTTTTTATATTACTTTTACGGCACTAGAAGCGCTTTCTGGATATGAAATTAGAAGGAAGATAAGTTTATTTTTTCCATTATACCATATTTATTTAAATCTGTTAAAAAATGTCTGTAACAGAACTTAAATTCTGTCCTTCGACATTTCTTACATGTCTATAAAAAGAAGCTTTGTCCCATGGTAAAATTTAAAGAAATGATGAATACTCTTTTTTCTTTTCTACCAATTACCATTTATATATCAATATGTTAAACTTAGGCCTTCCGTCCATGGCTCGTCTCGTCTAAATATATTGAATTCTTGTCGCGATGCTTACGCTACGCTTGATGGTCTGTAGCGTAGCTGAATCGTATACCTACAATAGGTTACAAATTCAAAAAGTCAAAAAGATGTTAGGCTCTGAAGATGATGTCCTTTTTTTCTATGTCCTTTTTCTCTATGTCCATAGGCGTCGAAAATGTCGAAAAAAGAGGTTGTTTTGGATCCATTCGTATATTAGTAATAACACCAATAGGCGACTAAGTATTGCTACGAAAAAGCTTGCAGAAGATGACATAAAATTTCAGTTAACTATTTTTTAGAATGAAAAAAGATACCTTTTACGAACTGGTTTAGATTCTGACTTAAACACAATACGAATATGCTCAAATGTGTGAGCGGAATGATAACGATAAGGTAAGTAATCTGGGTCAAGAGTTTTCTATCTGCCATCAACAGAATGTTAAGGCTGGCACTTTTCTGTCAAACTCAAGTTATCTCAGGTGTTCTTTAGGGTGCGAATTGCTTTACGATTTTCTTTGATTTCTATTTTTGATTCTTTTAAAAATAATAATGGTATACCCGTTGCCGACGATTTTAAAATATCAACAAAATTCTGTACTTCCTTAGACCAATAACTTCTGCAGGAAGACCTAGATAACGATAAGGTAAGTAAAATATTTATAAGGATATTGTACTGATAAAGATTAAGCTGACACCATGATTTTTAATTATTTCAAGTTCACTGCGTATTTACAAGTAGGTAATGACACAAATAAAAGTCGATTCTGTTTCGCTGTGATGAGCTGGTGAACGGATAAATGATGGCGAGAGTTTGATATTTCGATACTCATATATGTGTTAACGGAAATATTTAATTAAAGTTCAAAAAGACTTGATTTGACCAATAGAATGATCACAACGCCGACTAAGCAGTAGCTATAATATATATTGCTCAGTGGTTCAAGCACTGTCACGTAAGAAGAGGTTCGTTTCCTATCGGATATAGCATTTTTTAATATTTATTATTTGTACAATTTCTTTTTCTTTTTTTTTCTTTATGGCTTGCATACTGGTGCATCTGCCAGTACCTACATATTTGTGACCACTGCATGCCGTCTTGCTTGAGGCATTGATACAACGATTTCATCTTTACCTCATCTTGCCCTCGTGAGACTTTGTGAAATGTAATGTAAATACTTGTGACTTATGTCATTCTGTCATTCTTAATGTTATGATTATTTTTTTTTGTCGGTCTGTTGTGTTTCCTTTTTTTGTTGATAACTATCTGGTTTGAAAGAATAATATACATATAAGAAAAAAAATTCTTGCTTACACATATCCCAATGATATGATGTTGCCTCGGAATAAACTCAGGAAAGAATGGAAAAAGATAAATTGATTGCAAGTTAAGTGTTTTTCTAGTACCTGCTATTTTTAGTTCCTCAATCAGATCCCTCGAAGTGTTTTTACTGATTGGACAACATTCACAGAAGAGGCTGTCGTTAATGTTACATCTATTTTGGTGTTAAGAAAAGATTCCATGACCGGATCTCATTCGAATGTCTTCCGTCTATGAATGGATATTTTTTTAACCAAAGTTTGTCTCGAAACATTCTCTTTATTACTTGATACCATTTTTCTTTATAATTAAATGATTTTTGCCAACAATCGATCTATAATCCATTTCACCGATTTTGGCCGTTGGCTGAAATCATACTCGAGCTACATTCAGATACAGGCAAGTTAGAATTTTAAATAAGGACATTTGTTTTTTAAATCGACACCTACTTAACTACTTCTAGTTTCACCGGTAAACAAAAAGTACTCAATAGAAAGTCTTTACTTTATTCACATTTCTAGTAAGCATTTTATACGCCTCGTTATAAAAGGATTCCTACAGAAAAAGACAATTTGTGAACGTTAGAATGTAATAGTGTTATACGTTACAAGGTCGGTAGGTGACTTTTTACAGTACGAGTTAGTTTACGGACGAGGTGACGTAGGAGCCGAGTCTGGAAATGAAAACGAGTACTGTAATAACACCTAACGACCATGTATCGTATTATATTTTATTTTATCCTGTTTTTATAAATTAATAAATTAAATTAAAAATTTAAAAATAGTTCATAACTTGACTATTTACATCAAATTACCTTAACTGTCAGTTACTGTCAAATATTTTAAAATTTTTGTGTTAATTGTTAATTCGGGTTTTAAATTAAAATAAAATAAAAAGTAGTTAATTATTTTATTTTTATTTTATAGTCATTATAGTGTTTTTAAGTGTCAAAAATTAAAAAAGTAATTGTCTTTCCTTAAGCAATCAGAGGAGTTGCTAGGCAACACATTACAGTACATGATACCGTAATGTTTTACTTACCGGCGCCAAATTGATTATAGGGAAGTTTATTTACTGGACAGGATGAAATAAATATCTGTCATACAAGTTCCTTTGTAAATAGTTGTTTTTGTGATCTAAATTGTGATTCGGTTGAAGAATACTATAACGTTATAAAAATTTACATAAATTAAAATTGATTAATTTTAATTTAGTAAATATATTTCTCTCCGCCATTGGTAATTCAGTTGACAGTTTAATCTTACTTTGGTAGTTTCTAATACGAAATCGGCCAATAACGATAAAATGGATTTTAATAGTTTTTTGGTCCTCCGTCCAGAAACAATACTACTAATTACTTCAAAATCGTCCGGAAAAAGACATTTTCCGGCCTAGGCCGGCAAAGTAGCTTTTAGATTATCTAAAGAGATGGCACTACGAGTTTAAATTTTAAGTCATCAAAAATACATAATAAATAATACAAATTTTAATTAAATTTAATTAAAAACAACGTACAATATACTAAACTTACCTATAACTTTTTCTAAATGTAAGCAGGATTCTAATTTACATTTAATTTCTCTCACAACTTGTATTATAAAATTTGACATTTATGTCAATTTACAACTACTACTTATCATTCGATTATCAAAATACATATCTCGATTTTATTTTTGCTCATTGAACTAAAATAGTTCATTGTCTCTGCTATTTTTATATAAAATTATTAGATATTAATGTTAATATTGTCAATATAACAATTTTTACTGTGCTGTTTATTAGCACAGTATTCGTATGTATAAAAATTAAGTATGTATCTTAAAATCGATTATCAGAAAATCATTCCTTATTACTAATTCTTTTAATCGTACAATAAATGTCAATAAACATCTAATCTTGCATGTCACAAAGTAAAAAGTTTTTGAACTTTTGAAAATATTAAAAATTAGTAGGACCAAAAAATAGTGTGTGTTACACGTCCGGAAAATGTTTTGCAAGTGCTCGTATTGTTTCACCTCGGTGCTACGCACCTCGGCTACACAACTTTACTCGCTCTTGCAAAATGTCAGTTTCCGTCCTTGTGTCACAAATAACTATTGTTTTTTGTTGTTTTAGAACTGACAACAATTTCGCTCTACTGATATTTTTATTTGGTGAAATATTTAACGCACAACCCATTTTGGCTAACCTATCTGCATATTCGTTTTCCATTATATTTGCATGTTCTGGAATCTAGGATAGTCGATAATCGTCCCTTCTTGCCTTAGCTTATTAATAATTTTTTTGTTTGTAATAAGATTGCATCTACTTTTAGCATTTCTATCGATAGCACTATTTGAGTCGGTAAGGAAAACGCTTTTTTTTATTTTTTCTTGTTATTTTAATTTTTGGAATTTAAAGATTCTTCTTTTCTCATTAATTTTTAAAATAAATGAATGTATTTTAAAATCTACATTAAATAAATACATGATTGAACGCTACTAAAAGCCTTAACTTTATCAACCCTTATAAATCCAAGCTTTGGTAACTTCAACCCAACTGAACTACCACAAGAACTTGTGAAATAAATAATTGTGCAGTGACCCTTCGCGTTACGAAATATACTTTTCGAGAGTTACTTAAGTTGAATGGAGTTCCTATAGGTTTGTTGGATGAAAGCAGCATAATGGCAGTATTTTTGTTTTACAAAACGTTACACGACAGGAAATGATTAATTGGTGAAGCAGTTTTCTTAATTAAACATGACCTACACGCTATATAAGGTCTGGAATAGATATCCTGGCAGGATTTGTTGACTTGTCATGCATGCATTTTTAATTTAATACTTCAGAGTGCTTGTCAGGTAAGGACTTCAGGCTTATTATATAAATTATAATTAAGTTGATAAAAATTCTTATAAAGCAAAAATGTTTACTACAAACTTTATAAAAGCAAAAAAAAGTGTGAGGTGTCAAGGGACACCCGGATGGAACGAAGTTCCTTTCGATTAATTAGTGAAGGAATTAGTAATTTGTAAACATAACAGAGTGTTTATACATACATAAGCATTTATTATTGTCTGTATAAAATCTCTACTTACCTAACAGTTCGTTTCTTTTAACAAAAGTGTCCATTTATACAATACCAGAGCTTTAAATAACACATCTTTTTAAAATTACTTTTTATAATTTAAAACAGGAATTAACAATTCAATACAAAAAATTTAAAATGAAAATATTTGACAGTGACTGACAGTTAAGGTAATTTGACGTAGTCAAGTTACGAACTATTTTTAAAATGTTTATGAATTTATTAATTTATAAAAACAGGATGAAATAAAATATAATACTATTATAGGTAATTATGTTTTTTTCTACAGTATTTTCTTTTTAATGTACATTTTCTTTTAATTTAAAATAGTGTCTTTTTAATTGTAATATATCTATCTATGAGAGAGAGGGAGGTTATTTATTTTTTGGTCTGTGAGAGAGAGAAACATGCGTGTGTCGGTGCATTGTGTCGGTGCATAGTGTCGTGACAACTTTTGGTATGAATTTTTTTGGGCTAGCTCCTAGCGTCAGTCGTAACTGTTCATAACGCGCGAAAGGGAACTTCGTTCCAAAAGTGCGTTTGGAGAATATTGGTCAAATAGTTGAGAAAATACACTAAATGTATAACTGTAAATAGGCATGTTGTTTAATAGTTAAACAAATATGGCTATCAAAATTTTGTAATTAGTTATATTTTATTACTAATGTTACGAGGGTTGTCATTTTAGTTTTGCATATAGCATATAGCTGCTTAGAAGGCGCCACCAATAGAACCTTCAGACACAAATTTAACTTCAATCTTTATAGAGTTTTATTGCGATACAACAAGTCGTGTAGGTACAGTGACTTTTTGAGATAAGCAAGTCGGTCAAAAAATGGATCTTAGCCAAAAACATTTTCGAGCAATATTTTTTTACAATTTTCGAAGAGGATTATTTCATCAGCAATTTCTTACTAAAATGGTGCCTGTGGTAAAGGATGAAGCACCACACCAGTCAACTATTTCCCACTGGTATTACAAATGTTAACCTGGTAGCACCAGTCTGAGCAACGAATCCAGTCTAGGTCCACCCAAAACAGCAGTCACACAGCAAAACATTGATGCGGTTCGTCAGCTAATTAAGGATGACTGCCGTGTAACATACCGGAAGATAGAAGCGTCTTTGGGAATTTCAAAGATCTCGATGCAAAAAATCCAACATGACGAACTGGTTGTTATGAAGTCGGTTTCCCGTTGGATCCCTTATTTGCTCACAGACGAGCAAAAAGCGGTTCGTGTCAATTGGTGTCAAAAACATTGAAATGGTTCAATACAGAAAGCTCAAAAACCGTTTATAGTATTGTTAATAACCGCCAATCCACTGAGTGGGTGTTTTAGGAAAAGGAAAAACCAACAAAAATGATGCGTTCTTAAGGCGTGTCAAAAAAGAGGTTGCAACTTTTATGTCGAAATCTGGTCATGTGGTAACAATTGCCTTAGAAGATCGAAGAACGGTTATTTTGATTGGAATATAAACGTTTGTTTACCAGAAGTTATCACGAAACACCAGGCATTCAAGTTATTGTAACTTCAAAACATCGAATTGTTAGACCATCCACCGTATAGTCCCAACGACTTCATTACGTTCCCAAAGATCAAGAATTCAACGCGTGGGTAGCGATTTCAGTCGCCAGAAGAAGCCATTAAATATTTTAACTTAGATCAATCGCCGTATTGCTGGCAGATTGTTTTTATTTGCAGCGCCGTATCGTTATAAGTTTTTTTCTTGGTTGCTCATCTTCTGCTATGTACTTCTCAATTTTCAATCAACTTAAACTTTCTTTTTTTTAAGCTATTTTCACAAATTTAAATGTTCTGCACTAATTAAAGAAGAGAAACTATTGTGCCAATCCTCGACAGCATTATATGTCCGTGGTAGCTTTGCGTCTACGAGTTCAAAGCAGGTCTAAATATTTCTTGAAAACATGGGATGCGTTCTTTGTTGTTGATCCAAACGGCCTATGCATATCTTCAAAGTAATTTATTAATGGCGTTAATAATTTTTTTGTTTTGCGAGTAAAATTCACTGGCTAGTAGCTCTTCAAATGTTGCAACAATATTTTCTTCGGGTACGATTGCTAGAGCTGCCAATTATCGCAGATGAAGCGCAAAATTTGTATACTGTATGTAGTCCTACACCTTGTATGTTTCTCCACAAACATTGTGTGAAATAAATATAGTTTAAAAAAACTAAAAAACACGCTTTTATAAAGCATGTTTCTGAAAAACATCGAACTAAAAAGTTAAAAATAATTTTCAAAATAAAATTAGAACAAAAATAAATGAAAAATACTAGTATTATTGTGAAAAAAGCGTGGGCGCTTGACATTTGAAAAATATGGTATGCAGCGCCCACGCTTTTTTCACAATAATACTAGTACTTTTCATTTATTTTTGTTTTAATTTTATTTTGAAAATTATTTTTAACTTTTTAGTTCGATGTTTTTCAGAAACATGCTTTATAAAAGCGTGTTATTTAGTTTTTTTAAACTATATTTATTTTTTACTTTTTAGTCCAATTTATTTTATTTCAATAGATTCGTTAATTTGCTGTGACGATTACAAAACCCTTACTTAATCATTATTCGTTTATTTAGTTGGAAATGCTTTGAAAGCGTGTTTTTTTGATTTCTCAAATCATATTTATTGTATTCATATTGTTTATAATTAAACGTATTGTTTTCAGAAATTGAAAAAAAAATACTATTGTGAAATCAAAAGAATTGTTAGATTAATTCTAAGACAATTTCATTCATATCGTTTATAATTAAACGTATTGTTTATTACCCACTCCCGGCACGGGGAGGTAGTGACTAAAAATAACGATATGGGACTCACCCGAGGCAGCAGCCGCGGAGTGAAGAGTTACAAACAAACAAACAAACATACATACAGGTGAAGTTAATTAATAATAATAAAAAGCGTGTTAAAAACGATAACTTTTCGAGATATTCACAAAGTTGTGTCTAATAACACACATCAACTGATTTAAAGTGAAGGTTGTGACTAATAACACACATCAACGTGTGCAAATATTTCGTTGAAAATTTGTATATTTACACAGTTATTTTCTCAATTTAATTATTGAAACTAGTATCAAAATATTGGAATTTTTTTTTAAGTGATTAGTGGATTACAAATCGCAAAGATATCTAGTTATTGTTACGTAGAAAAGGACTACAGAAAATAGGTATAGTGAAAAAAAGAGAAAAAAACAATAATAGCTGGTTCTTTAAGCAGTGGCGGAGATAAATTGTTCATTAATATAAAATAAAAATAAAATGGAAATTTGTGTAAAGTGTAAAGATGACTTTGATAGTTCACAGTTATTCTCATGTGATAGCTGCAAATCATTACTTTGCTCTAACTGTGGAAGTTTAACTGCATCTGAAATAAAATGCTTGCAACTGAAAAACAAGAGAAAATTAAAATTCTTTTGTGAAGTATGTGAAGATGGCTTTTTTAAAGTACCAGCTCTGATAAAAGAGGTAAGTGAACTTAAGGAAGCTATTAATAAGATAATGAACCAGAATAATGTTGTGCAACCAAATACCACCTTAGATTCATATGATATGATGCCTAATTCTATGGAAAATGTTATTTCTGAAATATTAGACAGACAAAATAGAGCTTCAAACTTGATTCTGTTCAATGTAAATGAATCTCATAAATCAACACAAAATGAGCGTAACTTAGAAGATAGACAAGTTGTACAAACTATATTGGAAGACTATAATATCAACAAGATTAATTTAAAACTATTTAGACTCGGCAAGTTCACTAATAATAAAGTTCGACCAATTAAAGTAATCCTAAACTCAGCTGAAGATGTTAAGATAGTCTTGAAAAATAAATCAATAAAAGTGCCAGGAGTGAAGATAGCAGCAGATCAAACCAAAGCCCAACAGGAATATTTTAAACAAATTAAAGCAAAATTGGAAGAGCTCATAGCAAAAGGTGATAATTCTAAAACCATCAAATACATTAATAATAAACCTACCATTGTGAATAAGACTGTAGCTCAAAAAAACCAATAAAAGACCCTAATATAATGTTTAACACTGATATTATATACTTAAATGCCCAAAGCTTGTTGAACAAAATTGATCAAATTCAAATAAGTATTACATGCTACTCACCTAAAGTTATTTTAATTAGTGAAGCAAGGATTACAAGTGAAATCCAGGATTTCGAAATTAAACTAAATGGCTACAATATTATTAGATGTAATTCATCAAGCCGACAAACAGGTGGCGTTATTATTTATGTTAAACATGATTTTAAATTTTCTTCAAGTAAAGTGTTTATATTGGAAAATAATTATTGGTGCAAAGTTATAAAAGTTAATATTGATGGAGTTTTTTGGAACATAGGATGTCTTTATCATTCTCCTTCTAGCTCTCATGCTGAGTTTCTAGAAAACTTCGAAAGTGTATGTGATCATCTGTTTACAACCAACATGCGTAGTATTTTAATCGGAGATTTTAATTTAGACTTTTTAAATGACACATTTTATACCCATAAAATTAAAGCATTACTGTTGCAATATGGAATTGACCAGCTAATAGAAGAACCGACGAGAATAACATGTGACAGTGAGACCTTAATTGACTATGTATTAGTGAACAATAATTTTGCTACCACACGGGTACACCACACTCCAAAAATCAGTGATCATTCTTTAATATCCGTTTTAATTTCTAATAGCACAAGAAATGTCAACACTTATCACAAAAAATTAAGAAACTTAAATGAACAAAATTTAGAAAAAATTAAAATTAACATGTTATCAGTAGATTGGAATTTAAATTCAACAAACGTAAATGATATATACTATGAACTAATAAGTAATTATCAGGAAGTAATTAACAGTGTTGCACCTATACAAGAAGTAAGTTATAATATAAAGGTGCCGTGGTTTGATTTTGAATCATATATTGAAACTCAAAAACGTGACAAATTATACAAAAATTTTAAATATTGTTTAGACGCAACTAAGATAGAAAAATGGGAATTATTTAAAGAACAGAGAAATCATGTGGTAAATTTATTAAAAATAAAAAAAGAGCAGTACTACTTTAACAAGATAGATAGATACCGAAATAATTCACAATTAATGTGGAAAACTTTAAAGCAATTAATTAATCCAGGTAACCAAAATTTTCCACATTGTGTTGAATTTAATTTTAATCAAGAATCTAAACTAGTTCATAATATGATTGATATTGTTAATAACTTTAATGAATATTATATAAATAGCACTCAACATTTAGCAGACAGTATTGAAGAGAATAATAGTTTATCGTTTTGTAATTATAATGTTTATAGGAATTTTTCCAATTTTAAGACAGTATCGATGAGTAAATTGCGAGAAATTATAAGGGTATTGGATAATAAAAATAATTTATATGAAATTCTTAACTCTAAAATGTTAAAGCAAATATTTGAAACATGTGGTCATGTCATTTTAAATCTTATTAATACATCATTAGAAAGTGCAAAAATTCCTAGTGATTTAAAAATAAGTACTATAGTACCAATACCGAAAGTTACTGGAACAATGAAAGCAAATGAATTTCGTCCTATAAATATGTTACCTCCCATTGAGAAGGTGCTTGAAACTATTGTTTATGAACAAATTCTCGAACATGTTGAAACTAATAATATATTAATGGAGAATCAATCGGGTTTTCGTAAAAAGCACTCCTGCGAGTCAGCCCTACAACTTACACTATGTAAATTCAAAAAAGCCATTGATCAAAACAAATATGTTGTTGCGGCTTTCTTGGATTTAAAAAGAGCTTTCGAAACGATCGACAGGAAGAGACTTTTAATTAAACTAAGGGGTTATAGGATAAATGGTAAAGTCTTTGGGTGGTTGTCAGATTACTTGTCAGAGAGAAGACAAAAAGTCAAGGTTCATGAAACTGTTTCAAGTGAAATGATAAATAATATGGGTGTACCTCAAGGAAGTGTTTTAGGACCCTTACTCTTTATTTTATATTTAAATGATATTAATTTATTTTTGAACTGTGATTTTATTAATATTTTTGCTGATGACACGCTCATAGCTTGCTTTGATTCTGATTTAGACGTAGCAATTCAGAAAATAAACTCCATACTTGATATTATTAGTAAATACTTAAACCTAAATAAATTAAAGTTAAATATTTCAAAAACAAAAGCAATGATATTAACAACAAAGTACAAATACAATAACTTAATTTTAGACTCATTAAATATTAAAATAAATAATGAAAAAATTAAAATTATAACATCAATAAAATATTTGGGTTTTCAGATAGACAACTTACTTTTGTTTAATGAGCATTGTGATTATATGGTTAAGAAAATATCAAAAAAGTTATACTTCTTTTCTAGAGTATCTAAGAACTTATCAATGCAAACCAAGATTTTAGTGTATCAATCAATTATACAACCACATTTTGACTATTGCTCATCAATGATTTATTTATTTAATCTAAATCAAAAAGCTCAACTGCAAAAGCTGCAAAACAGAGGTATGAGAGTCATATTAAAATGCAACAGACTTACACCTATATCATTTATGCTAAATTCTTTGCAATTTACTATTTAACGATGATTTTTCTTTATAAAATAATTAACAATGCTGCTCCCTCCTATTTTAAAGAATTCATCACATACAACTTGGACATCCACAGCTATCCTACAAGAAACAACACAAATATTTATATTCCCAAAACTAATAGAAAATCTACCATGAGGTCTCTTTTCTTTAAAGGCTTTGATCAATATAATAAACTACCTACTTATATTAAAAATTGTCAGTCAATAAATAGTTTTAAACATAAGCTGTTAGAAACTATTAAAACATAGCAAGTGCTAGTGTGGTGACATGATTATTGCGTTCTAATTACGTGTAATATTTAGAATTTTTTGGTCTCTTTTGCTGTGTTATAATATTATGTATGTTTTTTGTGTCTTTATTGTATTTTTTGGACTTGTATTGTATTGTTTTACTATTAATTTGTGGGCAACTACTGCTTTTTTGCTGTGTGTTATTAATTGTTTTTTTTTTGTGCTTATATTAGGGTTTCCTATTTTTAAATAAAGAATTACTTACTTACTTACTTACTTACTTACTTACTTACTTACTTACTTACTTACTTACTTACTTACTTACTTACTTACTTACTTACTTACTTACTTACTTACTTACTTACTTACTTACTTACTTACTTACTTACTTACTTACTTACTTACTTACTTACTTACTTACTTACTTACTTACTTACTTACTTACTTACTTACTTACTTACTTACTTACTTACTTACTTACTTACTTACTTACTTACTTACTTACTTACTTACTTACTTACTTACTTACTTACTTACTTACTTACTTACTTACTTACTTACTTACTTACTTACTTACTTACTTACTTACTTACTTACTTACTTACTTACTTACTTACTTACTTACTTACTTACTTACTTACTTACTTACTTACTTACTTACTTACTTACTTACTTACTTACTTACTTACTTACTTACTTACTTACTTACTTACTTACTTACTTACTTACTTACTTACTTACTTACTTACTTACTTACTTACTTACTTACTTACTTACTTACTTACTTACTTACTTACTTACTTACTTACTTACTTACTTACTTACTTACTTACTTACTTACTTACTTACTTACTTACTTACTTACTTACTTACTTACTTACTTACTTACTTACTTACTTACTTACTTACTTACTTACTTACTTACTTACTTACTTACTTACTTACTTACTTACTTACTTACTTACTTACTTACTTACTTACTTACTTACTTACTTACTTACTTACTTACTTACTTACTTACTTACTTACTTACTTACTTACTTACTTACTTACTTACTTACTTACTTACTTACTTACTTACTTACTTACTTACTTACTTACTTACTTACTTACTTACTTACTTACTTACTTACTTACTTACTTACTTACTTACTTACTTACTTACTTACTTACTTACTTACTTACTTACTTACTTACTTACTTACTTACTTACTTACTTACTTACTTACTTACTTACTTACTTACTTACTTACTTACTTACTTACTTACTTACTTACTTACTTACTTACTTACTTACTTACTTACTTACTTACTTACTTACTTACTTACTTACTTACTTACTTACTTACTTACTTACTTACTTACTTACTTACTTACTTACTTACTTACTTACTTACTTACTTACTTACTTACTTACTTACTTACTTAGTTGATGTAAAATTTAATTTCAAACGAAAAAGTATTCTTGTGTTTTTTCAAAAAAACAACTTTTCGAGATATTCACAAAATAGTGTTTATTTTGAAAACTGTCAATACGACAGCTGTCATAATTTGACAGTTGATGTAAAATTTAATTCCAAACGAAAAAGTAATTTTGTGTTTTTTCAAAAAAACGATAACTTTTCGAGATCTTCACAAAATAGTGTTTATTTCGAAAACTGTCAATATGACAGCTGTCATAATTTGACAGTTGATGTAAAAATTAATTCTAAGCAAAAAAGTATTCTTGTGTTTTTTAAAAAAACGATAACTTTTCGAGATATAATTATATAACGGAGTGGAGAAAACTGTCAATATGACAGCTGTCATAATT
Organism: Altica lythri; assembly: GCA_964028335.1. Taxonomy (NCBI): domain Eukaryota; kingdom Metazoa; phylum Arthropoda; class Insecta; order Coleoptera; family Chrysomelidae; genus Altica; species Altica lythri. The sequence continues at coordinate 29,054,562 of OZ034807.1, forward strand.
TGACAGTTGATGTAAAAATTAATTCTAAACAAAAAAGTATTCTTGTGTTTTTTCAAAAAAACGATAACTTTTCGAGATATAATTATATAACAAACATACATACATACATACAGGTGAAGTTAATAAAAGCGTGTTAAAATTAAAAAATTAATAAAAGAATGACTTTTGTCGGCAAACTATTCTTTGATAGCCTTATTTACTGTTTTTTCAAAATCCACCATTATTGTTGTAGGCTCTAGACCTGGTTGTAACGTTTTTAATGCCCGGAAGAGTCGAGTTTTATTGGGAGAATAGCATACACAGTAGGTATAACGTTGCTATATTGTACACCATGGATAGTATATAGCTGACAAAAGATTAGAGGAGTACATGTAAAAGTTACATCGGCATAACGGTGGTCACAGCTCTCGATAAAAGTTAATTTTTTTTGGTGGAAACTATTTAAATTATTTTGAATAATAGAAACGGCTAACCATTGCGATTTCTAGAATATCTTTTGGGAATAACGAGCTCCGTTAAATGTCTTGGATTTGCCGGAAGAGGTTCAATTTTTTTTCTTGTATACTGAATAGTTCGCTTTAAGAAAGAAATAGAAGCTAACTGTCCACTTGCACCCACAGAAACGTCTTGTGAAACAGTAGCTATAATTCCTTGTGTTGTAAGTTCAACTTGACCAGCCAGTTTTCTTAATTTGCTACAAGTTTCCTTGCTTCTACTTTGGATGCATCTGCAACATGGTTGTTGTTTGTACTTTGACCGTGCGAACTCTTCCGGTACATTTATTTAATTTATATTGGGACCACTTCCAAATTATCTTTTCATTAATCGTTTTTCCCTTTTTTATGGATTTATCCATTGTACACTAACATACCAACACATTTTTGTCTATTTACGAAATTTAAAATATTGACTAATCGACAAGTAAACAAATAATAAGCTACAATATTTTTCCAAGCTTTAACTACTTATTAAAAAGTTACCCCATTAAATGGTTACCTCATTTAAAGGTTACCTTATTAAAAAACTTATTAAGTATTAGTAATTCCAGGATTGTTTAAATTTCATTTTAAGAATACAACCGCATTAAAACTAATTAAGCCAGATACCTTTGTCTTACTAAACCCATCCATGGGTTATTTTATTTTTCTTTTGTGCTCAATTATGTTTAATATTATAAATGTTTTGAAATTGCAATCTGGCCAACACTAGATACTAAAAACTTTCTATAAATACCATATATAACCCATTCTCGATAATTTCGAAAAATACCGATTTTAGTGAATTGGAGTTTATATTTTTCTGCGCGACCATTTATCGCGCGATAAATTATACACGATCTTTTTATGCCGACAATCTTTTTTCGCCGGCAACCTTTTGATGCGCGATCGTTAATGTGCGACCTTTTTTTGCGTGACCTATTGTTGGCGACTTCTTTTCGTAGATATATTTTGTCAAAGGTATAAAAATACATTCCCTGGATATTTATTTAACTAATTATTAAGTATTCTTAAAATTAAAATTTTTGTTATCAAATAAAATAATTGTCTTTTTAAACATATTAAAAAATTGATTTTCAAAAAACCGCATGAAAGTAGTTAACTAATCAGAAAGACAGGGAAGACAACACCAAATAATAAATTTCCATATTTTTCATCGCATAAGAAATTTTTTTTTTCATTTTCTTTCATTGTGCGAACTTCAAGCTCGGTTTGATTGTTTTCAGTTATACAATAGACGATCAGATGAAAGGAAATTAAAATACATTTTGGACTTTATATTTATTTTCTCCCTCAGGCATGAGGTTAATTTGTTTACTGTGATTTCAGTTCAGAAAATCCATTAGGTAATACATTTCCTTTACAAAATCAATTAGAATCTAATGAAAATTTTACTTTAATTGTTTTACTTATTCAGCTACACTTATTTTTTATTTTTTTAAATTTTTACTAATCAATTTGAAATAATTTGTTTTAACAGCTTTAGAACATTAAATACATTTTCTTAAGAAACACCACTGATTTTGCTCTGAAATATAAAAAACAATATATAGGAAAATCTCTCTGAAATAGGTGGCAAAGGATTACAAAAAATTCTCGTTGTATTTTTTTCCGGTGAAAATCCAGATTATCCGTAACAATAAAATTTTCGAACTTTAGAAAACGAAGCCTAGAGAAGGAAAAACAAGAAAATTGTATTTACCGAATAGTCGTTCAATTCTGCAATAAAATGGTTTATTTACGAACTGGTTATAAGGTTTTTATTTTTCATGTGCGTATATGTTGTTAAATATTAAATGAAATGGTTTTTGTTGGCACAGTAAATACGAGGCTTGTTCAATTGAAACTGATATATGGCCAAGAAAAAAATATTGTTGCTGCTGCTTGCATTTTTTACTTTTCGCCTGACTTGAAATTGTGTGGCTCAAAGTTTTCAAAATCAAGACTTTTTTGTAGATTTTCTTTCACTACTTTGACTGCATGAGGACAAGCATTGCTGTGCAACAAAGCTACATCACGTGAAAGCTAACGTGGTCGTTTTTGCCTCATTGTTGGAGAGAGTTTGTTCAAAGTTTCATTTTACAGGTTTTTCTTTAATAAGCAAATTAAGTTCCAAAAACTCTATAAGGTCCTTTGTGATTAAAAAATGACATAATAAAGTTGACCTTTAAACTAATTAGTGAAGAGTTTGCGTGTTTGTATTAAATTAATGGAAGATTACTGCCTGGTTCAAAATAATGACACCAATATTCATCGCCGTCAATTATTGACAAAAGAAAGGAATTACCATTTTACCTGTATTCTGTGTGATGTTGCGAAGAAAAGCCCATCCCAAGCAACTTCAATCCTTTGGCAAAAAGCCGAAAATCTAGTGCGCACAAATTTTATTATAACTTAGTTATGGTGCCAAGAACTGGAGCCTTAAACCCAAAAATGAACCTCTTCTGGTACACACAGGCCAAGGATAATCTATGGTTCGGTGGTGAGGTGGAGTAGAACACACTTGAAGGTAATTATGTAGCAGGAAAGCATTAAAGGGCAGGTATGCCTGAATGTCACAGGAGCCAAGTAGACTGATCCAATGGACGCACTACAGGTTCTGCTCAACTTACCACCATTGCATATCTATAAACAGGGCGAGGCTATAGAAACTGCTTACAGGCTGCTACAAGTCCAGGCTTCCACAACCTTATTGAAAGGAAAATAGCAAGCAGAGCTATATGATAGGGTTAAAGCTAGTAGAATAGTCCCCAGGTATAACTTTGCGAGAAACTTTCGGGTAGAATTACTGAAAAGGAATTCATGGAACAGTGGACCCCCAATTCAAGAGGAGTCAATCTGGAATACCGATCGTAATGGCCATATAACTCTGTGCAACGGAGACAATAAATCGAGTTTAATGGGTATAACCGTAGTCATATACTCGGACAGCCAAACAGCTCTAAAGATGATATTTTTAGATAAGCTAACAGTTGATGTGAGACTGTACCAGGACATTCTGTGTTTCGGGGCAATGAGAAGTTGGACCAAAGATTGTCACGGAACCATTCAGCAATATTGCTTAAAGGTTGAGAAAAATCACCTAGCAAGCGACAAGTCAAAGTTTTTATAAAAGAACACTCGGCTTAATTTACTGCAGAGCTGTTATCACAAAGGCAAAACGATGTCCTAATAATTGTCAGTCTCTTGACAGGTCATTGTCGGCTAAGAACACACCTGAGTCAGCCAAACTTGGCAGATGAAGACATCTGTTGATACTGTTAAGAAAAAACCGCATTCCATGTCCTATATCAATGTGAATACCTTGCAAGGACGCGGTATCTAGTATTAGGAAAGGAGAAACCGGCTGCACCAAATTACGTGGAGAGGCTACTGCCAAGGCTATTATTAAGTCTCAGGCAGGGCTAGGTAAGGTGCTCCAATGTTATTCTAGAGATGATGGGTGTTCACAATAGATCTGTAAAGGTCGCAGTGATACAGGCTAACAGCCAATCCATAGAATTTCCATCTATCTAGTTTGTATACTATCCCATTTATCACTTCTTCTTTCAAACAACATTTCTTCCGTGTACAAATCCTACACCTGTGTATTTTTATTAGAAGTGATAGAAGAAGTTTAAACTTCAAAACTATTAATTTAAATAATTTTTTTCCTAAAATTATCAGGTCACATTTAATCAGAAGAAACCATTAGGTGATATTAGATTTATATAAGACCATTGACAGGGAATTCAATTTTTTTGTGCTATATTGCAAAATGTTCTAAAACTTTGTTACTTTAACGACCGTTTTATAGGAGGTATAACATATTTTCCTGAAATACTTTCAATCATATTTATCTCGGACGAGATGAGATGAACAACTACATAAATTTCCATTTGATTTAAATTTAGTCCTCCCTGTAAACGAGTATCCGATATGCTGAGAAAAATTTATGTTCAATGAACCTTCCTATCGATATGATGCTTGTGATGGATTGGGGTTACAATATGGAACTTATTGGCATTTTTCAGAATGTGAATCATGCGTTTATGTTGAAATTATAGCTGAAGCTGTATTTCAAAACTGAATAAAAAATACAGTACTTATATATTTCAATGTACTGATAACTTATAAGTTTTCTTCAAATCGTTTGCCTTTCAAAAGGGAAATAAAAAAAAAAAACTTTAAATAAATAAAAACCAGTAAGAGAACAAAGGAAGGAATTATACTTATGATATTCAGCAAAATATTTTTTATAAAACTTTCCTGATAATAATAAGATAACAAATTTCTCACTAATGCTTATGCTAACTAATAGAGAATTTGTAAACAATAAGATGAGGTGAGAGGGATCCAGATAACTATTATTGTCTCCAACACATTAAATTACAACAACAAAAAACATCCCGAAATAAACTGTTAAATATTGAGTTAGCGATAGCAGCTAATAATGAAGTGGTAAAAGAGACGAAATTTATCTGATTCCGGTAACACAAATCTAATGGTCTTATATTACTCCTATGTTTTGCAGGTATTCTTGAAACACAAACAATTAGCATTTAATCAGTAAAATAAAGAAATATACATTGGCAGATAGACTCAATAGATGTCACACCGAAGCCTGACTCTACACTTATAAAGTATTTATTCGACCTTTTGTTCACTATAGAGGCGCTCCATACTCTGCTCTTGCACAAAGATTAAAGATTCCTCCAGTTACTATTAGTTACAAAGAGAATTACCAGAACCGTCTATATCTATAAGTTGCCTTCAATTCTTAGTTTTAGAAAGATACGCCACTTGAACATCTTAGCTCAGAGGACATAGAGGACCCTTTAAACACTCCACTGTCGTACCGATAATATCCCATAGCCACTAAGAACTCGATTAAGGTTTCTGTGGTTTTCTATGTCCTTGCTAAATGAAAGTCTTCAAGCCAAAAAACGCACGTCAATCTTTTAATCCTACATTGCACAACGTATGGCTACACTCCACCATACTTACATACAACACTGGAAATAATCCATATTGTGTTTAATTAGGCGCACTCTTTCGATACAGAAACGACAATGCCGAACAGTGACTAATATTAATACTCATCACATCTAGCAATCCAATCTCTGAAGACATTAAATTCTATAACAGAGTACTAAAATGTAAATAAAATGTAAAATCCCTACCCAATCCTCTATCCTAATTTCCTCTTTTTTATATTACTTGTGAGAAATTAATATAAACATAGCTATTGTTTAAGTAATAAAAAATTTCAATAAAAATAAACATCTCATTCGGATGACAAAGAGTGTTTAAAGCTGTATAAGCACATAATGAGAACTACAATTATCTTACAAAAACCTCCAACGATGAAATTTTCTTAAATTTTTGCTTATTAACCGAATTCGTTACAATTAATTTATATTTAAAGTTGAGGTAGATAGGAACGACAGTTAATTAAAGGTGGAAGTAGCGAGAGCAAGAACATGCCTTCAGGTGATGATGTTAATTTCATACGCATCTCTTACTTTCGTAATTGAGAAAATATCCATAAAAGCTAAGAAACTTTGTTAACTGGTCCAATAAAAAATAAAGTTTAAAATAAAATTTAAAAAAGTAAAATAAGCACTAGCTAGATAGAAAGACATTAACAAGTACGACAATTAATCTATAGGATAAATTATTAGGATGTTGTACTTCGTCGTTTTTATCAAACTTTTTTACAATTTTCAAAATAATACATAAACAAGATATAAAATTTAAACTAAAGGTTTACGATTGAACTTAACCGAGGGTTTGTTCTTCAGTTTTTCCTGAAATCAAGGGATAGGGCACAATCTGCAAAAATAATATACAAACTTCAGTTTGCGGTCATTTATTTTAATATTACGAAATTAGAGTTAAACCTTAAAAACAATCATAAGAGTAAAGGGGCTGCACCAGTTCTAGAGCAAAATCGATGATTTTTACATGTAAATCTCCATAAGAAAATCTGAGGTCCATTCTGGTCATTTTTGGAACATTTAGCCACGCCTCCCAATCACGTGACTAGTCATAAACCAGTCATAGGTCAGTTATACATCAGTTATACCTTAGTCATACGTCAGTCATACCTTAGTCATACGTCAGTCATACCTTAGTCATACGTCAGTCATACATCAATCATACGTCAGTAATACGTTAGTCATATGTTAGTTATACGCCAGGTCACGTGATTGGTAGGAGTGGCTAAATGGTCAAAAATGACCAGAATGGACCTTAGATTTTCTTATGAAGATTTACATGTAAAAATCATCGATTTTGCGCTAGAACCGGTGCAGCCCCTTTACTCATAAGTCTTATCTTTCACTGAACGTATTTCATAACTTGTGTAAAGCTGATCCTTGAATTTTCGATAGAAAAAGCTGACTATTATAAAGATAAACCTTGGATCTGGTAAACTTTGGAATTCTAAACTGTAAAGCTGCACTACGGATTTGTTGAATTTTGGAAACGGTAAATGTTATAAAAGCTGAATTTTGGAAATGATGAACTTTAGAAAATCTCAACAAATCTGGACTAACTCTTTAAGAAACACGACCAAATCAACATAAGGAGATTAATAACATAACTCGCTGTTACATGTTTAGCTAAAGCCGAAACCACCATAAAGTGCTTTAAAGTAATGGCGTGTTTACATGATGCCACTAACTGGCGCCAGTCTTACTGGCATGACAGTGCTTGATTAGGACAGCGCTGGACTGGTACGTTTACACGTATCCAGTAGCTGGCGACAGTCTCACTGGCACCCTAGTCCTACTTGGTGAAGTTTACCCTTCACATGTAGGCCAGTCACTGGAACGCTTTGTTTACACGTGCCTACAACCAACGGCGCGGGGTTGGAGGGCACGTGGACGAGGGCCACTGGCATAAAAAATATACCAACTTTCTATTCGAGACAGCGCTGGACTGGCACAAGAAAGTTACATGATGCCAGTACCATGCCAGCGCTGGCATACCCGTTAGACTGGCGCCAGTCACTGGCATCATGTAAACACGCCTTTAATGGTAAGCATTTTTACCATTTACTTTAAAGTTTTTTTAAATTGTCATCTTTGCACATTTACAGAATATTTCGTTTTATTTTATAATTAAAATTCATTAAACTTTTTAGAAGTGAAAAACTCATTATTTTCTATAAGACAAAATGCATGATCATGTTTTGTGGCCAATAATTTAGAGATGAAAAATTCTTATTTAATCACCTTCTTTACTCATCTAGTAGAGTAAAAAATCTTTTTTTTACTGAAGACTTTTATACTGATGGTTATGGTAATTTAAGTCCAAATTGTAGAGTTAATGCGTGTTATGTTAAAGAATAGAATATATTAAAGATACTAATTTTATTTTTTATTTCAGAAACGGAGAGAAAACTTTGCTTATCACAAAGGCTAGGTCAGCAGAGCAGTCAGTTATATGGAGGTATGATTTTATTTATTACTATTTTTTTAATTACACTCAGAACAACCTAAAAGTGATTTTATTATAATAGTATATTTTAGTTATTCTAATCCAATCGCAAAAAAGAAACGCCTCTATAGACAAACATTATTACGAGGATCTTGTTACGTTTTTATTATCTCGAGTGAACAACTGTTATTGCCTCTATTTTATTATTGGTACATTTCATTATGCTTTCCGTTTTATGTAGCTATTAACTGATAATGATGGTAAAATACCAATCATTCATTGAGAATGGAACGAAAACATCTGACGTATGAAAGATCTACTCATTATTATATAATTTTAAATTACTAAAGTAACTAGTATCTAAATTGGTAAATCACTTCAATGAAAGATGGTACCTATTAAGATTAAAAATTTTATGCACCCTTTAAATCAGATTTGATTACGGTGATCCTAGATTTTCTTTTCACTTAAGGGAACGGAGTGAAATGTTTTGATATGTTTATTTTAATATTTTAAGCAGAATGGATTAAGCGTATTTAAGAAATAGAATTGATCTTCTTGAAGCTATTTTCTTAATAACCACTATTGGTTGTAACCATGCCATTTTAATACTCCGATTAAAGATAATATTATATTATATTATATTTACAAATGTTTACGTCCACTCTTGTTTATTAAATGCTCATAGTAAAGTCACTCTTTAAGAATCCTTTAAAGGGGTAAGATCTGCAAGATTTATTTTTTACCTGAATTATCAAGTGAACTCTGTAACATTACTAGTTTTTAACAAATTCTAAAAATCATACATTCATTAAATATAAATATATATATATAAAAAATTAAACAGAAAATTGTAGAATACTTCTAGCAAATGAATTGCACCATGCGAGTCCTTAACCCAGTTTATAAGGCTACACCAAGTTCACAGATGGGTCTAAGAGTAAAGAGCAGTCATGGAAATGTGAAAATTTTTGTAGGTACCAGCGGGAACACATACACCTCGGTCGATATACAATCTTCAATGCGTAAGCGAAAAACAACTTATGACCTTATGAATTTAAGCAGATCGATATAGATAGTCAGGAAACTATTGGTGCCTTAAAAAACACTAAGATGGTCTCCAGACTAGTATATGATGCCGAGACGAAATCTAGCGGAACATACTACTGTTAAACTAATTTGAATGCCAGGACATAAAGGAATAGAAGCTAATAAGTAGACAGATAAACTTGTCAGGAAAGAATTGACTCAATATTTTAGGATCCAGAGCCGGTTCTAGAGGTAATGAAAGTAATCAGATGAAAACTTCGTATATAATATATTCCCGCTCAACAGAGTAGTGGATTAAATTTAATTAAGGTTTGCTCTTCGTTTTTTTCTGAAATCAAAGGATACGGGCGCCAAGTACAAACTGCACAAATCATACCCAAACTTGGGTTTGCGATCTTTATTTTAATAAAATCGTAAAATTGATAGTAATATTTAAAATTATTTGGTTTTTAAAACAATAATTTCTCCTATCTTCTCTAATGAAGTGTGTCCCTGGTTGTAAGATTAACTGATTGGACAAAAATTTTAGGGACTTACCAATGGTGATTCTGAATTTTTGCTTTCCTAGTGGAAACTCAAAATCCGGTATACTATATAGGTTCAACTGGATACGGTGAAACCGTGTACTTTCGAAAAAACGGCGAACTTTCGAATAAACGTGGAACTTTCGAGCTCCTCTATACGGTAAACTTTTGAACTCTGGATACACCCTACAAGAAAAACGATTAAATCAGCAAATGATAGCATTAAATAAATAATCTTGTAGATATTTAACCAAATCCGAAACCATAGTTGTCATAAAAGAAACTTGTTCCTTTAAGAACACGTCTTTTAAACCGGTAACGAAATTAAATAAAAAAACGCAATTTTGGTTAAATAGCTATGTAGGAATTTAAATTAAAGAGATTGATTTCAAATTGTTATTACCACGTTTTGGTACTCACACACTAGTTACGTACAATAATTAAGAATACCAAAACCACTTAGGTACTCTGCAATGAATTGGTAACAAAACTACTAAATTTCAACTGTGTTCCTCAATGAACAAATAATAAAAGGCCTCCCGAAATAACGCCATCTACCGAGTTCCGAGTTTCTCTGAAATCTAAATGTTAAACGAAGGTATAGATTTGTTTCCATAAATTAAATTATACCGCCATCTATTATAAATCCTAGAACTAAATAAACTCGTAGAATTTAGACGTGAATTTTACCTTTAAGTATAAAACCTTACATTACCAATGAAAAAAATTACGAATATTATACGAGATAAAAGCAATCATCTCTTTTAAGTTACAACAAATAACACATAGGTATCTACAAAATTTCATTAAAATAGGTTGTTATTTAAACATACAGAGGAAAATTATGTAATATTCTTACCTTAAAAACAGATGAATAAATCTACTAAGGTTTATTAAATAATACCAGTAAAGTCACTCTCGAAATATCCTTTAAAAAAAGTGAGTTCTGAAGATTTTACTCCATTCCTAACCTATCGCAGTCATTCAGATAACCAAAATGTGATAAATGTATTTTTAATTGCTGTCTTACCCATGTACTAAAAAGAAGACCCGAAAAAAACTAATAAAACTGTATTTATGGGAAATATTGTAAACTAGAAAACCACAATTTTCGGAAGTGTTTATAAACGATCCATTTAAAATTTAATGCATTCTATTGAACTTCTCCCAAAAAAGACATTAACGGAAACATATTCTTACACTAATGCTACTTGTTTTATAGTTTGTGTTTTGTATTATTTTCTATCTACTCTTGTTCATTTTCTTAGTAGCTCTCACATACTTTATTCAAAGGCCATTCATCTCTGTAAATAAGCGCCGCTATGCTTTTCAGGGTGAATGGCAAGATGCTCGTTTCTAACAGTCATAAAAAAGCTGCCTACTCAGAATAATGAAAAAACAACCACTTCAAGCCTCTCTTCGTTTTCTACGTCGGCGTCGTTCCGACTAAATGTAATTAAATCGAAAAGATTATCCATTCTCAAATGTGGTGTTTATTATAAATAAACGAAAAACTCAAAATTAATCCACATATATTGGTGTTCAATAATTACAAAAATAAATATTAGTATTAGTTGAGGGAAATCCTTCTAATACTAATATTTATTTTTGTAATTATTGAACACCAATATATGTGGATTAATTTTGAGTTTTTCGTTTATTTAAATGTAATTAGTTGGCTTAATTGTTTACGGATTATTTGTGGATTCGATACAATTACTAGTGTCTGAGGTATTCTTAGTATCGGTAGCAACAATTAAAACCCATATTGTTGGATATCAAAGATACGAGGGTGTCTCTTTATTATTGCATATAGCCGTAAAGATAAAACATATTATTATATAGACTTAAATTACTCGATTGCTTTTCAAAATATGTCCCACCAAGATTAATGAACTTTTGCCCACGTTCAAACCAATTGGTAAAACAATTATTCCAGTCTTCAGTTGGCACCTACAAATCGCTGTTTTATTGGCATCCATAGTGTCTGGCAACTGGAATCGCTGCCCACGCAATGATTTCTTGATCTTTAGGAACGTGAAGAAGTCGTTGGAAGTTAGGTTGGGACTTTACGATGGATGGTCTAATGTTTTTATGCTCCAAAAACCCGATTGTCTTTTGGGCAGTGTGAGCATTTACATTAACAAACCAATTGTTGCCACATGACCAGATTAGGACACAAAAGTTGCGACAACTTTCTTTGATACACTTGGGGAACAAATAACTTTTGTTGGTTTTTCCTCATCCTGAAACACCCACACAGCAGATTGGCGTTTATTTTCCGGTTCGTAGGAGTAAATCCAAGATTCATCGCCACTAACAAAATACTATAAACGTTTTTTCTTTGTTGAATCGTTCAAATGTTTTTTGACATCAATTGACGCGAACCACATTTTGCTCTTCAATGAGCAAATGAGGGATCCAACGGGAAACCAACTTTGTAACACCCAGACCTTATGTAGGATCTTTTAGATGGAGGTATTTAAAATGCACAAAGATGCCTCTTTCTTCCTGTATGTCACTTGGTGGTAATCCTTAATTAGTTGACGAACCGCATGAAAATTTTGCTGTGTAACTTCTGTTTTGTGTGGACCTAGCCTGGATTCGTCGCTGAGACTGGAGCGACTACGTTGTTTTTTGTAAAACCAGCGGCAAATAGTTGACTGGTCTGGTGCTTCATTCCTAAATACAGAAAACATTTCAGCGAGACATTGATCTTGAAATAATCCTCTCCGAAAATTTTAAAAAAATATTAGGTACTTGAAAATGTTCTTGGCTAAGATCGAGTTTTCGTCAAACTTGCAAATTTTAAAAATTCACTGTACTTACACGACTTGTTGTATCGCTATGAAAGTCAGGATCTATGTCAACAAAAGATAAAGGTTCTATTGGTGACGCCTTCTAAGCGTTTATATGCAAAACTAAAAAGACAACCCTTGTATATCTGTGTTTCTTAGAAAATTTTTCATTTCAGTGTATAAAAGTAGCAGGTTAATATTAAAATGGTAATCGTCTACTAGTCTTCGCCTGTAGTGGGTCCTTTTCATCGAGTTCTTATTATAGACATATGAGAGACGATAAAGAATTCTCCAGATACTTTTTTAACGGCTCCTCTTACTTTTATTGATATAAGTACTGTTTCCAAAAATTTTTTCTCTGTCTCCATTCTTTAACTTCTTCTAGAATCTCCAAGAATTCTTTAATATCTTACATGGAAACTCTATGGTAGGTGGGAATCAAATAAGGAAACTTGATGATGGAAAAATACTTTAATAGTAAGAATTTTACTATAAAATATTAAAAACCTATTTCAAAAATGTTTTAATACTTATAGTTAATGCATAAAGGTAAAAGAAACATAGGTTTTTAAACACCAACTATTTAAAAACCAACTATAAAGTACGATGTTTTCGAAAGTGTGTATTAAAAAAGATATTTTATATAGTTTATCCATTATATTCTATTTAGTATTATCTTTCTACAAATAAAAGATAACACTACGTTCGGAGATAATTTTTCAAATCACTCGGAAAAAAGTTGATAACCTAAAGATACCATTTGTAACGTTAAAACCGAAAAGGCGGTTTTCACTAGCTAGCTCACAAAGTCATATATTACCTGTTAAAAATATTACCAGTCTCCCCAAAACGTGTAATTAAGGGCACTAAAGTACAAACTCCAAAAATTATACTGAAACACTCATTTGAAATGATTTATTACATGTTTAATTATCTCAAAAAAACAATTAATTAAATAAAAAAATATATTGAAAACTTAATCATTATATTAAAGAATATGAATCCTTTATCTCTTAAATGGAAGTCTTCAGAAACCTTCGACTGCATTCTAAACGGTATCTATTTTTTTCCAAATTCTAAAATTCGGGATGATAAATCTTAATATTCTACTCCTATTCCTCCACAAAATGCTAAGAACTTATCCATTCTAGTAATAGTTCAGTGACTCGGGTGGACCTCTTCAAATAAATTTGGAAGTACCCTTAATAGAAACGAAAAATCAAAAATAAATTCCTTATCAAATTTACAACCAAGTAGAATGAGTTTCTAGCCAAATCGGATTGTCCACTTTATTGAGAGTAAATTAATCCTCCTAAGCACGTGTAAAAACCGGCCCAGACTTTGATGAATAGTAAAAAAACTGATCAGATAGATTGTTAGACAATAAAAATTAATATATTTCAAGAATTATTTTTGATATTACACATTGCGGCGCTGTTGGCTATAGAAAGCGATCACATTTTTTCAGTTATTCCTTAATGTTATTTCTGTCATTTCTTGTTTGTCTAATTTCTAAATTATAAAAATCCCATGAGGATATTCAATTTACTAAAAGTCTATGATTTCGGTCTCGTAACATAACAAATGTTAGACAGAGCACAAAAAAGTTAGTATTTTCAATTTTCTATTTATTAAAATCATAAATTTGCTAAAAAAAGATTTATGTAAGTGTCCCATGCGACATGGGTTAAATCCAGATATAACTACAAACTACGACTTATTGCGCTAGTGATTCGTAGCCGAATGGTTAAAGGCACTCTCGGCTCCATATAGAGAACACAGGTTCCAATCCTGCCAAATGAACTTTTTTTAATTTCTTGTTTGTATAATTTCTAAATTTATCTGATCTGTTATAAAATGATATTTATCCGGAAAGTATTACAATGAGTGGCAGAACTTTTTAAAAACAATCTAAAAACTTACAAATATCAAATATTTTGTTGTTTTTACGAATCGTTATTGAACGAGTATAGGTACAGATAAGTTTCTACAACAAACTTCTTTACAGTTTTGCTACAAAAATTTAATCATAAAATTCTTTAATCATTGTTTTACCTTTTATTGTACAGATGTCCTTACGGACCTACTAAAGCACGGTGTATTATTTTTTCATATCTAATATCATCGATATTTAATATCTTTTGAACCAGAATGAGATGCGCACAGAATCATTTTTCCTTTGTATCTAAAAAAGATAAAGTTATTTTTTTGTTCGAAAGCTTTTCATAGATTTTATCAAACAAGAAAGCGTGTTTCACTTGATTTATGCCAGAATTTAGGTCAAGGTTAATTAATGCTGTTACGGTTTATTTTAAATCGTCTAAAATGAATAGCAAGGGAGAATAAATGTTGGTAGGTTGCGAATCGCTCAATAAAAAGGAGTAAAAATACTTTCGATCAAAATATACCTGGTTTTTGGAGTCTGTATTGTAAATATTTTTTTTTTAAACCGGCCAGAAATTAGTACTTTCCGGTTTATTTTTAGGTCAGAAAATCTCATTTTGTCGGACAAGGCCAGAAAATAAAAATGAGTACGGTAAAACCTTTTCTCGGACTATCACAATAATTTTCTAGCCCGGTCCGACAAAATGAGATTTTCTGACCCAAAAATAAACTGGAAATTACTAAATTCTGGCTGGTTTAAAAAAAATATTGTACGTAATACGTCCCAAAAGTTCTTTTACTGGACTCGCCTGCGGCCCGCCCTGCAATTGCCTACTCGTCCAGTAAAAGACCACTTTCGGGACTTGTTACGTAAACTACTATTTTATGTAGTTATACCTATATTTTAAAAGGGTCTCATAGTACTATTTCAATAATTTATTTTTTAATTAAAGGATTTTTTCTGGTCTTATAATCATAACATTTACATTTTCTACGCTAGCTTTATGTAAGAGATGAAACAGAAAAGACTTCGACCGAACTTGAAAAGGAAAAGAAAATTAATCCTTTGTGTTAAGGTTCTAACATTGTTTTTTACTTTAGCAGTCAGTTACTAATAATTGGTGTCCTAATTTTTTTTAACAAAGTTAATGTCGACTTTACTTTGTTTCATTGTTTATAAATCAATAAAAAAATTAAGTTATACAGTGAGAGCCAAAAGTCCCTTCCCCCCATCATAGCTTTTGAACAGTTATACCTACAAAAGCGAAATTTAAAGGGAGGTAATAAACGGACGTAGGCTTCTCAACTAGTCGTAACAGGTGACGTAATAGTCATAGACATTACAGCTTTGTTACCAATAATTTTAAATAGGACGTTATGGCAAGTGATATCTCGGTTGACAGGTATTAAAAATACCTTTCGAATCATACTAATTTTGTTTGTATTTAAGCTGATTTTAATAAATAAAAATAAATACTAACATTGTAGTTTCGTATTTAATCAATAAATATTTAAAAACCAATTGTTATACTAAGTGTTCAAAATCTGGTTAATCTACTTCCTGATAGTAATGTATTCTATTGTTAAAGTCTTGTCGTACTCGTTCAAATGTGTCGGAAGAAATTGCCATACATTTTTCAACAATTCGTTGTTTTAAAATATTAATACTGCAAGATGTTGTCGCGTAAACCTTAGATTTTAAGTACTCCCACAGAAAAAATCTAATGGTGTGAACCCCGGTGACCAAGCTAACCATTCAATTGATCCTCGTCGTCCAATCCATACACCACAATTTTACTTACCTACATAACGTCTTACTGGTTCATAATAGTATGCACCAGTTAAAACTTTATTGTCAAGTACCAAATTCACTTGGATTGTCTTCCAAAATTTTAAGAACTAACGCCTCAATTGCATTTTACAACATCTCCAGATACACCGGTTAAGTTAACATTCATTATGAGGTTTATCAAAATACCAGCCCAAACATTTACTTTTTTTGAAAATTGAGTATATCTGTACAAAAGACGTGAGTATTTGTGTCACTCCAATACCTCATATTTTGCGTGTTAACATTTTCATTGAGGAAGAAAGTAATTTCGTCACTTAAACAAATTGTAATATGTCTGTTGGTTAATTTGATTGAACCTATTACTGTCCTTTGGCTGATTTTACAGATAGGCGCAAGTTGGGATGAAGAAGAAGTAGGGTTTACTACCATTTCTGCAATTATGTCAATTTTTTTATTACCACTAATTGTTCGTCGACCAGATCGTTTGGCATCTTAAACAATACCTGTTTCTTCAAACTTCCGAAGAAGCTTCCTCAAATAAGGCGATCGGTGTACCTCCCATTCCGCTGCATGGAAATTGTTTCTACTTTCACCAATAATCATTAAGACAGCTACTACTATGTCGGAAAGTAAAAACAACTACAGAATTTAAAAACATCAACCAGAGGAGGACGTTAAAATCTTTATTAATTAAATGCCAAAATACAATTTTAGTGTTTATTAAAATAATTTGTCAAAATCAGCTTACACTTAATCAAAATTGGTATAATTGAATAGGTATATTCAATACCTGTCAAACGAGAAATCACTTGCCATAACGTCCTATCAAAATTATCGGTCATCTATAGAAACAAAAAGAAACAAATAAAAAATTTAAACCTAAGAAAACATTGCACTAAGAAGAAGTATATTATTTTTTTTTATCTTTGAAAACAACAACGAATCTGGTTATCGAAAGTTCAAAAGGAAAATAATTTTAATTTTTGTTAGGCACTTTCAGTTTTTAAAAAAACGGCCCTTGACAAATCCATCAAGATAAATATGCAAGGGTCATTTTCCACATATTGATTTATTATTTTGATTTTTACTGGCAAAAGTTCCCCAATAAAGAAGTAAATATATATATTTGATGCCACAAAGAAGCTATGGACAGTATTTAAATATCTATGACTATTACGTCACCTGTTATAACTAGTTGAGAAGCGTACGTCCTTTTATTTTCTCTCTCAAAAATTCAGGGTTATTAGTATAACCGTTCAAAAGATATGAGGGGAGAGGGGACTTTTGGAAAGCACGGTATAAGAGATGAAAAGGAAAAGAAAATTAATCCTTTGTGTTAAGGTTCTAACATTGTTTTTTACTTTAGCAGTCAGTTACTAATTGTTGACTTCACTTTGTTTCGTTGTTTAAAAAGCAATTAATATGTACACTAATTAATTTTAAGTTCGGTATAAATTAACTAATTCCAAAGACTGTGCCTCTACCATACAATTTCATTAAATAAAATATTAAAATATCTAAAAATTTCGCAGTCACGCAATATATTCATCTTTCAAATTTCTAGAATATCCTTCCGTAATGATTATATGAGTTTTCGCTTCATGGGTAATAATCTGCCAAATACAGATAATAAAACAACATTTATCGACGTATAAAACTAGGTTATGCGTAGGATGGATTTTGGTTTATATGTTTGATAACAATCATTATTTACATTTTGTATGTGTAATACACAATAAGGATAAACTAAAAAAAACAAAGTTAAATTTTACTAAAAAACAACTACAATGAAATTAAAACATAATATTATTAATTAAATACTAAATACTTAAATAATAGTTTTAAACAAAATAAAGGATACTACACATAGGGCGGACTTTAGGTGGATTTTCATACAAGATTATAACTGCATGGTGGATTTTTATCGGCAGATACAACCAAAAGATACAAAAGATATTTTTAAGAATAAAGAGAATAAATACCTAATGAAATCATCGAATATCTAACATACAATATATTATGGAAATATTGCAGTCTGGTTTACCTAAAAACATATAATAATCCCATCAGATACAACTGATCAAAATTAAAAGTTAAGCATCGAAAAGTTTACCACCGCTACTTACTAAGGAGTCCCTTCTCATTGCCATCCGAAATAAAGATTACAAAGCTGCGACGAAAGTCCCTGGCAACCAGGTTAAAGACACCATCAAGGTCCATAAACTTCGCTTATCAGAGTTGCTAACCCCTAGTTTGCGTAACCCTTTTTATGCTCTCATTTCACATTGATAGAATGGCGCAAATGATAGTGCTATATTGGCGCCCATTTTTGCAACAGGCTATTAGTCGTTTGATGGGATTTAGGTACGGGTTGCTAGAAGAAAGGTCAAGCCCGTACTTGCTAAAGAACCTGCATTTAAAAAGAACGTTTTCAGCTCCCTTCCATTAGGTATAGGGACTCGTCACCAGATGTCCCAATCCTGTTTAAATTAAAAATATTAGATAGCACCTGGCAGGAGTTATAATTGTCCAAGAGCAATAAAAGGAACTAAATTGAGACTAGCGCACTGTTAGTCGTACGGACCTTGACTTATCCTTCCCGTAGTATTTTTCCCAGAAAGCTTTTCGTTTAGCGTTGAGCTCTCAAGAGGCACCAGTATACACTAAATATGGTTGCTGCTACTCTGATACCAGAGGTAATTCAAAGAACCTAAATAGTTTTAAGTGTAAACGGCCTGTGGTTAGCAGAAGTAGCTAATATCGAATACTAGGCAAATATTTCGACGGTCTTATTTCCTAAAGGTGGCCAGTCTTCAGATGCTAGCTAACTTTGTCAGGATCTCGATATATTTGGTTGCGCATCTACCGTTTACCCACGCAGATCCCAGTCTTACTCTGCCTTCCCAAGAGATTGCCCCTTGTGACCTTTGTGTTTCTCATATGTGTCTTTCCCCAGAAATCTAAGACGCCCGTCTTTCGGTAACTAAGATTGTTTACACTTACACTGACCAGATTTCTTCACCATTGGTTTAATTGATGGAATAGATCTGGGGCTATGGGAATCCGTAAGACAAGACTCAGTATGTTTTTTGCTACCACTGTTGAAACATTCACTTAACAGTTCCGACCTGCCCTAACGGCTACTCGTAATATTCTTACATTAAGACAGGCCTTTGTGGTTTCAACAGCAGCCATTGTTCGAAAAAAAGTGGATACTCTGAGAGAATAGTGTTTATAAAAATTGGTTTACAATTAGCGGCATTCATGCATTCTGCAGATGTCACAACAAATATTTAACAAAGTGCTAAATTTACGGTAAAGAATCTTAAAAAACTATATTGACTATTTAAAACAATCAAACGTTGAGAATTAAAAACAAAATAGAAACAAATACCTACCTTAAAATTTTTCAAAATTCGATTATCATTTATAATTTTTTTTAAATAAATAAACAACTTTTAATGAATAAATATACATTTATGATATGAAGAGAATTCTGTGCTACAAAATAGAAAACCGCCTCCAATTGATTATTTAGCAAAACACACATACGAAACCGAGAAACCATTAATATGTATACTTTTCGGGTATTCGAGCTGCGATTGCATAAAAGTTGGTTTACACTTGGCGGCAAATAAAAAAAAAATGTGTTTATCTACTCTACCTCATATTATAGGTTTGTTCCAACAGATCAAAGAACCATTCTAGAACCGTCGGGGAACAGCGCAGTAAACGAATTCTCGATATCTTTGAGGTACTGAGTTGTTTAGTAACGGTTCTAGAACGGTTTTTTGGTCTGTTGAAACAGACCTATAGTATCAATTTTTAGTTCGTCAAAACTGTCATTATAGACAGCAGTGCGTGAAGGATTAAAAGTGTGCGTGAAGTAACAATGTATTTTAAATGGGATTTACTTTTTCGCACTGTTTTTGACACACCATTTTATAATCAAATATCCTTAGCA
Organism: Altica lythri; assembly: GCA_964028335.1. Classification (NCBI taxonomy): domain Eukaryota; kingdom Metazoa; phylum Arthropoda; class Insecta; order Coleoptera; family Chrysomelidae; genus Altica; species Altica lythri. The sequence goes on from OZ034807.1 coordinate 29,074,496, forward strand.
TTCGCGTTGTCATGGTGTTGCTATTAGAGCAATAAATTTCAACAAAAGTTATTCTGACAGTTTTGTAGTTTAAATTTTCAAATTTGAATTTGTAATTATTTTTTATTTGTTTATCGTAGATAAAATATTGTATGAAACTGTGCGTGAAGTGCTTTTGCGCACTTACGCGATATATAGCACTCGCTTCGCTCGTGCTCTAAACATCGCGTGCGTGCGCAAAAGCATACTTCACGAACTGTTTCATAAATAACTATTATATAATAAAAAAAGTTTAAAATAAGTTGCAAAAAACTTAACTAGTATCAAAAAAAAATTAACGGTATATCCGTGGATTACTTCTCAAATCGGTAGATCAACCGAAAAATCGGTAGAGTTGGCATCACTGCTCACGAGTTCTCACAACAATGGACAATCCAGAGTGAAATGTGGTACAAAGAACTTTAAAGGCGGCAGACAGAGTGACCCTAATATCCTGGTATATATACGGTGCCATAGAAGTAGTTTACACTTGGCAGAATTTGTGCGATTCTGCAGACCGAATAACAAATTAAAAAAAAAATTAAATGAAACTTTAGGAATTTCAAGATGAGTGTAAAATATAATAAAAAAAAAAAGTTCTTTGTATATTTACTGTAAGAATTAAACTTCAGCACAAAAATCTTAAGCTATTTCAAAAAATCAATATATATGTAGGTATATGTATAATAATTTTAAGAAACTAATGAGAATTTAAAATGATGTGTTAAAATTATAAACTTATTTCATTAAATTTTTCTGAGGACGGAAACTCTTTGTTACGGAACAGAAAAACAAATCCAATTAATTATCAAGCGAAGCGCGAACGCAAAACCGAGAAAACCAAGTAAAGTGAAAGAGTTCACATTCATTCTCTTCGAAACGTTGCACTGCGAGTGCAGAATCTGCATAAAAGTTGGCTTGCATTAGTTGAATTCGCGCGATCTCGCCAACCATATAACAATTTTTTAACATAGAGTTAAGTTAAACTTTGTAGAATGTTGAACCACTCTGACAGTTTGAATAATATGACTACAAAAAATCAATATTATGGTGGGATAATCAAACTTTTATTGGTAAATAAAAAAAATCGGTTAAATAGTCTTTGAAGACCCCTTACCTGAACCTAGGCCCAGGTAAGGGGTGACTTCCAAAGACTCTATAACCAAAAAATCATTCTTTAGTTGCCAGATAAGCTGGAAAACGTCTTTAAACATTAAGTTTTTAGAAACTAAATTTACGATTTTTTAAAAGTACCAACTTTTTCTCTACTTTCTAATGTGTTAAAAAAATGGTTTAATGATTTTTGTATTGATGAATACATAAGAACAGAATCGCAGAGTCAGAAGGTCACCAATTGCTGGCGGCACTCAGGGGTAGGAGGAGAAAATTCGTGTAGTTATTCAAGATGTTACGGTGGTCAGTAACGGGCAGATAAACTAAATAAAGCTAACTAATGGGTGGTATATCGGGCGTAACCTTAGTTTTATAAAAACAAGGAGAAATGAAAGTATTAATAGGGGTATTATATACATACATATGAAGAAAATATTCTTTCATCAAAAGTTCTCCAATATTGATGGCCACACACGTACCGTTTATTTCTTAATGCTATATAGTGGATACTTGACGTTATTTACAGAGTAGGTACTAAATGAATTTAATAACTACGATATCAACTATAGCCATATAAAAACACAAACCAAACGAGAAGAAAACCGGTACTGATCTGCACAATCAAAACTAAAGTTACACACCTTACGAAGAGGATCTAACATACCTCTATGTCGGAAAAGATAAGGTAAGAATTCGAGCGTACGCTAAAGTTTGGGGTCGTGGTCTGTCCATACTTCTATGCGCCAAAACGATACTAAAAAGAAAATTAAATATAGCAATAGGTGTAACTACGTGACCAACGGTCGCCATGAACTAATCAAATTCTTGGAAATCTATTCTCGTAGTCGTAATAGTTTTTACTGCATTCTAACGTAAAATGTGATCTGTTTAACAATAAATGTATTGTTTTCCTGTTTTTTCTGTTATGGGGGATCCATTTGTGTGGGTAAATCTGCATATAAACTCGTTTTCTTAAAATACTCTCCAAATTTTTGGAGTAATTACATTTATTTTACAAATAGTATATTATATATATATATATATATATATAAAGTATCTAGTGCCTTACTGTCAAAAGTAATAATTTCAGTTTTGAACTGAAATGGTGTCGGTTAGAAATTTCTAACACTTTAAAAGACACCTTGGATGCTGCGATATAAATAGATATAAATATCATTCAACCTATATCAGGGCAAAACCAAACTACAGACACGTGTTTCGCTCTTAGTTTGAGCTCATCAGTGTAGTACAGGCTATGTCTCTCAAGTCACTAATCAAGAGACATCCCTGCCATAAATTGAACGATATCTATAGATGTCAAATTGCAAAACTGATAAACAGTCGCAAGTGGTTCCATCTTCACTCCAAAAATGGTATTTTAGTGGTAGCTTTGCATCTTGTATATAACCTATATATAGGCAAGGTAAAATGATAAAACGAACAGAGCGTTTTGTGACAGTCTAAGAATGTCCAAAGATGATACATAAAGTATCTAGTGCCTTACTGTCAAAAGTAATAATTTCAGTTTTGAACTGAAATGGTGTCGGTTAGAAATTTCTAACACTTTAAAAGACACCTTGGATGCTGCGATATAAATAGATATAAATATCATTCAAACTAAGAGCGAAACACGTGTCTGTAGTTTGGTTTTGCCCTGATATAGGTTGAATGATATTTATATCTATTTATATCGCAGCATCCAAGGTGTCTTTTAAAGTGTTAGAAATTTCTAACCGACACCATTTCAGTTCAAAACTGAAATTATTACTTTTGACAGTAAGGCACTAGATACTTTATGTATCATCTTTGGACATTCTTAGACTGTCACAAAACGCTCTGTTCGTTTATATATATATATATATATATATATATATATATATATATATATATATATATATATATATATATATATATATATAATTGGTACTAAAAATGTGCAATACTAACGATAAGAAACAAAAATGCGGGAAATGCAATATTATAGTAACCGACAAAGACAACGCTGTGCAATGTGATGGGCCTTGCAACCTTTGGAATTACATTCAATGTGTAAATATCAGCAATCCACAATATCACAAGATAAAAGAACTGACAAACATAATCTCATGGCTGTGTGACGCCTGCAAACCAACAATAAAAACAGATTTAACACTGCAAAACCTAGAACACAAAATAGAGGACATTGCAGAAACAGTTAAAAACCTGGGAAACAACACTAATGTAGATAAAACAATAAAAAAAATCGAGGAACTCTATGATCAATTACTAAAGGCAAAAGACAAAATAATGGAGGTAAAAAATAAAAGAATCATGTAACTGCTAAACGCCCAAACCACTAATCTGGAAAATACGGCCGAGTTAGGAAAAAATATGGAAATCAGCATAACAAAAATGGAAGAACTATACGACAAGGTGATAGAAGAAAAAAACAACGGAATTACGGAACTCACAAGCACAAACATCAGCAACCCAATAAGTCTCCAACATACAGCCAAATGCTAACCGAAGGTCAACCCTCTAAAAAACGTAAACAGGAAGAGAATGTTCCGACAGTTATAATAAAACCAAAAAAGAAACAAGATGCTCTCAAAACCAAACAGGACGTAATGGCAAATATCAATCCAATCGAATGCCAATCAGCCATAAACATAAACTTCATGAACAGAAGCAATGGAAGCGTCCATATAAAAACAAGTAGCAAAGCAAGCTAAGAAACACTAGTAAATGTAGCTAAAAACAGACTACAAAATGATTACGACATTGAAGTAATGAAATTAAACAACCCATGTCTGCTTCTCATAGGCCTAAACAAAATGTACACAGAAGACTCAAACGACGAACTAAAGAATGAGATAAGATCTCTCAACAGAAACATAATAAATGAGAATGACAAACTAAAAATAAAGCCCATGCTTAAACAACCCAACAAATATATTGCCATAATAGAGACAACAGGACCCACATTTAGGAAACTAGTAAACCAAAAAATATCAGTAAGCTGGGAAAACTGCAAGATTATTGAGAGCATAAACCTCAAGGAGTGCCAAATCTGCTGCCGATATGGACATAAAGCCGAAGCCTGCACAACCCGTAACCAAGTCTGCTCATACTGTGGAAGGCAAGGACATAAGAGAGAAAATTGTAACGCTAGAACCCCCCTATGCCTACATTGCAAATATACCCAAGAAAACCACGACAACACAAGAGATCCATATCACGACACAAAAGATTTCTCTCAGTGCCCAATACGTGCTAAGAAGGTTCAAATTCAAAAGGAAAGAATAGACTATAGTGCAACATTACTGTAAAATAAAACATAATTATTTCTTTAATATCATCACACATGCCTAAATACATAACAGACTCACGACTAGAAATAGACAACATTACCCCAACTAGAACCTTTGACGACCTCGACCTCTTAAATTCCTACTTCACCGAATACTCAAACGTAAACCACGTAGGTGTAAGCTGCTAAACAGTAAACATTAAAAGCCTAAGAGAAAATTTCTCTAAGTTAGTCTCTATATTAGAATTACTCAAAACTAAACCTAAAATTATAGTCTGTACTGAGATTTGGATTACTAGCTATGAAACTACACTATTTACTATCCCGGGATATGAAAATATTTTCTCATGCAATGATTCATACAGGGCCGGAGGGGTGGCAATCTATCTTAACAAAACACTGGATCTAATTAACCATAAAACACACAAATTAACCACAGCTAATAATGTTCAGGTAGAGTTTAAGCTTGGAAACACTGCCATAACCATCTTGGCATTATACAATATACCTACTAGAAAACCCGACTTTATAAGAGAACTAAAAAACATACTACAACAAACTAAATCAAAAAACTTAATCTTTACAGGTGACATAAACATGGACATATTGGACACCAACAAAAAAGATCACATAGAACTTATGTGGAGAATTCGGCTTCACATCAATCATTAATCAAGTGACGAGACCTTCATCTAAAACATGTCTAGACCACTACATGCTAAGATGTAGCAGCAACCAGAATTAAATTCACCCCTTAATACTAGATCTAAGCTTAACTGACCACCACTTAACACATGTCACGATCAAGATAAACACAAATAACAAAGCGACAAAACACAACAACAAAACCATAGTCTTTTACAACAAAATTAATTACACAAAACTAACAAAAGAAGTACAACAAGGAATATGGAATATATCAACTTGACACAAGCGAGGTTAATCTGGCATTTAAAAAATTCACTGACAGACTGACCACCATAATAAAAAACAACTCTGAAAGCAAAGAAATAAAACCAAAATACAAGCGGCTAAAGCCATGGATGACAGACGGTCTACTTCGATCAGTCAGGGAAAAACAAAAAAAGTACCAAAACACAGAAATAATCCTAACAATACCACCTTAAAAACCAACTACATAAGCTACAAAAACCAATTAGAAAAATTAATATGGAACGCAAAAATGCATTACTATCACCAAGAAATTAACAACACCAAAGACATAAAAAAACAATGGGATACATTAAAGGAAATCACAGGCTCTAAACCTAAATCTGATAACAACATCAAAACAATAAAAACAAATGAGGGAACAATACTTGAATCTAAAGATGAAATATCTCAGTGCTTTAACAACTTCTTTACAGAGGTGGGACCACAAATAGCAGATAAATGCAAACATATAAAAACAAAAGAAAGCTTTCTTAAAAAACTAAAAAATAAAAAGGTTTACAACTCTTTACAATGGATACCAACACCAAAGGAAGAAGTTTCAGATGTAATAAAAACCTTAAACTCCAATAAATCCGCGGGAAATGACAATATTAAACCAAAAGTAATTAAAACACTAAACCCGCACATTACCCAAAACCTAACGTTTCTATTCAACTTATCTCTATCAGAAGGTATTCTTCCAGACTCGCTTAAAATCTCCCACATAATACCTATACACAAAGGAAAAGAAAAAAGACATAGCAGGAAACTACCGTCCTGTTGCCCTCCTCTCAATCCAGTCAAAAATCTTTGAGAAATTAATCCATAGTTGAACCTACAACTTTTTACAGAAAAATAAATACTTTTCTGAAAGCCAATTTGGGTTTTTACCAAACAGAAGCACAGATCTGGCTTTAACAAAATTTAATAATAAAATTATTCAAAGCCTGGACAAAAACCTTAAAGTCTCTTCACTCTTCATTGACATTCCGAAAGCATTTGACACAATTTCCCACCAAAAAATATTAGTGAAATTAGAAAATGCAGGCTTGAGAGGAACAGTACTGGAATGGTTCAAGAGTAACCTAACCAACAGAAAACTGCAAACAAAGATACAAAATGTAATTAGCGAAAGTAACACCATACAGACAGGAGCACCTCAAGGCTCAGTATTAGGGCCTTTGCTTTTTGTAATATACATTGACGAGCTTTTTTTAGCCGATTTTAAAGGAACTCTGATTGGTTTTGCTGTTGACACAGTACTAACCTATTCAAACTCCTCTTGGGAACAAAACGCTGTAGTAATGGTCCATGACATAGAACTGCTCAAAACACGGTTCCCGTCAAACAACATGTACATAAACGCTGACAAAACTACATACATAAACTTTTCCCTCAAAAGTACCGTCTCTTTTCAAGAACCAATAAAATTCCACCTCACATGTAATGAAATTAATCAAATCTGCAACTGTCCAGTAATTAAACAAAGTCATAAAACCAAATACCTCGGAATTATTATCGATGAAAAATTAAACTTCAAAAATCACATACAGTACCTAACTAAAAAACTTAAATTCGTCCTATCCAAATTTAATCACATTAAAAAGCTTTTGCCAGTTAAAATTAAAAAAACATTATACTTCGCTATGGTCCAGTCTATCCTAAGCCATGGTATCATATTTGGGGGAGGGGATATACGAAAATAATCTATATCCACTAAAAACCATGCAAAAGAGCTTCTTAAGATGTGTCAAGGGAGTGGGCTACAGAGATCACACCAAAGAAATCTTTGAATCCCTCAACATACTAAATCTAGACAAACTATACTGCCTAAAGATCTGCAAACTCATACACCTACACAACCAAAATAAAATTGACATTAATCATGATACAAAAAAAAAATGCTTCATACCACGAGTCAACCTCTCCATAGCTCAAAGAATGTTTATATTTATAGGCCCAAAAATATATAACCAGCTACCCCGCGAATTAAAAAACCAAACCTTTATAAATTTCTTAAAAATCCTAAAAAAATACATGATATCGGAATTCAATACACAGATCCTATCACGACCCTTCACCGTACCCATAACTGAATAGAACTGCCCAAGCTTAAACCCTGAATATTTTCACGGTAAATAGTCTCACTGCAAACACCTCTACAACTTACTAAACTTCCCCATTCAAATCTCAGTACATACATATTTTGAACATGACAATACAAAATTGTGATACATACAAGTCACCTAAGATTAGTATTACCTAATACCCGTTACCTAAGATTAGTTTTAGTTTTACTTTTAATCTCAGTCTTAGTTTAACATTAAGTGTTCATTAAATCTTATTTCAAATTTTCTTTGTGTTTGACCTATATATATAAAGATAAGATTTAATGAACACTTAAGAACATATAGATTAAAACAACCAGATAAGTCAAATTATGCAAAACACCTACTTGAACATCCAACCTCACTCTTACACAACAATGACATCCAAATTCTACACATTTGTAATAAAAAACAAAATTTAGATTTTCTTGAAGAACTTGAAATAAAAAGACATCTAGCAGATCCACAATTTAAAGTTGTTAATGAACAAATAAATCTTAGAAATTCTCCACTATTAAACTGTTTACTTTGATTGAGTCTTCATTTTATACATAAATAAGATATAATTGTAATACAAATATATCAAGTTATTGTAAAGATCAGCAGATATAGTTTTTTCCTGGTTTTTCTATATCATTGCACAGTTATACTGATCTTAGAGGGAGATACATCCAGGATAATCCCTTAGGGCTAATAACATCTAGGCTTTAATATTGTTATATCTTATTACTTCCATACTTAATCTAGCCTTAATATTACCTATTCAACATCAGATAGTTAGCTATAAACAAAATATAACTTTATATATTAATCTGACGATGCTTAAATGCGAAACATATGTCATTTTTTAACATACATTTAAAGTGAAAGTTTTATATAAAAAACTAACGTTTTTTATTATTTTTATTATTCCCAATAAAAGAAGATAATTTACTAGGCAACGTTATACAATGTTTGCAAACACAGACATGGAATAGTGATCAGAAGAGTGAAGTTGCCCAGTTCTATTCAAAACGGCAGGAACTATCCGTAGAAAGGGGAGTTGTAATGTGGCAAGGAAGAATTGTCGTGCCAAAGGCTCTCCAAGATCATGTACTAAAAGTACTACACAGTGGTCACCCTGGTATCGTAGCAATGCGGGCTTTGTCACGTTATTACGTATGGTGGCGAAATATTGATAAGGACATTGAAAACTATATTAAAAAGTGTAGAAGCTGCCAACAAACTAGGCCTCGCCAACCAGAAATGCCATTGTATTCATGGTCAATACCAGAAACTATATGGGAACCAATCCATCTTGATTTTGCTGGTCCTTTCGAGGGAGTTTACTGGTTAATAGTCATAGATGCTTTATCCAAATGGGCTGATGTCATACCTCTTAAAACAATTACAACACAGACACTATGTAGAGCATTGGATGCGATATTTTGTTATTTTGGCTTACCACGAATTATTGTATCAGATAATGGTACCCAATTTACCTCACATGTCTTCAAGGAATATTGTAACACGAAAGGAATCCATCACATAACATCTACACCTTATCATCCAAAAACCAATGGGTTGGCGGAACGCTTTGTGAGAACTTTTAAATGTAGAATGAAAGCTAGTCAATCAAGTTCATCAACACAAACACAAAATCTTCAGAACTTTCTTTTCCATTATCGTAACACACTACATAGCACCACTGGTAAATGTCCAAATGAGATGGTTTTCGGAAGAAGACTTCGTACATTACTTGACAACATTAAGTCAAATGTCAGGGATTCCTTAGCGTTTTTAAATGTGAAGCAGCAGCTGGAGCAAGAAGAAAAAGACCATAGTAAACGCACATTTACTCGGGGTGAGAATGTCTATGTACGTACAGGCTTGGAAAAGAAGTGGTTACCAGCCAAAATTGTAGAGCGCACAAACAAATATTCTTATAAAGTGGTTATGGATGATGGAGTAGAAAGAAGACGTCATGCGGATGATATAAGGCTACGAAACGACCACGGTTTCAGTACTAATCAATGTTTTGAGTTTCAGACACCATTACTTTCCAGAGAAGAGATGAATGATCCATATCTTTCGGATCTACCACAGTCCGATCTAACGACACCGTTTGATGACTCAACCCAAAAAACAGTTTCACCTGGAGTTTCGAGTGAAGAACAAGAAACAGTTGCTTTTGATCAGGTAGAACCTTCTATTACGCGCAGGAGTACCAGGGAACGCAGGAAACCGCAACGGTTTCCAGACTGATATTTGTGTTTTTTCTTGTGTTTAAGTGTTCTTATATTGAACGGGAGGAATGTAGTATTGTTCGTTATTTGGCATTGTTGAAAATTAGATAAGTTGATCTTCTACATTTGTCATACTACATTCCTGACGTTGTCATTACATTATGTTATTTTAATATGTTAAACTGTTATCTATCTATTACATTTATTACAACTCCAATATATGAAATACTGTGTCTATAATATACACAACATAACATTGCTCTAAAAGTTTTAGTAACTATTCCCGTAGAGTATGCAGAAATATATTTCAGAAATTCAGCCAATTCGACTGGTTTTAGAACGACTTTACATTTAATGAATTATGTAAATTTATAAATTTATATTTACCAGAATTTTGTTTCAGAGTCATCGCCATTACATAGTATTAAGTAAGTGACAGTAGCTGATACCTAACTCTTATTTTAACTTTTTTAATAATTCTTTTATTGGGTATCTTCTTACTATCACTATTTCAAGTATTCTTGTAAAAATCTAAACTAAAAATTTTGGCACTAGTTTAAGAGTTTTTAACCTCCATTTATTAAATTGACAAAGTATATTTTTATTTTCGTAAAGTGAAACAAGAAATTTTTATATTAGTTTCTTTTTGGAGTTGGTTCCAACTTAAACGTTGTGCTAAAATTTTAACAATACTAAAATCTTTGTTTCGCATGATTATTTTTTTTAATCTAGGGAAAGTTGCTATAGGGGTTTGCTAATAGATACATAGAGTTGCACAATTTAGATAAACAATTTACAGGTACGTTGTTATTTATCAATATCTTACGATAATTCTATTAATTATTGCATGAATGGATCTTACAGTTAGATATTAGAGATTATCTTTATTATACAGTGTGGTGCAAATGAAAGGAATAAATTCGTTATTTCGTAAACCGGCTACTTTAAAGAAAAATTCTGAAACGGGTCGTTTTTTATTTTTAAACAGGCTATTCGTAAGTATACCTTTTTATTTTTGACGTCATCTATGTGCGCGTGATGACGTCATCGCTAAAATTTTTAAATGGAAAGGTGGGTTTTGTAATATTATATTATTTGAAAGGTCTTTTAAATACCTATTCAGCCATATTAATATGCCTAAATAATTCATGTTTGTTTTCGGTTAAAAAATTACCAATCTTTAATACATTTGGGTTACTTTGTATTTAATGAATAAGTAATACTAATAAATATTTATTGTAATAATTAAAATGTATTAATTTTTTAACCGAAAACAAACATGAATTATTTAGGCATACTAATATGGCTGAATTAGTATTTAAAAGACCTTTCAAATAATATATTACAAAACCCACCTTTCCATTTAAAAATTTTAGCGATGACGTCATCACGCGCACATAGATGACGTCAAAAATAAAAAGGTATACTTACGAATAGCCTGTTTAAAAATAAAAATCGACCTGTTTCAGGTTTTTTCCTTAAAGTAGCCGGTTTACGAAATAACGAATTTATTCCTTTCATTTGCACCACACTGTATATTTACCGGCACGAAAAACGGAACTGTTATCTTTTTTTAAACAAATTTTAATAATTACTTTATGTGACATCTTAAACCCAATAAATTAAAATAATTAAACATTTTTTACAAGAAAATAACCTTACTTAAGAAATCAGATAAAATAAGAATAGTGGAATGAAGAATGTCAGAACATACTAAAAAAGAAGATAGAAACAAGAGAAATGTGATTAAGCACAAATAAACAGGAATATCCGAAAAAATACGGGAGATTGAAAAAAGTGCAAGAAAAAAAAATAAACGAACCTGATAACATTAAAGAAATAGAAAAAGAAAGTAAGAACAGGAACACAAAAACGACACAGTAATTTTGATGTCTTTCAAAATCAAAGGAAATAAAAACCGACAATCATTGAGATGAAAATACATTATCTAAAATTTAAAGAGTCAATGGTAAAGTAACACCAAATTTTCTGTAGAAGTAAAAAAGCAATAATTTACAGATAGCAAAGAATAATATTATTCTAACGCTTTATAAGTTTTTGAAAAAACATTTTCAAAGACAATGACCGTTCAACTAAGAAGAAACAACTACCTCCTGGGCTATATGCCCCACGGATATTGGATTATACTTCAAAGTCCAGGAGGTAGTTGTTTCTTCTTAGTTGAACGGTCATTGTCTTTGAAAATGTTTTTTCAAAAACTTATAACGCGTTAGAATAATATTATTCTTTGCTATCTATTGATAACACGCTTTATTAAATATGACAATGATACAGTTTTCTGTAAAAATACTTTAGCAATAATTTACATTTTTCAGTTAAAAAATTTAAGTTTCAAATATTACCCTTTACCAATCATTTTAGAAATGTATTTCCTACTAGCTGACCCGGCGGACTTCGTACCGCAAATCATTTATGTCATTCTTCCATTTTTCGTTTTTTCAATTTATTTGAATTTATCGTTTTCATCATATTTTCTCGTTAGTTATCAAGTTTATACTATTTTTTTCGTTGTACCTATTTGTAATTTATTTATTAAATATATTGGATATTAATTGCGCCACCTTACGTTGGCGTGATTAAAGTAATCAAATAAGTAGTGGTTGCTCGTTAATGGAAGCGCCATCTGGTGATAACTTCCATTAATACGAATATCTTATTCATATTAACCATTAAAAATACAGCATCCTACTAATTTTCACGACAATCGGTTGAACAGGGCAGAAGTTGTTACTCTGCAGCGCCACCTCAAACCTTCTCCGTGGAAAAATACTTATGCATACCAATTTTCATGACAATCGGTTGAACGGGGCAGAAGTTGCTACTCTGCAGCGCCACCCGGTGGCGAGTGGCATCAATGAGCATATTATGCAAACCTTCTCCTTGGAAAAATACATATAGATACAAATTTTTTTTGACAATCGGTTGAACGGGACAGAAGTTGCTACTCTGCAGCGCCACCTCGTGGCGAGTGGCATCAATGAGCATAACATATAAACCTTCTCCGTGCAAAATACATATACATACCAATTTTCATGACAATCGGTTGAACGGGGCAGAAGTTGCTACTCTTCAGCGCCACCTGGTGGCGAGTGGCATCAATGGGCATAGCATATTCGTTTTCTCCGTGAAAACATACGTATACATACCAATTTTCATGACAATCGGTTGAACGGGACAGAAGTTGCTACTTTGCAGCGCCACCTGGTGGCGAGTGGCATCAATGAGCATATCATATAAACCTTCTCCGTGAAAAAATACATATATATATACCAATTTTCATAATTTCATAATAATCGGTCCAGTAGTTTTTGAGTTCATTGATTTCAAACATAAAAACACATCCTTTTATATATATATAGATATAGAATATTTTTTTGTACCTTTTTATCTAGTTTTTTAGGTAATTTAGTTTTATAATCTCCATATTGTTAATAATTATAGAGTAAAACATGTAAAAAAGGAAAATTCCGTAAATAAATAAATAAAATTTATACATTCCATAAATTAAAACTATGGGTGTGATGTCACAGGTTAAGTAACCACGTTTTCGAACAAACGATGCTCTTTCAATATAGTCTATGGCTGTGAATGACATTGACATTCGTTACGCGCGTTTTTTTAAATATGCAAAATTGAATGTCCATTTTTCAATATTTCTAAGAGATTTTCTTAATATTTTTTTCCGTAATATACATTCTCCTAATAATAACAAATACAACACAAAAAGAATTAGTAAAATCGGTCCAGCCATTCACGCGTGATGCCATGACCAAGAAAAACGGGTTTCATTTTTATATATATAGATTTAACCAATGAATATATCTAAGTACATATATATTGACATCAGCACATATTTCCTTATATAAAGCTCTAATCCATCAATCATTAAATGAACGCACGAAGCAATTTTCTATCAGCAATCTTCAATTTCTGTCTGTGGAAAAGTTTCCCCACGGTAAACGCATCGTATTCGGAATTTTGATAAACCATCCGCAAAGGTCATTCTAGGGCCAAATTTCGTGTGTTGAGCCTTGTGTACAACGACGGCTTCCTGGGGTATTGATCGAGTGCTTGTCGCGACACACTTCTTTTGTTGTCGATCGCGATCTGCATTTGGTGTTTCCATTTATAAAGGTTGCCATCTTACAAATCTATATTCAGATTAAAATTAAAGGTTACCACCTTTTTTTAATATGTGTGAAATCATGAAAATTTATTGTCATTTTATTGAGATTTGTAAATTAAATTTGACATTGAGTTTTCATGACAAACTCTTAGCTATGAACACTGTAAGAATCAGCAGATTAAAACAGTGTTTACATACCATGATAGTGCATATTTTAATAAAATTTTCTTTAGTAGATTTAATTTTTGAATGTATGTTACGTAAAACATTAAATGTTAATAAAAAATTTAAAACATAAGTAAAACGGCATTTCTGCATTATTTTCTATTTTAGTAACTGGTGTATACTGACACAAAGTTTTGTTGAAAACACTCCATTAAATAAACTGATATGATACAGAATGAGTTTGATTTTGTAGGGTGGTTTAAAAATTAATATTTGCAAAAGTAAATTAAATCCATTGTTATATTTTAGGTAGACAGAAAAATCTTGTTTTCAGAAAAATTTAAATAAATTATGCTTTAATTATAATTAATGCACACATATAGAGTTTCCACACATATAGAGTTTCCAAGTTGTACATTTACAAAAATTTGATAATTTGATATTCGTTTAAAGATATGAGATATCAACTGCACCACCTTACGAAGGCGTCATTGTGCTTAATTTAGTAGAAATTGCTACACACACACAAAACCTTTATTTACATTTTTAAAATTTTATTTACAATAAACACATTTAATAAGTACATTTTAACACTTATTTAGTGTTAATTGTTTTCCTTTGTTTTGGAAAAACACTACCTCCTGTCCTTTTTAGGACTTATATAGTGATTATGGGTTGGTCAATTTGGCAGAATGTCTTTTTTCGATTTCTCGGCTCTGTGTACAATAATTTTTTGTCGGTTATACTGAGAAAAATTGTAAAAATAAAAAATAAAAAACATAAAAAACTCAGTGTGTCGGTGAAGCATAACTTTAGTTATGTCGGTTGTCGTTTACTGATTAGTCGAGGGTGGATCATCCCGGGCACAGGTCCGAGAAATGTTCATTAAAGAACGTTTCTCTCTCTCCATCCAGAAATTGCTAGTTTAATTTATAATATATTAGTTGCGCCACCTAACGGTGGCTTCATATTACCTAATTACGTTAGAATCGCTCGTTTATATACATGGGATATTAACTGCGCCTCCTAACGTGACGTCTAAGTACTTAATTTTGTAAGTATTTCCCAGTTATTTTTTCTACATTTCATTTTAATTTCTCATTTTTCTATTTATTTAAAAATCGAAATACAACGCCATCTACTGGGTTTTCCGACAACCTAGATTCAGATTATAAAACGAGCTTTTTGCTGGAAACCAGTTCTAGGTCATTTGGTCTGAACCAAGTTTATATAAAAAAAAATTTAAAAATACCGTTTTATAAGCTTTAATTTCCAATACTTTTCATATTTTATTTTTATATAGGTCAAATCGCCAATTAACATCCTGTGCTAGAAAGATCGTTTCTACGCCTATCGTCTTATCCTATACACGATACATCCGTCCTATGATCAAACCCTCATTAGAAATTCTCGACATAACCACGTAAAAACAGGACTTTAAACAAGTCACGTCCACCGTTCTCGAAAATGATCAATAGGTTTCTCCTATCCTTACACCCAACCCAGAAACATTTCTTGTTCAGGATCTTTCGACTCTGAGACTTCTTAGAAATGTGTTCTCTTAATCGACAGAATTGAGAAAGACGCCCACACAAAAGGGCACAAACAGACTAGATACATAACTGTTTTCTACGAATTGTTCCCGCAATGACAATTAAATCCAGAGGCGTAGGTACTAAAGCTGTTTTAATAACTGTTTCATTAGTTGATTATATTTGCCAAGGGAATTCTATCCAATTAATTTTTCATTATCACTAAATATACTTTTTATGTTGATTGTAAAAAAGGAAATTGATTTTAAAAAATTCACAATATTATCGCTTAGGTAGTTCGTTAATCTCTATTCGCGATCATTTTATTAGTTTACACATTCACTTTCCATTTTTCATCTATGTATATATAATTGGTTTTTACGGTTGTCGCCCTTTTCCTTCCGTCAAACTAAGGCGCCATACATCTCTATTTTCCCTCTCTGCATCTTGAAAACCTCTATTTTCCATGGCGGCCTCTACTTCGTTCCTTCATGATTTTCTGGACCTATTCTTCTTCTTCTACCCATTGGACTCTAGTCTGTTACTCTTTTAATCCAGCGAATTTGGCAGCATGCCTCACATGGTCATACCATAACAGTCTCTCCTCTTCGATATATGTTAGGGCATCTTCTTCATTGTTTATCCTTCTCCAAATTTCCACATTGGGTATTCTGTCTAGTCTTGCTAATCTGCAGCAATGCCTCCAAAAGTCCATTTCCACTGCAGTTTGTATTTTTTTGTTCATCATTCAACTTTCTGCCCCGCAAGTCATGATCGATCGCACAAATGCGTCATGTGTACTTGTTTTGTATTCCTAGTTATACTTCTGCTTCATAATATAGGATTTAGCTATTTGATCGCTAAGATATTTAAAATTTCCGCTACCTTTTATAACAACATTCTCATATATTTCCAAGTTTTCATGGCCCATTTTAAACGTCAGAAGAAGCTATGAAAAATTTAAAATTTTTAGACCAACCTGATTAAATGTTAAAATTTTTAATACACTCTTATTTTTTACTAGATTATCTGTAGTTAAAACTGTCATCGGCATAACTAAGACGGTGTAGTCTTTCTCGGTTGACACTTATTCTTTTATGGTCCCTATTAAGGGTTTTGAAAGTGGGTTGTTGGGTAGCTTTACCTAGTAAAAGCGTGTTTGATTTCCCTGCGGATTTTCATTTCGTTTCAGCTATCATGTAACTTTATTTTACTTGTCGTATTTTTAGAAAAGATATTAACAAATATAAGTTGCAGAAGATATTCTAGAAGATTTTGGTTTTAAACTATCTTTATCATTGTTTCCAAATTTAGTAGATTTACAATTTTTTTTCTTTGATTTATGGAAACCGAATCATTTTGTTATAATAATTAAAAAAGTAACAGTAAGAGGATGGGATTGAAATATGAGAAATTTGGGTCTTTAATATTCACTATAAAGCTTTTTAAATAATGCCAGTTTTACCAACTTTCTCTGTTCTATTTAATATGCTTTTTTTCTTAAATTTTAAATTGAATACTCCTTGTAACAGTTTCATGAGCTGTTGTTAAATTTATAAACCTGCTGTATTTTATTCTTTACTAGTGCAGTTATATGTTCTGCTTTAAATAAAATTCCTTAATATGTGAAACTGGTTTGATTCTTGCTCCTTTTTAAACCAATCAAATTCGTTTAACAAAAAGATATCATATAGATATAATGATTTTTTTATGATCTGACATCCGAAATAACTCTCCTAAAGAAAGCTGACTAATTATCTTTTAGAGCCCATCGAAAATGCCACACAGTTAACAATTTTAGGTTGATTATAAAATAGTTATTTATGCAACTAGTGCGTAAAGTGACCATTTTTGACGAATGTGAATCAGGCGAATGCGACAATCACATGAGTCAAAAAAGTAACATTTACGCACGAGTTGCATACAATATTTTTTCTACAACAAAATTTCCTTACAAGAAATACAAGTATAGGCCTGATTTTTTTTACGCTTTACTGCGAAAAAAAATATTATATTTAAAACATACTTTAGATAACAAAATATTTATTTTTTAAATTAATCTTACCTTATAATACCGATACGTAGAAACGCGAAATGCTTGAATTATAAATTAATTGAAATGTCAATCAGTCATCATTTAAATAAAAATACTTACCCTTATTCATGAACTGATTTTTCTGTCATATTAAAAATCAAATTAAAAATTACTGAATATAATATCTAGTTTTGTATGTATTAAACTGCAATAATTTAACAATTAAATATATTTACACAAATTTACACAATTAAATAAAAAAAAAAAGTTTCCTTACCCGGAATTGAACCCGAGTCATCTGGTTAGAAGGTAAACACCTAACAATCTCCGCCAATAACACACGTAAAATTATTTGCATAATCTTATACAAAACAGTGCTTATTTTACTTTTTTTCACTAGTGCAAAAAAATAGTGAAAAAAATTTAAACTTTACGAACCTTAAACCGTGCGTAAAGGTAATACTTTTCGCACGGTTGTAGAAAAAGAATTTATTTTAAAAATATTTTTTAGTCATTGTCATATACGATGATAGGGTAAATAGTTTTACTCTACGTAATAATTGAATAGTTTTATATTTTATTATATTATTTTGTATTGTAATCATGTAGGTCAAAGTCAGTACGTTAGATCTCAAGGCGAGCTTAAACAGTTTAATTTTTATTCTCACGTAGATTATGAATTGACTATAAAAGTGCGTCGTTGAGGTCGCACTAAGGGCGTCCGGAGTCTGAGGTTGTCTGTAAAAGTCACCCTTTGGGGTGTTTCTAAAACAGATCCTTGGGTCTGGGCCGTAGTGATTCCTGTCATATTTTTGTGAGTAAGTGTGACATAGTGCTTAGATTAATTTATGTTGGTGTTTTTAATCGGTATATGTACTTTTTGTTATAATTGAGTATTTTTTAACATATTTGTTGTTGGTTTCCTATTTTTTACTTCATCTTCCACTTGGTTAGGTTTCTGCCTTCAGCAGAATACCTATCAGAAAATTAAATAACCACAACCTTTGCGGGAAGTGTCTTTAGTAAAGCTACCCCTAATTTTTTATCAACAGGGCACATCCTCTATCCCCCTAGGCATGACAATATTTTTTATTATAAAATTATAAATTTTATAAATTAAAAAACAAGACTCTAAGCAATATTTTTGCAATTAACAACAAATATACGACTTTAATTCAAAACTTAACAACATTACTTCTCTCTTCATTACGTCCTCTCATCGTATCTTTTCGTCTCCAGTTCACGATCCTCACCGTACTTCGCGCCTTAATTCAAATTTATTTTAATTATAGACGAATAATTAATAATTGTATCATTATAATGATTCATCAATTATTTCTTAATTTTACTGTCATGATTATTGTTCGAAACTCTATTAATTAATGTCTTCATTTTATATAATTTCATGTTTTACTGATAAATATGATAATTTTTTTGTTTCAATCAAAAATTGGCGTGAATATTTTTTTTACTTTTTAATAACTCTTAAAATAACTTCTTTTTCGGAATTTTTCTAAATTTTATTATTCACAATATTTATCCTTACACGTAAAATGGTTTAAAGTAGGTATACTTATATAAATAAAATAAATATTTTAGTTGTACCTAGTCTAAGATTATAATAATCCTTTAAAAGTCATCGCATAATGGGTAAGTTAAGGTTATAATAAACAGAATGTTATCTTTTTGATGCCCTAACCACATTTACAATAGTTTTTAGAAAGATAATATTTTGCTGAGCCCTTAAAGGTATCATGTTTTTGATAAGATTATGTCATCTTTCTGACATTTATCAAATTTTTGTATCAATGAAGTTGTTTGTATTTTTATTTCGCTGAGAACTTCTGGTATATTTTTTTGTAACATATTGTTCTATATCGAACGAATAAAACTATTTATTAGAATTGAAAACTTTTATTGTGTTATTTTATTTATTCTTGGTGCGCCTCTGTTAAGTCCATTGGATTAAAGACAAAGCCCACTTTCACACAAGTCTTTCATTATTAAAGCTTCTCCGTAGAGTGAATTTGACAGAGAGTGATAAGCGATATCTTTTTTACAGACTTAGTGGTGGTCCAGTTTGTGGAACGCGGAGAACAGGGTCAAACAATAGGTTCGAAATAACGTATGACTGATGAGGGATGATTTTAAGAAGCGATTTTTTTAATATTTAAGTGGTGCCTAAAAATGGCATATAATAACTTTATAAAAAATGAATGTCATCACTTTATTTAACACATTTTTTCGGGGACTCTGAGATTCGTGTTTAAGGGCCAATTTGGGTTTTTTGCGGGAGTCTAAAAATAAATGAAATAAATATTCCTCTCACTTTTTGTTCTTATTAACCAGAAGTTCGTATATAATAAAGTAAAAATTTAAGAAAAGTTAAAATAAATTAATTAAGCTACATTTTTTGCTTTTTTAAATTTTGAAATTTTTAGAAAGTATACACAAAATGACATTAAGCAGAAATTGAAAAAATGTCGCATCCAGCAGAACTCGAAACCGCAAACTTTTTTGTTGATATAAAATTATAACAGAACAAGTGCTGTTAAACTACAACATATTACCACCATTTTCTTACTCTTTATTTACCTATTATCTTAATTTTTTACAATTTTGAAAGTCAAGTTTTTTTAAAGAAATATTTTTAATTGCAAACTGAGAGTTATTTTATTCATACTTTATTTTTCTCTACTGTATCTCTTCTCTTCACTTCTCTTTTCTTTTCTTTTCTTTTCTTTTCTTTTCTTTTCTTTTCTTTTCTTTTCTTTTCTTTTCTTTTCTTTTCTTTTCTTTTCTTTTCTTTTCTTTTCTTTTCTTCTCTTCTCTTCTCTTCTCTTCTCTTCTCTTCTCTTCTCTTCTCTTCTCTTCTCTTCTCTTCTCTTCTCTTCTCTTCTCTTCTCTTCTCTTCTCTTCTCTTCTCTTCTCTTCTCTACTTTACTCTACTCTACTGGACTCTACTCTACTCCTTTGTACGCTGCTCTACTCATTTTTACTCTACTCTACTCTACTCTACTTTATTCTGCTGTACTGTGGTATTGTGTCGTAACCTGTCACGTTGTGTCGTGTCTATATTACGATATAAATCAGATATGTAAGAAATATTACTTGTAAAACCGGTTTTAAATATCTTTTATCTGGGAAGATGTTGTGTTTCTCAGCTGATACTTATTCTTTTCTGGTCCCTATTAAGGGTTTTGAATGTGTGTTATGGGTAGCTTTAGTGACAGCGTGTTTGATTTCCCTGCAGCTTTTATTATGCACAGGTTTACTCTCTGATCTCACAAAGTATTATCCTCTGGGGACAATCTGCCGAGAGCTCCCGAGTGTTTATTATACAAAAGAAAATAATTCGTGTAATTTTTAATATGAACAGAAGAGATTCATGTCGGGATGTGTTCGTCGAAGCAAAAATATTAACAGTGCCATCAATTTATATTTATAAAGTACTCTCATATACCTACAAGCACGCCAGTACATATAAGAAAACATCTGATATCCATCATCACAATACTAGAAACGCGTGCGATTTAAG
Source organism: Altica lythri (assembly GCA_964028335.1). Taxonomy (NCBI): domain Eukaryota; kingdom Metazoa; phylum Arthropoda; class Insecta; order Coleoptera; family Chrysomelidae; genus Altica; species Altica lythri. The sequence continues at coordinate 29,095,599 of OZ034807.1, forward strand.
ACTTAACAAATCAAAGTACACAAAATACACGAAATCGCCTGAATATTTTGGATGTAGTCTCTTTAACCGGTTACCGCAAAGTCTCAGGGAACTGAAAACTCTAAATCAATTCAGAAAACATTTAAAAAATTACTTACTAGCGAATAGTTTTTATTCGATAGAGGAATTCCTGCATTCTTTAAAATGACAATTAAATGCACTGTATTATTATTGTATATTTTGTTCTATGTTATATGTTTTTTTTAAATACTTTGTGATATCTATCTCATTATTTTAAATTATTTTAAATGTAACATTTTGACATACCTTATCCATAAAAATTTATGGCAAGAAAGGCAAATAAAGAAATTTGAATTTGAATTTGAATTTGAATTTGAATTTGAATTATTTCGTTTGAGTTATCCTGTAACTTTATTGTACCTACTCGTCGAATTTTTAGAAAAGATATAAAAATAACTTAGAGTTAAAGCTTGTTACATTTTATCTCTAAAGGTAGTATTAAATTTGCCGTCAAATTAGATGACGAATAGGTTATCCGCATAAACCACAACATGGTGGCATTAATTGTTGACTTTCAATATTAGCTCATCCCTGAACAGATTTCACAATAGACCTGTGGTTTGTATATAATAATCCTATAATTTAACTAGTTAAGCTATATAGGTAAGTTAGGTATCTAGAGGGTTATCTTTGTTGTTTTGCATATAGCCGCTTAGAAGATGCCATCAATAGAACTTTCAGAAAAAAATCTAATCTTAACCTTTTGTTGACATAAATCTAGAAGTCGGTCAAAAAAAAGATATTAGCTGAGACCTTTTTCGAGCAATAATTTTTTATAATTTTCGGAGAGGATTATCCCAACAGCAATGTCTCACTGAAATGTTTTCTGTGTTTGGGAATGAAGAACCACACCAGTCAACTATTTCCCGCTAGTTTTGCAAATGTTCACGTAATCGCTCTAGTTTCAGCGACGTATTTAGGCTAGGTACACTCAAAACAGCAGTCACACAGAAAAAAATTGATACGGTTCTTCAGCTAATTAAGGATGACCGTCGTATAATATACCGGGAGACAAAGGCATCTGTGCGCATTTCAAAGACCTTGATTAAAAATATCCTAAATGAAGAACTAGGTGTTACGAAGTTGGTTTCCCGTTGGATCACAGAAGAGCGAAAAGCAGTTAGTATCAATTGGTGTGGAAAAATAAGCTCAAAAAGGTTTATAGTATTGTTAGTAACGATCAGTTTCTAATTTACCGGAAAATAAACGCCAATCTGCTGTGTGGGTGTCTCACGATGAGGAAAAACCAACAAACGTGATCCGTTCTCGAAATGTGTCGAAGAAAATGGTCGCAACTTTTGTGTCAAAATCTAGTCATGTGACAACAATTCTTTTAGAAGATTGAAGAACGGTTACTTCCAAATGGTATATAAACGATTGTTAAACCAGAAGTTATCGAAGCTCCGACAAAGCAACACACAATGGCGCGTCTTCCTACATCAGGACAATACAAGTGCTCACACTGCTCAAAAAACCATATACCGTATAGTCGTCCTCACCTATGTCCCCACTTCTTCAACTTTTCCCAAGATCAAGAATTTAATACGTGGGTAGCGATTCTAGTCGCCAGAAGAAACCATCGATGCCTTTAAAACAGCGATTTTGCAGGTGTGAACTGAATACTGAAATAACTGTTTTACCAATTAGTTTAAATGTCTGCAAAAGTTTATCGATCTTGGTGGGACATATTTTAAAAAGCAATAAAGTACTTTAAGTCTATAAATTATTTTTGGCTTTATGCTTAAATGCAAAACTAAAAAGACAACCCTTGAAAATTAGATCTTTTTTCTGCATTGTTGTCCGTTAATATAGGTGAATTTTGATTGATTTCCCTCACTCCTGTTTCTGTTAGGAAAAGTATTTGAATTAGAAAAATAACAAGTGTTAAGTTGAATAAACCATTCATCCTCAACATGCTTTCAGAGTTGCATAGCACTTTATAATGAAAGTCATTAATTAATCTAATTTTTCTAAAACGTACTTTAACGTTACATACTTTGCTGATTATATTTTTCCACACTCCTTTACTGCTTCCATGTTTAATGAGGTCTTAACTTTATGAATTCAGTTAAGTATCATTTTACACTTTGATCTTCATTCTCATTAACAGGAAACCCGTTATATACCCACCTTAACTGTTATAACCACGTAAAAGTTTAATTAAAAGGAAAAAAGAAGTAAGTGCGATTAAGTTCTGTACAAAAGTGCATTGGATCAACAAGTTTGGTTTTGCATGATTTCAATTGAATAAACTTTTAAACTACTCATTACTTTAATACAAAATTTAATATCCACTTTATTAGAAACTAGCAGCCAGCCCCGGCTTTGCAAGGGAATTAAAAAAAAATAACAAAAGCCATTAAATTTATTGGGTCAACGCTTCCCCCTAAACAATATTAAATGTTGTTTTATTTTCTGGCAGCAAAATAAATTGATTTGCAGGTGCTCCGCCTTAGGCGGTTGGCCATGAGGAAAACCGATCCCTACTAATTGGAAGGTTTGACCCTAAGACTTATTATTAGTAAAAGGAAAGATGTTTTGATAGGAAATTAAAGCGGTTTAAATGGATTTGGTAGATCAGTTGGGATCATCGGTATGAGCTAGTTGACCAGCTGGTGGTTCAGTTATATTGGTTGCTACAACTTAATTGTCCTTTAATTCCTTTATAAGTAGCCTCGTCCCATTGCACATGCTAAATTTGTGATATCTGTCGTGATCATGAAATAGGTTATTTTGATAAGTATTAATACTGTAACCTCTTTTTTCTCTATGATGTTAAATGCTCGTTTATAGAGGCTAACCAATGCGAACGTCACTCAGGGGGTAGGAGGAGAGCGAGCGTGGATTCGAACGAGCTGGATGATATCGTGTTGGAAAGATATACGGGGATATATTTACTAGAAAAAATAAAAGATAAAAGAATTTAAAAGGGACTAAAGAGAAAATGAGAGAAATGATGGAAAAAGGAAAGGTAGATGGGCGCCACTTATTTTTTTATCATAAGGATGGGGAAATATAAGAAACCCAGATGGAAAAAAAAATTAAAGATATATGTTGGATAAAATGATTTATCAGATGTTGTAGATAAAGTTAAAATAAGAAAGATATAAGAGATATAAGATAAGATAAGGTAAAATTAGATAACCCGGCAGATGTTCTTGCTAAAAATTTAAATTAAACACTTTTATTTAAGATACTAAAAAAATGATACTTACACTTTTCTTTTACTCATCCTTATAGTTATCAATCTAATCGGTAAGATAAAGATAGATTCAAAAAAAAAACACAATCTATTGCTTTAATAAAATATTATATGCTTAAGAAATGAAATCTATTACTTCAATAAGATAAGGTATATTTAAGAAACAAAATCTATTACTTTGGTAAAGTATAGATTAGAGAAACTGAAGGTATGGATCAGAGTAGCAGGCTCTAGCTAGGAAAAGAAAATCTAGTTAAGCACTAAACAGACTTTATTACTTGGTTTGATAATAAGTAAGAGATACAATAAACAAAATAAAATAAAGAAAATATCGGTGTTATAAACAGTAAATCATATATCGGTATTATAAATAGTAAATAATATTTTTAAACACATTTGTGTTTAAATTTAAAAACATAACTTTTACTACCACAAAACAACAGCTAAGTATAATTCTATTGTTATTTTTGGTATGTTCAAAACTAAAAGTGAGAGAGAAAAATTTAGATAAAAAAATCAAAAATATCACTTTTGGTTTTTCAATTATCTCGAGATAAAACGTACCCATATAGAAAAATATAGAGAGATCGTAATTAAATAAGGCGAGATAATAATTAAAAGATAAAAAAATATGTAAAACAGTTTACAGATAGCAGGTACAAAAATATGAGCAAAAAATTACAGATAAGCTAAAACACAAAAAAAATCACATCCCGGATATTCTTATTACGGCACTGATCACGATATTTATGGATGTTACAGATAAGTACAATTACGATAAAATGATCCGTAGAAATAAATGGTACTTCTGGCTCGATACAGATATAAAAAATTGTTAAAAACTTACATTGTCTCCTAAATGTTTCTGAGAGATATTTATAGTAGATGGTTTCTTTCTCTCGGTAATTGATGTTAACGATACGATATAATCTAAACCCCTTCTTGTTTAGATTAAAAGATATTTAGAGAAAACCATAAACTCATCCTTCGAAGCGTGGGTTCGAAAAAGGAAGCGGTAGACGTAGCGATGGCGGCGTGCCGTTGCTACATCGAACACCCAGGAAAACATAAAAAAACACTGTCTGGAATATTTTATGTGGTTCCTCGGTACAATATACGGTAAACGAAAATAGAAACACTTAATTGAAAGTAATTTTTAACTGTTTTAAGATAATTTGCCGGTAAATTGAAACTAGTGGTTGTACGTAGATGTTCACAGTACTAAAATCCCAACTAGAATGATTAAAAGTCGTTAATCTGGGGTGACGCGATGCTTTTTTCGCGCCTAACCAGCTGATCATAAACTCAAGCTCTTATTGGTCGTTACGTTAAGAAAATCGATATTTTAGTACTCAAGACGGCCGTTCGCTTCAGCGTCTAATAAGTTGAGAATACAGGGCGGTAATAAGTAAGGAAGAATTATAAAAAAAATAAAAAAATTAAGTTTTATACTTAAGAGTTTTTTGAACACGCTACACAGCCCCTTCCGAAGAGAAAAAACTGGGTGAAAAACAGTTTTTAAAAAAAGATAAGCTATGGTTGGAACAATAGTAGTGTGTTTTAAAAAAACGAAGCTGATAAAGGTAGAGAACATCGGGATGCAGAAAAGCGATCTTACGGGAGCGGTATTTATTTAGGTAAAACTAGATATCAGAGTGAGTTACTGAAAACAAAATAGCATTCACACTATTCGTCAACACGTTAAGGTACAAGTGAAACTACGCGAGGATTTGAAGAACCACAAGGTAGGTAAAATGTATCAGATCAACAGATCTTTGATACTACGTGACCAGATTTCTAAAAACGGTACCGGCCAACCGGAATAACTTAACTAAAAGTCGTTAAAAATTCCATCATGGAAGTAAAGTAGGTAATAGAGATATCATTGAAATCTCGGTAAGGAAAAATGATAAACGGTATATACATGAGGTATGATTCTCATAGAGAGCGTAAGTAACAGATAATACAGGTATTAGGTCGCATTATGACATTGGCAGAAATCAGACAAATCTTAAAACCAAATTATCCTAACAGTCTTCAATCCTAGCTAGAAAAAAAATAGAGAAAGTAATAGAGGAAAAGAAAGAGAGGAGAAAGAAATTTTATCTGTCTTCCTTACAATCTCAACAGACCCACTACCGGAAAGAATTCCCTACGGCTTTCCTAGGCTTATCTCTCGTGACAAATTGCAAGGTCAAAATAAAATTCCAGAAGAAGTAGTTAAGATTGAATTTTGTTAGTCAAAAAAAGTAAAGTGATTCCAATAGTAGTCATGTTACGGACCAAAGTTCTTTAAATCAACGATATGTAAAGTTATAAAATTGTATGAAAGAACGAAAAAAATTAAAAAAATTTCAAAAAAAATTTTTATTCTTGTGTCTTCCACTAAGGTACGATAACCGTCTTATATCCATATCAAAGATAAAAAGTAGTTTATGGATGATGAATGAGAAATAAGGTAACTAAAAAATGTTTTGTAAACATAAAACAGTAATAGATATTACTGAACGATACGATAATAAATTCACAAGTGCTGACGCACCTATACGGTAGGTTAACGGTAGATAAAGGAAAAACTATTTTTTCCTTCAAGAAAAAAAATACAAGTGTTAAAACACTCATAAGGTAGATAAGCGGTAGTTACGAGAAACATATTTTCTCCTTCGGTACGATATCAACAAGTGTTAATACACTTATTAGGTAAATAAACGGTAAATGAGGGAAAGTAAATCTTACTTTTGAGACGATAGAGATAAGTGTTAAGGTACTTATTAAGTAGGTAAACGGTAGGCAAGAGAAAAGTATTTTCCCTTTCGAGATGACATGTTCAAGTGGTAATACACTTAAACGATAGATAAACGATAAGTAAGGGGAAGTAAACTTTCTCCTTCAAAACGATAAGTATAAGTCTTAATACACTTAAACGAAAAATAAAAGTTGGACATAGAGAACCATATAGCTAAGGAAGTTAACAAGACATAAGGAAATTGACCAAAATAGAAAAGGGAAAAGGTTGCACTTAGTCGCCTCTTACGACAAGCAGTTTATCGCTTTGGGGGTATTCTACATAATCCCGCCTCCCAAACGAGGAGGAGATTAACGAGAAGTATGGAGTTTGAACGAAAAAGAAAAGGGAAAGGGGTTCCATTTAGTCGCCTCTTACGACATCAGTTTAACACTTTGGGGGTATTCTTTATATTCCCGCCTCCCAAACGGGGAGGAGATAACGAAACATATTTACAGTTGAGTCAGGGTGAGATGTTAAAAAGAGAAAAGGTAGTAAAACAGGGGAAATAAAAAGAAAAGCTTATACGGATACTTCTAAGAAAACAAAGAAACATTCGTTCCTATTCGGAGAGTTCATCTTCAGAAGAATCATCGGAATCAGAGACATACAAGGCTTTGGAGTGTCAATTTCAAGCTTAATGAAGAAACTAGGGGAGATAACGAGACATATAAACAATGATAGTTTTTACTGAACGGTACGGTAGTTAAGTGAAGTGTGTTCTCACTTACAAAACGATATTCTCAAGTGTTAATACACTTGAGCTGGTAAACGGTAGTTAAGTGAAATATGTTTTCACTTACGATAAGATAATTTCAAGTGTTAATTCACTTGAACGGTAGGTAGACGATAATTAAGTGAAATATGTTTTCACTTATATCAAGTGATGATTCACTTGAGCTGGTAAACGGTAGTTAAGTGAAATATGTTTTCACTTACGATAAGATAATTTCAAGTGTTAATTCACTTGAACGGTAGGTAAACAATAATTAAGTGAAATATGTTTTCACTTATATCAAGTGATGATTCACTTGAGCTGGTAAACGATATTTAAGTGAAATATGTTTTCACTTACGATAAGATAGTTCAAGTAAAAACAAATTTTCCACGCTGGGACAATACAGAGATATTTGTAATGTGGATTCCACTTTTATAACCGTACAGAGAAACATTGGTTAAGTAGATGGATAAAGATAGATGATAAACGGTAAACAAAAATTTAACGAAACGTTATTTCCCCTAAGATAAGATGCAGAAAAATCTAGAGAAATGAAAATTATTTCCCTTTAGATAAAATACGGTAGAAAGTAGAAAAATAAGAAATATTTTTCTTTCGATAAGATACGGTAGAAAGTAGAAAAAAAATAAAAAATTATTTTCATTTAGATAAAACACGGTAGAGAATAGGAAAATGAAGAATATTTTCCTTTAGATATTATACGAAAAAGATATAGAAAAATAAAATAGATTTTCCTATAGATGAAATACGGAAAAGGTAGAAAAATGGAAAATATTTTCCTGTAGAAAAAATACGATAGAGAGTGGAAAATTAAGAAAATTTTCCTTCAGATAAAATACGAAAAAAATATAGAAAAATAAAAATTATTTTTCCTTTAGATAGGATACGGTAGAAACCGGAAAAATAAAAAATATTTTCCTTTAGATAATATACGATAAAGAGTAGAAAAACAAAAAAAATTTTTCTTCTAGGAAAATTATGAAACCATAGATAAAGGAATGAAGAAGAAAATGGTCGAAAGAAAAGATATGCCGACATAGCTAGTTCCATGTTAAAGCCAGTCTTTTAATTTATGTTTGTTAACGATACGAAAAAGATAGACGAAAAAAAAATATTTACTGAAGTTACTGTACCATTTGTTTCTGTAGCTAACAAACGTTTGAGAAATTTTCTTTTCTCTTTGTCTTCCTGCTAGTGGTTGTTTCTCTGATCTTAGGTACATAAATAATTTCTGCCGCTGTTAAGAAATTAATTTCAAAATTAACCATTTTGGATAAGTAAAAGTAACGGAAATTGTCGATATTAAAAGTGTGTAATTTTATTGTCGGAAAAATAAAAATTTTATCATCAGGCCCCACGTCGTGGGCGTCATTAAAGTGTAATGTCAGGCCCTACACGTTGGGCGCCAAAAATAGTGTAACCTCTTTTTTCTCTATGATGTTAAATGCTCGTTTATAGAGGCTAACCAATGCGAACGGCACTCAGGGGGTAGGAGGAGAGCGAGCGTGGATTCGAACGAGCTAGATGATATCGTGTTGGAAAGATATACGGGGATATATTTACTAGAAAAAATAAAAGATAAAAGAATTTAAAAGGGACTAAAGAGAAAATGAGAGAAATGATGGAAAAAGGAAAGGTAGATGGGTGCCACTTATTTTTTTATCATAAGGATGGGGAAATATAAGAAACCCAGATGAAAAAAAAAATTAAAGATATATGTTGGATAAAATGATTTATCAGATGTTGTAGATAAAGTTAAAATAAGAAAGATATAAGAGATATAAGATAAGATAAGGTAAAATTAGATAACCCGGCAGATGTTCTTGCTAAAAATTTAAATTAAACACTTTTATTTAAGATACTAAAAAAATGATACTTACACTTTTCTTTTACTCATCCTTATAGTTATCAATCTAATCGGTAAGATAAAGATAGATTCAAAAAAAAACACAATCTATTGCTTTAATAAAATATTATATGCTTAAGAAATGAAATCTATTACTTCAATAAGATAAGGTATATTTAAGAAACAAAATCTATTACTTTGGTAAAGTATAGATTAGAGAAACTGAAGGTATGGATGAGAGTAGCAGGCTCTAGCTAGGAAAAGAAAATCTAGTTAAACACTAAACAGACTTTATTACCTGGTTTGATAATAAGTAAGAGATACAATAAACAAAATAAAATAAAGAAAATATCGGTGTTATAAACAGTAAATCATATATCGGTATTATAAACAGTAAATAATATTTTTAAACACATTTGTGTTTAAATTTAAAAACATAACTTTTACTACCACAAAACAAAAGCTAAGTATAATTCTATTGTTATTTTTGGTATGTTCAAAACTAAAAGTGAGAGAGAAAAATTTAGATAAAAAAATCAAAAATATCACTTTTGGTTTTTCAATTATCTCGAGATAAAACGTACCCATATAGAAAAATATAGAGAGATCTTAATTAAATAAGGCGAGATAATAATTAAAAGATAAAAAAATATGTAAAACAGTTTACAGATAGCAGGTACAAAAATATGAGCAAAAAATTACAGATAAGCTAAAACACAAAAAAAAATCACATCCCGGATATTCTTATTACGGCACTGATCACGATATTTATGGATGTTACAGATAAGTACAATTACGATAAAATGATCCGTAGAAATAAATGGTACTTCTGGCTCGATACAGATATAAAAAATTGTTAAAAACTTACATTGTCTCCTAAATGTTTCTGAGACATATTAATAGTAGATGGTTTCTTTCTCTCGGTAATTGATGTTAACGATACGATATAATCTAAACCCCTTCTTGTTTAGATTAAAAGATATTTAGAGAAAACCATAAACTCATCCTTCGAAGCGTGGGTTCGAAAAAGGAAGCGGTAGACGTAGCGATGGCGGCGTGCCGTTGCTACATCGAACACCCAGGAAAACATAAAAAAACACTGTCTGGAATATTTTATGTGGTTCCTCGGTACAATATACGGTAAACGAAAATAGAAACACTTAATTGAAAGTAATTTTTAACTGTTTTAAGATAATTTGCCGGTAAATTGAAACTAGTGGTTGTACGTAGATGTTCACAGTACTAAAATCCCAACTAGAATGATTAAAAGTCGTTAATCTGGGGTGACGCGATGCTTTTTTCGCGCCTAACCTGCTGATCATAAACTCAAGCTCTTATTGGTCGTTACGTTAAGAAAATCGATATTTTAGTACTCAAGACGGCCGTTCGCTTCAGCGTCTAATAAGTTGAGAATACAGGGCGGTAATAAGTAAGGAAGAATTATAAAAAAAATAAAAAAATAAAGTTTTATACTTAAGAGTTTTTTGAACACGCTACAATACCAAGATAAAAACTTTTAAAAAATTAAAAATTAGTTATTGTGACGTAACTATAACAGTTAGACATATGCTGTCGCGGCATTTTTTGTAGATATTTATATATTCTTCAAAATCATAGTACATTATTTTATTCTATAATCAATAGTATTCTCAGCGCACGCGATGTAAGGATTTAAGGTCATTTTTGGTTACATTAATGGTATTTTAGTAAGGATCCCTATTTTTAACTTCCCGCCAAAAAAAATTAAAATTTTTTTTAAAATCGGGAAGTTATTGGTTTTACCCCGTTTTTTGAAAATCGAGTTTTCATCGGATCTCAAGGTTTTGAGGTATTTGGAACCTCCCCTGACAATTTTTACGCGGGTGTCTGTATGTCTGTATGTACGTGTGGATGTGTGTGTGTGTGTGTGTGTGTGTGTGTGTGTGTGTGTGTGTGTGTGTGTGTGTGTGTGTGTGTGTGTGGATGTATGTAAACCTCTTATAACTTTTAAACGGCTTGACCGATCGAAATGAAATAAAACGATTTCCAAAGAGTTTCATCTAACTTAGACTCCCTGTAAGCTTGAGCCGATTCGAACCGGTAGATTTTGAGAAATTTCAAAATAACGGAAAAAAACAATTGGTAAAAATGATGTTTTTTGGGCATATCTTTTTGGCTATTACATTGATCATTTCCATAACCTAATCAGCTCTTAAGCTTAAAAAAAACGTCGAATGCCGTTTTGCAAATTAAAATCGGTTAATTCGTTCGTGAGATATCGTTGTCGAAAAATTTCAAAAAAAGTGTTTTTTTTTAATAACTTTCAGGTTTTTCTACTAATCGATTTTCACCCCCAGTAACATTTTTAGGTCTCAAAAAACTGCGTCGAATGCCATCTTGAACATCAAAATCGAATAACGCGTTAAAAAGTTATGGCTTTTTAAACATTTCAAAAAAAGTCAAAAACGTCAAAATACGTCACGTTACTATAGCTTTGCGGTTAAAACTAGCGGGAAGTTGCAAGGATGGCCTTTAAGGTCAACCTCTTTTCGAATTTTTTTTTTAAATGAAACATAGCCTATGTCACTCGGGAATCGTGTACCTTGCCAACGGTGAAAGAATGTTTGAAATCGGTCCTGTAGTTTCGGAGCCTATTAATTTCAAACAAACAAACAAAAAATCAAACCTTTCCTTTTTATAATATTGGTATACATTATTTCCCTAATAGTGGCTAATTAATAAACGTAAGATTCCGAATGGATTTTTAAAAAACTTTATTCGAAAATTACAACTTAAAATAATAAAATGATTTGAATTTTACTTTAAGACATCTCGTTTAACACTGAATCTGAATATAAAATTTAAAATTATAAAATAATATCTACTTTTAGTTGAAACAATAATAAAAGATTTCTTAGAAATTGTCTTTATCGTATTATGGCTTTGCATTTCTGCTTAATTGCCAAATCGCGCTGCACCTGCAGGTTCGTAACTGGCTATTCCTAGACATAATATTAAACTTATCTTTTATTTATAACCAAATAAATTTAAAATCCGTAAAATGATACGTATTCTAATTTAAAGAAAATTATATGAGGATTAGTGGTAGAGAAAGAGCGTAAAATCTTATAAAACAACTACAACAGAATATCGATTCATTTTTTTTAAACAGTAAATACAAAGTATTAATTACGTAAAGAGATAAATAGTACATACTCCTGTATAAAAAGGCAATTAACAGTCTTAGATATTCATTTAAATTGTAAAGTTTGTAACAGAGATAAATTAACACGTAAATCCATATTCGATGTATTTTCATCTAACTTGTAAAGTCATACATCACTTGCAACAGATGGGTTTGTTTTGTCGTCTACGAAGAAGAGGTAATGGTTTTTCAATGTCGGCAATTACCTAGTCCGAATGGTGCCAGTGCATTTATTGGTGTAGATTTGTTTACACCGAACACAAAAATAACATATCTACTAGGTATGCTATTTATAAAGCTGTTTTGTTAGTGATTACCAGAATATGAAACAGAAGGAAATTGATATAAAATAGAAAAAGTTGGGTTAAATAAATGTCCAAATAATCCAAATCTTTGTACTCTTATGCATGGATATTTACGATTTTATTTAAGTTATTATTAATAAATAACTGTTTTTGTTATTTATAAATCTTACTCCTAAGTAATACACTAATATATTTCGTACTGTTATCTTGTATTTAAGTGGATAACAGTAGGTAGACCAAATCAAGTTATGGTAGTTATTTTTGTCTTTTCAGTTTTGCATATAGCCATAAAGACAAAAATATATAGACTAAAAGTGCTACCATAATGGATACACTTTTGCATAATTTCAAACCAATTGGTAAAACAGTTATTCCAGTCTTAAGTTGACATCTGCAAAGTCGCTGTTTAAAAGATGGCTTCTTCTGACGACTGCAATCATTGCCCACGAATTGAACTTTTAATCTTTGTAAAGAAGTCGTTGGGTTTTAACTCGGAACTATATGGTGAATGTTTTAAAAATTTTGTCCAAAATCTCGATTGTCTTTTAGGTAGTGTACGAACTTGCATTGTCCTGATGATGATTCGCCGTTGTGTGCTGCTATTTCAGAATTTCGCGATAACTTCTGGTAAACAAACGTTTATTTACCAATCATGAGTAACCGTTCTTTGATCTTCTAAAGCAATTGTTGCCACATGACTAGATTTTGACAACTAAAGTTGCTGTTTATTTTTCAACTAGCGGCCGCCCGCGACTTCATCCGCGTGGACTTTAGTTTTTTGCCACCGAGTTCATTTGCAACCCCTATTTGCAAATCCTTAGGGATGGAATTTAAAAAAGTAATTTCTTAGTACACCACTACGTAATAAAACAAATTTATTCTCGAATTTTCAAGACTCTACGCGTCTATCGACAATGTCATGTCGGCCAGCAGCAGCGTGCTATCGTCTCACCGCTCCACACACCCCGCTCAGTAAAGCGCGAGTGGTATTAGACTATTATTATTTTAAAACTTTAAAAAATTGCATGCTATATGCCTGCAAAATCTCAGCCCGATCGGTTTGAAATTGACAAAGTTTCATACAAACTTTCGTCCCTATTTTATCCCTTAAGGGTGGAGTTTATCAAAATTATTTTTTAGGGGATGCCTAAGTCATAGTAGCTATATGCATGCAAAATCTCAGCCCGATCGGTTTAAAACTGACACAGTTTCATACCAACTTTCATCCCTATTTTATCCCCTTAGGGGTGGAATTAATCAAAATCCTTTCTTAGGGGATGCCTTCGTTTCATACAGTTTCATACCAACTTTCATCCCTATTTTATCCCCTTAGGGTGGAATTAATCAAAATCCTTTCTTAGGTGATGCCTTCGTCATAGTAACTATATGCACGCAAAGTTTCAGCCCGAACGGTTTAAAATTGACAAAGTTTTATACAAACTTTCATCCCCTATTTTATGCCCTTGGGGGTGGAATTAATCAAAATCCTTTTTTAGCGGATACCTACGTCATAACATCTACCTGCGTGCCAAATTTCAGCCCCATCCGTCCAGCGGTTTGAGCTGTGCGTTGATAGATCATACAAACTTTCATCCCCTATATTATCCCGTTGGGGGTGGAATTAATCAAAATCCTTTCTTAGCGGATGCCTACGTTATAACATCTACCTGCATGCCAAATTTCAGCCCCATCCGTCCAGCGGTTTGGGCTCTGCGTTGATAGATCACTATATCAGTCAGTCAATCAATCAGTCAGTCAGTCAGTCACCTTTGAGTTTTATATATAGTAGTAGTAGTAGTAGTAGTATTTATTTCAGTTAATACACAGTTGTGTTTACAATCGTCAAAATATTTTATATATATATATTCCTATTTTAGTCACATTCATAGAATAAATAAAAACAATATAAAATGAAATAAAATAACTTTAAAAAGACGGGGAAAACAGTTAAACAATATACAACACTTTAAAATACTAATAAAACAAAATTTGTTAAAATTGAATAACCAGAAATTCAATACTGGTTCAAGACCCAGGTGACATGTTTAATCCGTTCAAAAAAATCATTAATATTGTAAAGACACATGTCCTGCATTGTGGATTTTAATATATGTTTAAACTTTCCCACAGGCAAATTTTGAATTGCCGGTGGGAGAGCATTAAAAAATGGGACTCCTATAACACGTGACTTGTTTATTCTTGTCCTCGTAGGTACAATTTGATGTTTCCCTCTTGTTTCATACGTGTGTATATCTGAGTGATTAGTAAAGCTGCTTCTATTAGTTTTTACAAATATCAAATTTTCATAAATAATTAGTGAAAAAAGAGTCATTAAACGTAGTTGTTTAAATAGAGGCTCACAAGAGTCCTTAAAATTTGCCCGTGCAACTGAACGGACTGCAGCTTTTTGAATTAAAAAAACTCTTTGTAATAATGTGAAGCTGGCATTACCCCAAGCTAGAATTCCATATTTCAAGTTTGAATAAAATAAACCATAGTATGCAGTAAGTGCGGCGTCTGTATTAATTATATTTGATATTCTACGTATAGCATATACTGTTTTAGACAATTTGTTACATAAGTTGTTTATTTGAGAATTCCATGTGAGTTGCGAATCAATATATATTCCCAAAAATTTTATGTTTACTGTTTCTGCTCTTCCCTGATTTAAGCTGAATACACATGTTTCAGTTTTGTTTTCATTTAAATACAATTCATTGCTATTAAACCAGTGCTTAGCTTCTCTGATAATGTTATTTATACTCCCTTTTATATCACAACCATCCTCGCAATGACATGAGAAATTAGTATCGTCTGCAAACATGGTAGTTACAAGACTGAGAACAGTACTGTTCCTCGCTTTCATATATGATGGTAAATCATTGGTGTAAATTATAAACAGTAGAGGTCCTAATATAGATCCTTGCGGAATGCCTCTTTTTATCGTTAATATTTTGCTGTTCTCGTTTTTATAATAAACTGTTTGTTTTCTGTTTTGTAAGTAGGATATAAATAAGTTTTTTGCAATTCCTCTAATGCCATACATTTCTAATTTGTGAATAAGTTGCATATGACTAACACAATCAAAAGCTTTTGAAAGATCTGTAAAAATAGCAATACATTGCGATTTTTTCTCAAAAGCTTCTTGTATATTATTTATCACTGCGAGAATAGCATCTGTAGTATTTTTACCCTGCCTAAATCCAAATTGTTCAAAACAAAACAAGTTAAATTTTTCAAAGTAGGCTATAATTTGCTTTGCTATAGCGCATTCAAGTATTTTAGAAAAACTCGGTAATATATGAATTTGGCGATAGTTATCCGGCAGTGATTCATCTCCTTTTTTATAGAGAGGTAAAACCTTTGATATTTTATATAGTTCGGGAAAAGTTCCTTCACTAAAGCAGCAGTTAATTATATTAGTAATTGGAACTGTGATGTTTTGATAACAGTTTTTTATTAAATATGTATTAATATCATAAATGTCAGAGCTTTTTTTTGATTTTAAGCCCTTAATAATGTCAATGACATCTTGTTCACTTACAGGTCCAAAGAAAAAAGAGTTACATTGAATTTTGTCCATATGGTTCATAGGTACATTACTTTCGATTTGGATATTCTCAACAATTTCAGATGAATTATTTACAAAATGTTCATTAAATAGATTCAAATCAATGTCTACATCAGATTTACTTTTATGTCTTCCTGATTCATTATTAATGATTTGCCAAATTGTTTTAGGTTTGTTTTCTGAGTGGTTAATTTGTTGTAGAAGGTTATTTTGTTTGTTTTCTTTAAGTAATGCATGATATTTATATTTCTCCTGTTTGAGAAGTGTTTTATTGTATTCACTAGATTCGTAAAAGCAAAACCAAAATTTATCGCCGCTAACAATACTATAAATGTTTTTTGAGCTTCCTTTGTTAAACCGTTTTAATGTTTTTCGACACCAAATTACGCAAACTGCTTTTAGCTCGTTTGTGAGCAAATGGGGGATTTAACGAGAAACCCACTTTGTAACTCCCAGTTCTTGATGTATAATCATTTGGATCGAGGTCTTTGAAATGCCCAAAGATGCTTCTTTCACCCGGTATGTTACACGGCAGTCATCCTTAAGTAGCTGATGAACCGCATCCATGTTTTGCTGTGTGGCTACTGTTTTAGGTGAACCTAGCCTGTATTCGTCGTTGAGACTGAAGCGACCACGTGGAAATTTGAAATACCAACGGGAAATAGTAGACTGGTGTGGGGTTTTGATTCCCAAATACAGAAATCATTTTAGCGAGACATATAGCCGCTTAGAAGGCACCGCCAATAGAACTTTCAGACACAAATCTAACCTCAATCTTTTGCTAACATAAATCCAGAGTTTAATTATGTCGGTCAAAAATGGATCTGGGTCGAGAACATTTTTGAGCATTTTTTTGTATTTTTGCAGTGGATTATCCCAACAGCAATATACCGCTAGAATGTTTAGGAATGAAGCATCACACCAGTCATCTATTTTCCGCTGGTAAAGCGAATTGCAATGTGGTCTCAGCGACGAATCCAGAGTAAGTCCATCCAAAACAGCAGTTACACAGCAACACATTAATGCGGATCTTCAGCTAATTAGGGATGACCGTGGTGTAACATACTAGAAGATAGAGGCATCTTTAGGCATTCCAAAGGTCTTGTTTCAAAAGACCCTACATGAAGAACTGTGTGTTACGACGGTGGGTTTCTGTTGGATCGCTTATTTGTTTAGAGAAGAGCGGTTCGCGTCAATTGGTGTCGAAAAACATTGAAACAGTTCAACAAAGGAAGCTCAAAAATCGTTTATAGTATTCTTAGCAGCGATGAATCATTAAATTACTCCTACAAACCGGAAAATATACGCCAATATACTGAGTTTTTGTAATTCATACTAGAAGTTTTTGTAATTTTTAGAAGAACTACATTTACTTATGTCGTTTATATAGGGGATGTAGAGGACAGGCTTTAAAACACCACATTGTTTGTTTGTGTTGTCTTACGCTATTTAGTGTTAGTACCTATCTGTTAAAGCATTCATTAAGCAAATGAATTGTACACTATTAAATTACTTGAAATGCCTGTAAATGACCAAATATTATACTTCGGTAATGAAAAAATACGACTGCTATGTTTTGGGCTACCATTTAAAATGCACTTCAGAATATGACAAGAATAAAGTAAAAACGAGGTTTGAATTTTCGTTTGTACATGGAAAGTATAGAAATTCCAGACAAAATTTCATTAGTTACCTACAGAAGTGCATTCTGTCCTTTTTTTTGTCCCATTCAAGATCATCTAACTTCACTACTCGTTCCTCTTCTTCTTTTTTTTTCTTCATCTTTATCTTCTTCACTTTGCTTTTGAACATGGCTAGTATCTTTCGTCTCATGCTTTTCACACACGTGAAAATACCAACTGCATCGTTTTTATTTTTTTATTTATTTTCCTTTCCTTAAATTTAGTAGACCTTGCATAAAGATATAGAGAAAAGTACAATAATTATAATTAATTCGTGATGAATTATTTCGACATAACAGGTCGATAGGAGTATGCTGAAACAAACAACTGTAGCGCAAAATTATATATAAGTGTCTCAGTAATATGTAATTAATTCAAACGATTTTTTATTATTCGTTTTGCTCCTCGCAAGGGTATCACTCCACATTGACCGACACAAACAAGTGACGTGTCACAGAAAGTTTGAAGTTTTTTAGCCCTTAGTTCTTATTACCCAAAAGACCTTATTATCCGAATCTACCTTAAAAATGTGAATCCCGACTTACAAATGTGCATTTCGATTTATGTTTGTGTCTTCTAAATTACAATTGTAAATTTCGACTTACAATTGTAAATTTCAGTTTAAAGCTGTAAGTTCTGAGTAACAATTGTGAATTTTGGCTGACAATAATGAATTTCGACTTAAACTTATAAGTTACTACTTAGAAATCTGAATTTCCACTAAAAATTACTTACTTAGGTCTTTTTACCCGTCAGGCTTTATTATCTGCATCTACTTCAGAATTGTGAATTTAAACATACAAATCTACATTTTAACTTGTGAATCTAAATGAATTACAATTGTAAATTCCGACTTACAATTGTGAATTTCGATTTAAACTTGGCTTATAAGTTAGAAATGTGAATTCAGTCTTTTAAGTGTTAATTACGTTTTTTTTTTAAATTGCTAGTTCTAAATAGCAATTGTGAATTTTGGCTGACAGTAATAAATTTTGACTTAAAAACTTGTGAGTTGCTGCTTAGAAATCTAAATTTCAACTTAAAATTACTCACTTAGGCCTTATTATCAGACAGGCCTGACTACTGGCATCTGGCATCTACTTTAGAATTGTGAATTTCGACTTGTAAATGTGCATTTACCCACCACTCATTTTAACCTATAACTCTGTCAGTAAGTGTCAAATTATTATTATTAATTGAGTTATAGTTTCATTTACTAAACTAGTGGAGTAAGTAAATAGAAACCTGTATTATTATGTTGATTACCTACAGTTTTCATTAAATTAAACTAACATTTGACATTTCTCAGACAGAATTGTCTGTGAAATCGAATATTTTTGACAACTTATACCAACATTTAAATTGTATATTTGTTATTTTAAGTTTTATACAAAACCATTTAGTAAGTCGTGGGTAAAGCATAGTACTTCACTATGGAACAAATTGCATATTTAGCTCGTTTCTTTAGCCCCTTCGCTCGCAAGCTCGCTCATGGGCCAAACACACTCGCTGTAATATACAATTTACTCCACTCGTAAAGTAATATACTATTAAACTCATGTTTGTGAGTTCTAAAATGCAATGGTAAATTCCTACTTACAATTGGGAATTTCAAATTAAGTTCTGGTCTGCAAATGTAAAATCCGACTTTTAAGTGTGAATTCAGATTATTTACAATTGCGAGTTCTAAGTAACAATTGTGAATTTTGGCTTACAATAATTAATTTTAACATAAACTTGTGAGTTGCTACTAAAAAATGTGAATTTTCAATTAAAA
The DNA here is from genome assembly GCA_964028335.1 of Altica lythri. Lineage (NCBI taxonomy): Eukaryota > Metazoa > Arthropoda > Insecta > Coleoptera > Chrysomelidae > Altica > Altica lythri. Next base: position 29,114,750 of record OZ034807.1, read on the forward strand.
CTACTTACTTAGGTTTTTTAACCCTACAGACCTGATTACTCGCATCTACCTTAGATTTGTAAATTCCAAATTATAAGTAACTATTTCCACTTATGTTTGTAAGTTCTAAATTACAATTTTAAATTCTGAATTAGAATTGTGAATTTCGATTTAAACTTGTAAGTTCTGGGTCGAAATAGTAAATTTCGACTTTTAAGTTTAAATTACGATTTTCGAATTACAAATTTCAACATACAAATGTGCATTTCGACTTATGTTCGCCAGTTCTAAATTACAATTGTAAATTCCGACTTACGATTGTGAATTTCGATTTAAACTTGTAAGTTATAGGTTGCAATTGTGAATTTCGACTTTTAAGTGTTACGTAGGTAATTACGATTTTCGAATTACAAATTCCATATTATAAATGTGAATTTTGACTTATGTTAGTGAGTTCTAAATTCCAATAGTAAATTTTGACTTACAGTTGTAAATTTTATTTTAAACTTGTGAGTACTGGGTTGCAATAGTGAATTTCGAATAAAAAATGGAATATTCGGATTTTTTACAATTGTGAATTTTGACTTACTATAATTAATTTCAACTTATGAATTTCCACTCTAAATATTGAAAATTCCGCATTACATTTGTGTTTTTTAGAAAATAAGCACAATTTACAAAAAGAACTTTTTATAATAGAAAGTTTTTTACTGATTTATAGGTCATATTTTGTGTCATCTCAACAATGCACAGCATCCCTGATTTTGCAAAAATATTAAGTCATACAACGCTGTGATTGATCATAGAGAAGATTGTTTCCTTGTTAACAAAATCAAGGGTAGTTGTATCTAAAAACTTTCTAAAACAGTTTATTTTATTACCAGTTAAAATAATAATTACTGTTTTCACATGTAAGAACAAAAAAAAAAAAAAGAAAAAAAAACTTCTCTGTCGCGTAATCGATCCCATTATGATAACATAACAGATCTGTCACAAGTGGACTGATCCGCAGCCTAACCAACTACGCTACGAACGATTTATTTAATAACTTTCAAAATAATATTATCTATACACAACTTAGATCATGTTTAATATCAATTCGGTATAAATTTCGAAATCTATGTATATGCCTAAACACACTTGAAACATGCATTGTCATCCAGTTCTTAGCTATCCTGAAAATTTCAGAGCTATAGGTAGTCGGGAAATAGGTTTAAATTCGATTACAAATTCCACGGAATGACACAGAGACACAGAACACGGCGAAAATATAAAAAACTTTCTAAAAAATGATACGTCTTTGTAGAATCTACTTTGTTTTAAAATAAATTGTCGATTTTAATCAAGCTGCTTGTTATAGCTTATTTTATTGCAGTTTTATTGGTCTTTAATCCGTTCTAGCCAAGTATGAATATGGCAATATCGGAAATCAGAAAAGGTAGCTAACAATTTCATCTCATGAAACATTTACGATTATATCGGTTGCAAAGTAGGTTAGTTCGATCTAAACACAACCAACTAATGGTATTGCTCTGTCGACTGGGTTTGTGCGATATGAAATATCGATGGCATGACCGCAAAATACTTGGAAGTGTAAATAACTCAGAACGAACTTTACTAACGCGATATCTATCGCATTGATATCAATATTCCAGATATGTTTTTCTTTTATCCACTTGATGTCTAGAACTGATATGGCAAATAAAAGAATTGGATTAGATTTTTAACGATTAGTTTGCTATATATACGTCGATTAACGTAATGTTGAAGTGAGTAAATATCAACAAAAGTTTACCTCATAAATAGTTAATTTGCTTAGTCAACAACACAAACTATAATACAGTAATATTGGTACAAAAAAAATTCTAATAAAAATTAAAAGTTATTTTCATTTATGAACAATGAACATATCCTCCTTTTTTTAGAAATATTTTTTTACCTTTCTTATAATACGAGATCTGTCGAAAAATAAACAAAATAGTCCCCTTCAGATTCAATACAGCGATTTGCACAAGGATTTCAGCTCATTGAGTGGCATGTCCTTCAAAATGGTTGTCGACGCCTTTGGGATAGAATCTACGTACCTACCTTAATGGGCAAATGTAGTCTACCGAACAGAAAAAAGTCGCACAGTGCCATATCCGAAGAATATGGGAAGTTGTTGATAGTTAAAATGCCATTTTTGTGTCAAACAATCGAAGTGTGGATCGATGTGATGGTGCGTCAGCTTCCTTCTTCGCGATATTGGAAGGAATTATTTGTGAATCATTCCCTTCGAATCGTAGAAACAAATCAGAATTGTCTTCATTTTTTTTCGGATTTGGCTCGCTTGGGTGCTTCCATGTGGAACTTTGCCGCTTAGTTTTGGGATCGTATTGAAAACACCACGTTTCGTTATCAGTTACTATGTTGTACAGAAAGTATTTATCTTTCTTGGTCTTTTTAATGATGTCTCTCGAATGTTGAATTTGAAGCATTTTTGGTCATCATTGAGCTTGTGCGGAAAAAACTCTGAATATACCTTTCACATGCACAAATTTCCGGTCAAAATGCGATAGATCAAATCTTTCGAGACATTTAATTCCATTTGCATGTATTTCAATAAAGATTTTGGCTCAAGACGCACTTTTTTGACAGTTTCTGGCGTAATCACAAATTTCGGCTGGCCAACATGTTCGTTCTCTTCCAGTGACTCACCATCTTCTTTGAACCGTGTAAACCACTCGTGGACTCGGCTAATAGATTAACCATCATCACCATACGCTTGTATCAACAATCGATGCGTTTCGGTAAACGTTGTACCAATACAAGTAAGGGTGCGACAACTCGGCGTGAAGTAGTTTGATTATCATGAAATTTTAACAGAACATCAATAAAAGGTGTACCTATCGAACGATAGCCCCAGTAGTATCGGATATTTAAGTTTACTTTGCGACAGACCTCGTGTATGTACTTAATGATTGATTGATTAAGTGTCAAATGTGGCATGAGTTAAATCAAGATGATCAAAAAATTAAGTAACTATTAATGCATATGTGGCTAAAGTGATTAAATGTGTTACCGGCTGGCTATAAGTATAGATTGCAGATTCGAGTAATACCAGATGTGATTTTTTCGATTTTTTTATAAAATAATTTTTCTATGTATAATTTCTAAATTTTAAAAGTAGGTAGGTACATAGTAACGATTTGCACTGTATTGTAGTAATTTCTAATAAACAAAAATCTATTTATTTTGTATTTATATTGAAACAGTATAATTAAATAAGGAAAGGACCTTTACTTAAAAATGTTATGATTTAGTGACTGTTTTTCTAGCTCCAGTGTCTACCACGTCTACCAGCACGCTAAAGTTCTTTCTATCAATGAGGTCATAAGCTACTTAAGTGGTGTCGCAGAGTGGCCAACTTAATGGGGTGAGGGGCTTCGGGATTGTTTGGGGTCGATGTCGCCCTCCAGCACCCCATTGGTGGGCACCTTCTTTTGGAATGAGCATCTCATTCCTCTGAATCGAATTGTTTCAGGTAATTTGGCCAGGAAATCTTCCCGTTGAAGGTCGGCGGTTTCATCGTCGTGGATGGTGTATGATTTGTTTGCGGCGACAAGCTTCCAGTTCTCGTTTAATCTTCCCTCTCTCGGACTACATTTGATTGTTGATCTCGTCTACTTTAACCAAATTATTCACCAAAATCGTAACAGATTTACAGCCCTGCTGGAATACATCTAAGAAGTTTTACAATGACAATAAACTATTTGAACTAGCCTTAACTGCTAGTACATCCCCTAATATCGTACAAACGAATATTCTCGTATTTCCTAGAATCATGATCTAACCTAATTGCTACATTCTAGAAAAATTTTGAATACTCTGGAAGACAGTCACTAAAACATAACCTAAAAACAGTATTTTAAGTAAAGGTCCTTTCTTTATTCGGTTATCCCGGTACAATATTTTATAAAATAAAGCTGGCTTTAATATATCTTAAAACTATTTCACTCTATATTTCAAACACCGCTTTTTTCCTCTAGAAGAAGTTTCTACTTTAAAAAGTCCTTACTAATTTCAATTAAATCAAATAAATATGTTACCAATTCTAAAGAACATACTAGTTAAAAAAATAATTTATGAGTATAAAAAAATATTCGGAAATAAAAAAAATTCCTTTATTTTTTTAATTTCTTTAAAGAATTTGCATTTGAAATATATACAGTATTAAATCTAAGTGGAAAACGTTTTTAAAATCCTAATATTATAAGCAACTGTTGATGTAGATGTTGATGGAGATTTTTATTCTAATTTTGTGGCTTAATTTTTACTTCGTTGAGCCCATGACAGGGGTTTGAGAGATTCGGTTTAAATTAAAGTGGAAAGAGGAAAAAATGACAAATTCTTTTCCAGTTGACGATATTAACTGATTCCGGAAGAAATTAAATAATTTTTGGTTTAAACTTTGTTACCAGCTGTAACTGACAGAAAATAAAAATAATGTATTTGAAAAATATTTTCGTTAAATTATAATTTTCTTTCTATTCATTACACATTACCCAGTGAATCCGTTAACGGTCTTTTTGTATTTATTTTTTTCATAATTTTGTGTTCACAAAATTTTGAATTTGTTTAAATATTTTTAAAAAATCCTGGTTTTTATTTAAATTTTCAAAATACTGCACTACTGAGATATTTTTAATTAATTTTTTTTAAATTTGTTGTTAAATCTATGAGAAAAATAAATTTTCTTGTTAATTTTTGCAAGTAATAAAAATACTCTACAGTCCTCTTTAATGCTCTAAAAGCTCTAAGAAATGACCTACAAGCTCCAAAGAAGCAGTTTTTCAGTTTTTCTTGACATTTTTTTATGAAGTAATGGAAATTCTCTACAAGTTCGAACTATGCAACTAGAGGAAACAGTTTTCGAGTCGCCTAAAACAAGTACTTAAAATTTTTTTCAACTTATTTAATGCAAGCAACTCCACTGAATTTTTAAAGAACAGCTGTTGTATCCATAACAAATTCAATACTTACTAGTGACATTTTTCCGATCTTTTTTTCAATGGTTTTCTTATCAAATCGCAAAAATTTCTAATTTTTAAATGGCGTTTTGTTTACTTACACGTTGTCTTACCAACTTGAATAATGTAAGATTACTAATTATAGATTTGCAGTTTAAACTTTGACCGCGAGGATAGGTACGCCGTTTACAGTCAAGTCGGTATCTTTTGTTCGATTCAGCAAAATCCTTTATTTTCTCGTTTGACAGCGGGTGACTTTTCTCCTCAAATACATATTGAGTCGTTTTTTATTGTATCATATTAATTTTTAGCTATTGAGAGTTCTAAAAAATAAAGTTCTATAGAAACTAACTTTGTAGAATCAATTCAGCCAAATATCAGTTTAGTGTCCTTTATTTATTAAATCAGTAGCGAGTTTTACACGTGTTTTTAAAAATTAATTTACTCTTCATACAATAGAAAATCAGATTTGGTTGGAACTGATTTTACTTGGAACTAATTTCAAAAAAAAATTGATTTATGATTTGTCCGTTTCTCTAGTTAATACTACTATATCTGTCGAGGGGGACCTACCTAAAATTTAAGAGCCGAGAAGGAGACTAGAACCCAACAGCAATTTTAGAGGAATACCATATTGTTCCAATTAATTGTGTTAAATCTAAGTAATTTTTTTGAATATTTATGGAAAAAGTTTCTAAAATATTTCAGATGAGTAAAATTTAGTATATTTAAATTTTTAAGAATAAATTTAAATTTAAAAGATATAAATAAAACAATACACAGGAGCAAATAGTAGAAAAAGAAGCCAGAAGTAGATAGCTGGTAGAGAAACAGAAAAAAGGAGAGGATCCACAGCAAAAAGAATTTAGTCGTATTTTTGTTAGTTTTTTTTTAAATGATCTTAATTGCAGAATCCACAACCCGAAGATTTTTATTAATTGGGAGGAATCCAAGAGGGGGAATTCCATATCAATATATATTGAAATGGATCTCCTCTGTGGGAAAACCTTCCAATCAATAGAATTTTTAAGTTGTGGATTCCGGCACCTACAAATTAATTGCTATTACGAAAAATAAAATTTGCTTTCCTTTCTTCCCATCCCACTTCTTTTTAACTCCTTCTTCCTGCTGCTTAACTTTCTATCTTTTGTACCTCTGCTCTACCACTATTTAGCTCTGGCTTCTACTCCGAATTGTTCCTTCTTTTTTGTTTAATGATATTTTTTTAATTGTTTATTACTATCTTTTTCAAATAAAATTCATTTCATCATTTTATTCCATTTTTTCTTTTATTAACATTTCATGACATTTTTCAAATTTAATTTTTGACAATCAAATCCATAGCAACAAAACAAAACTTAACAAAAACATACCTATTCAAATATATATCTAAATGATATATTTTTTTAAATAAATCCTAACAAAATTAAGCTTACTCTTGACTGTACATCGTTTAAGCACATAAAACAGCATGAAAGTTATATAATCATTTAGATCGACAAAACGAGCGTGCCGTTCCCTTTCAATTTAATCGGATTTGCTGTTTTCATTAATCCTCTTTTTGTTTCTTTCGTGTTGGACCTTCTCGTAGTTTTAACACTTAAAAAATTTAACTTCAGCTTTTTTTAAGATTTAAAGGCGTGGAACGGAATTTGTTCTTTTTCTCATTTTCCATTTCCGTTTTTTTTTGTCGATGTGATTAATTCCAAATTAGGTTTAGGTATAAGCATGGGCCTTATTCTATGGGTAATTTATCTTTTATATTTAAATGAATTTTTATTAATGTTTTATTAAGAATCGAGTTTGTTTTTCTTTATATCAGATTAATAAAGTTTTTGAAATAAATTAAATTACTTTTCAAATTTTGGTAATTCTACATGAATTACAAAATACAGACACTTATTTCTGAGTATATTAAAAAGGTATAAAAAATTATAACGAAAATAGATGCTTTATAATGAAAAGTATGTGGTTACCCAAAAGCAGTATAATTTAGTGCCGTCTAATGTCGATAAATTGGTGAAAATTTGTTCGAAAACACTTAGCCGGCTCGCACACCGGAGCAATATGCAACTAGCAACATTCAATAAGCAATATTATCGCCAATGTGTTTTTTCCATTATATTTTTGTTGACCTCGCACACCGATGCAATACGATATCGCTATCGCCTTTCTAGAGCAACATATTGAAACACTTATGGGGACTTTTACACATTTTATTTACAAAATTGTTAAGATACTCAGAACTCTGCTGGATAACGTCTAACTACTTGACAATACAATGAACTCTTGTGAATATTTGAACTTGAACTGACGTTAACGCCCATACATCCCCTTATATACAACTTTATTTAATCTAGTCAGTGTGTTTAGATCTTTCTAAAATTTTCTAGAAACATTATTTAATCTAGTCAGTGTGTTTAGAAGTTTCTAGAATTTTCTAGAAACATTATTTAATCTAGTCAGTGTTTTTAGAAGTTTTAAAAATCAACTGTCAATAACAATCTTTCAAATTAAGGTCCCTTCACGGTTATCCCGTTACAATATGTTGCTAGCAACCCTACGTGCTGGTTGAAAAGCAACTATATCTCCCATAATTTGCCAATATATTGTTCATCAAGCAGAGTTAGATCATTAAGGGTTTTAATTTTACACCCAACATGTCAGTTGATGGCAATAGGAATTCGTCTTTAAAAGAACAATTATATAATTTTTTTATATTTTTTAGTTTTTTCAATAAAATACTTTTTTATGTACCTATATTTAAATATTTTCGATAGCTTCTTTGTGGCATAATAACATCTATTTACTTCTTTATTTGGGGATCTTTTTGCCACTAAAACAAACTTATAAAAAATATAAATCAATATTTGATCTTGATGGATATGTCAAATTTGTCAAGGGTCGTCTTTTAAAACTGAAAATGCCTAACAAAAATGAAAATATATTTTTTTAATGTTTCTAAGCTTTCGACAACCAGATTGGTTTTCGTTTTCAAAGATAAAAAAAAATTATTCTATACTTCTTTATGCATGTTTTATTTAATTTAATCAATTTAATGTGATTAAAAGTTGTTCCTGTCAGCTGATCGCATATCTGTAATTGGTGTCTTGTTTAGTAATATGACGTGTTATCAGCTAAACTAACGTTTCAAAAGTACTTGGACTCATTCGGTAACAGTTTTGAAACTGTGTGGGATGCGTCTTTATTCTGGAGCACATATACTGGCTCCATGTTTACTCAACACTTTAAATGCTGGATGAATCCAATATCGTCTACTTTTTCTTTTATTTCTCCTTCAAATTTGCCACAACATTATCACATCGTCTTCATCAGACAACATTTTCAACAAGTGATTTTTATTGCATTGGTGTGCGAAGTACAACAAAATATGTTGCCTGTTGCTAGTTGCTAGTTGCATCTTGCTCCGGTGTGCGAGCTGCCTCAGTTATAACTTGGTTATTCGAAATTAATTGCTCAGAAACAGTTACTTGACTAAACATTTAATCGGCTAATAATTGCCCACATAAACACTAATTCGAACTCAATTTTGTAACGTTAAAATTTCCTAAAGGGCGTTATTTCCCTTGCTAAATCACAGGTCGTGGGTTACATTTTAAGAGTATTGCCAGTCTCCCCCAAACGTGTAATTTAGGGCACCAAAGTACAAACTCCACAAATTATACTCAAACACTTTTTTTAAATGATTTTTTACGTATCTATACCTGGATTAACATTCACATGGCATTGACGTCATTTGACGTATATGCAAGTAGACCAATACGCGGTAGGAATGAAGCGTAGTTGCCAGGTTTAACTTAGAAAGACTTACCGGGTATTGGTTCTACTTGCATATGCGTCAAATGACGTCAATGCCATGTGAATGCAAATCCAGGTATAATGATTTCAACGAAGACGATCAAGAATTAATTATTCTGTTATTTCATTAATGGAAGTCTTCGGAAACCCTTGAATTGACTTTTATGTATCGGTATCTACTGTATAGAAATGATTATTCTTTAGGATGAAATTTAGGATTAAATCTAGTAATTTAGTAACTCGGGTGGACCTTTTCGAATAAATTTGAATAAACCCTTAATAGAAACAAATAAGCAATAACCAATTTACAACCAAGTAGATTCAGTTTCTAACCAAATCGAATTTTTCCATTGAGAGTATATTAAAAAGTGTAAAAACGAGCCCTGACTTTGATGCCAGTAATTAAAAGCTAATGTTTGGGTAAAGTAAAACTACTTGATTTTGGTAAGTATGAAAAAATATCACTAAATTGTTGTCACGGGCTAATTTCGCGTTAGCGATAGATATCTTAATTTATAAACAAATTGTTTGCTTACCTTATGAGTTCTCCGTTATTAAGGATTAAATCAGTATTAGGAACAGGTTGATTTTAGTTCAGTTGTAGTTAATCACCAACTAATCCTTATATCCTGGCCACAAATTATTACTTATATTGTTTTGAAAGTGTATTTATTAAAATTCAGAACAAATGTTGGGTTAGGACGTTTGAACTACTGTCAAGGACCGAAGAAATCTTCTTTTCCTTTTTTTCGTCGTAGAACTTAGAATGTTGTCGTCTGCAGTTCGTTATTTTAGCATCCGACATCTAAAGATTGTATATGAACGAGAAATTGAGTAATACTGGGATTTTTGGTGTTATCTTGTTAAGTAATAAGATCTGTTGTTATTAAACGATTACTGTTTGCTCGTAAGTTGGTAGCTGTTGATCCTACGTTTATTGTCCTTACAGTAGTAGAGGCCATTTTCCTGTCTGACAGATTTTATCGAAAGTAAATGGTTTCTCTTTCTTTCCGTTATCTGCTTTCGAATAAGAAGGTTGTCGAATACAATCCAGAAGATTTTTGGTTTAAGTTTTAAATCGCGGGGAATCCGTAACAATTAATTTTGGATTTTTGAAACTAAACCTCATTTTCCATTTGAATCGTTGTTGGAGTTAGATTCTGTTGTTATTTTTGGACAGATTCATTGGAAAAGCCGCGTGTCGGATTTTTGTGTAATCTTCTGTGGTAAGTAAAATGCCTTTTATTCATGTGGTTTGTTCAATCCTTATGGTTTTCTCTTTTCTTGTTTTATTTCGGACGAAACGTAGACAGATCAAGAAACAGACAGTAGGTAGATTTGGAGATTTAAAACCGTTCAGACGGTGAGCTGTGGTAGAATTTCCGCAATTAGCAACGAGGAGATTGATTTACCCGTCTACCAGCTAGGGTGTCACTAGTTTAATGAAAGAAACCCTATCTTAATAGGTGAGTTACGAAATTTTATTTTTATAAGATTAATAACGCCATATGGTCACAATCTTGGTTGTAATATCTTTAGTTTGCATATGTATTTCTTTGTGTCTTATGTAGGTTATTAATGTGAAACTAGACGCCTTTTTGCTTATTTTTTTTTACTGTTATTAATTAATTTTATGTTAAATTTTGATTTAATTTATTGTTATAATTTTGTTGTGACTAGCGAGTCAAATTTAGGTTTGTTGAGTACATTTAAATCATTAGTTTTGCTCAATAATTGTAAATTCGGAGAAGTCAACTTCTAAATGTTGTATTATTCATTTAAATTCATTTTTGTTCTTTCATTGTAGTACAAATTTAAGTTAATGTGTTCAAATTGTATTAAAGTTATTAAATCAAACTAATTCAAGGAGTCATTAAAATCTGTTTAAGCTAATGTTAATACTAAATTACGATTTTAGGGTCCTAGATACAGGCGTAAGTCCTAGATACAGGCATAAATTCTAGTTACGGGCTTAAGCCCTAGAGATAGGCAGAATTTTGATTGCTGACCCTATACTTAGTACGAGTTTAAGTTATTGTGATTGGTGCAAGCCTATTGGTTCTAGAACAGGCTTGATTTTTGGTACCGGCCTAAGTATTGGAGAAGCCAAGGACTGCGGAAACTTATTTAGATTAACAGATAAGCTATATTAGATTAAGTCGTAACTAGTTAGTTAAGATTTATTTTTCTTGTTTATTTTTTTGTATTGAGTGTGATCACACATATCGATAAATTCAATTTTTAAAATCATTCATTAATTCTTTGTTTTTATATAAATATCAATAGCGTTGTCAAGCACGAGGCTTGACAGTTGTGTAAATTCTCAATTTTTTATTAAAGAAGGGTCTAGTTGATATTTTGTTTTATTTAGCTCACTTTATCGTTTTTTTTATTGTGTAATTCAAATAGTACTGGTTAAAATTTTGAATTTATTTAATTATCTCCAGTGGGTGAAGTGGTGCCTGGAACATCAGGGGTTTCCGATTTTAACCGTACAAATCGGTGGCGCGCTCACTTTATTTTGGCACTTACCCTCTACGGCTGAGCTGGGCATAATTTGCCAGTGGAGAAACCACCACCGAACTCAGCTGGAGTTGAATTTCAATTAGTTAATTTATTTATTTTTCTAAATTTGATTTTGTTTTTACTTACATTAAAATACGTGGCATAGTACATAAAATAATCAAAGAAAACATTATTAAAATCGAATTGTATTTCGAAGAGGTTTAACAAAAAAAGAAACCAGATTGGTTGAAGTACTAATCTGTATTGAGCCCACAATTAGTAATTACAACAATTACTGTAACACTGCTCAAGGCACATTTTCAACTACATCTATTGAACTAAGTAATTCTCACCGATATAGCTACGGCACCAATAGTATGTTGAAAGTATATCAGATTGATCGTTACAATTTAGAAATATATGTTTCTGTTTAAAAATTATATGGATGGAGTAACTATTGGAACTACTGAGGTTCCTTTAAGAGCCTTTAAGAACCTTTTAGCAAATTCATTTCTTGTATCGCAATTAAGCAAGCGTGGAAAAGAATTTTTTTTAATTCAAACAAAACATCGCTTAGTAAATAATCAATTATTTTCAATTAAAATTATTGTTTCTATATATAAACAAATTACTTTTTTTAAATTTCTTTTTATCATTAAATTGCTTCGGATTAGGTCTTTTGATATTCGTTACGTGAACGACGCGTGCCTCTCCTCACTATTCCGTTTCCGTTTCTCACTTATGTGACGTCATTTTTGCAATTAAGTTAGCGTGGAGTATCGATAAAATAATAACTCGAACGTGAAAAAATGCTCTCTTTCAATACAAAATTGCTCTATTAATTAGTTATTCTTTTAATTAATGGTTTCAAATTAAAATAACAAATATTATTTTTTTCTCTCTACAAATTGCATTCGGTTTAAAGTTTTCTTTTATCAATAATTATGAATTAATAAATTAATTAACTAATTAAAGATTAATTTTTATTTAAAAATAATCTTTAATTAATGAAAATAATTAATTACACTTTAAACTTGTTCTATATATAATTAAAAAAATGCTTAAATTTCTTCTTGTCGCTTTCGACCACCACATTCGTTGTTGTTTTTAAAGATACAAAATTATATATTTCTTCCTGCAATGCTTTTTTTGAATTTTCAATTTTTGATTTGTTTCTTTTTGTTCGTCAAAATTAAAAAGAAAATTAAACTAGGGAGATATAAAAAATTAAAAATTGTTACAAAGAAAAAACTAAACCAAAACGAAAAACAACCAAAATAACAAAAATAAGAAAAAATAAAACCGACAAAATATTACAGTTGTAAATAAAAGAATAATCTATAAAATCAAAAAATAATAATGGAAGCAGTTGGCACCCAACATGGGTTGACACAACATAAATACTGTCATGAAATCTTCTATCTCTTTTTTCTCCTGTATCTGTAACCAGAAACGCCAACACTATGCCAATTTTACATATTTCTTTCTCTATTTCTAAAAAATGCGTTCGACCTGAATCCGAACGCATGCACTAACCAACCTCAATCGAAGTTTAACAATCGTCTCGTTCTTAAACTAATCGGCAGGTAGCGACGGCGCGGTGACGGTGCCGTTTTGCCGCTTCCGTTTTCCACTGTTCGACGTCGCGACGTCAGTCGGTGCGACGCGTGCACACAAGCTGCCCAAAACGGCCTCAATTCACAGTGGCGCGCTACAATCTCGCGGCCCGCCTTGTGGCGGCTCGCCACGCCATCTGGCGTCTGAGAAGAACTGGATCGCATCCTGCTTGTCCCGATCCACACACCGATACGGACTCGTATGTAAACCGAACAATTTCAACACACCTTGTATACTTTTTTAACGAGTTTTGGAAATTTTTCACTACCTTTTATTTATAAAATATTTTTTAAGTAAAATAATTTTTAACTAATTCTGTATTCAGTGCTAATATGGGCCTATATGAGAGCCATGTGGCATCATATTAATATTACGTTACATTCCTTTTTTACCATAAGTAAAACAAATAAATCTATAAACAATTATCTATAACTTAAAAGTGTGTAAATTGCATTTATGGGATAAAATTTGTAAATAGTTTTAAAAGAATTTCCAAAGCTCAACTTTTTAACCGGTTTCTATAACTCCACGCACTAATACTTTGGAAATGCTTCCTGCTGCACTCTAAGGATGCTTCAGGAAAATTTGAAAATATTACATCGCACCTTCTTTCTGAGCTCTAGCTTCCCTTAGCCAGGTTTGGAATGCATGAAACTGTGGGACCATATGAATGATACGTTAGTTTTAACTTTTTTATAAGTAAATTTAAGAATAAATTATAATTTTTTTAAAATATATTTTCAATGCACAATAGTAAGTAGCAGATAAATACATGTAGATACAAGAAAACAATTTATAAATTTTTTATGGTATTAATACAAATGGACATAAATCTTATTTTTATTCAAACTTCCAAATTATTATTGAATGATGAAACGCACTCAATGCATATATTTTCTCGGGTAATCAATAACCAACCCAACATGTATATATAACACAATAACAAATCCTGACAAAGGTCATTTCCAGTGCATTGAAATTAATTTCTAGCAAATCAATAGTTACCAGATGACTATGGTTTTATATGTTAATAATCCATTTTTGCAAAAAAACATACATTTTTTCACTTATTTTTTTTTATTATTTTCTGTATGTGTGTATCTCACTAAAGTCCTCCTTAACAGCTGGACAGATTTTCGGTAGATGGCTTTGTGTTTTCATTACTAAATTATTTAACATAGAGGTTTTGGCAAAAAGCAGCAGATTGTGTTGTATTTTGATTTATAAATAAACGATAAACTAAAGTAAAATAGAAAATAGTAAAAAAAATTGCGAAAAAAAGAAAGCCAAGAAACTATCTTTCCATTAATAAAACGTCAGCGTGAGGTGGCACAGTTAATATCACATATATTTAAACGAGCAATTCTTACTTAAGTACTTTGACGCCACCGGCAGGTGACGCACTTAATATCTCATATATTTAAACAAGAAATTCTTACTAAATTAAGTGCTATGAAGCCACTGTAATGTAGCGCATTTGATCTTATATTTTAATCGATAAATTACAAAATACAACGAAAAAAATAGTAAAAACCTAGAAAGTAACGAGAAAATATGATGCCAACGATAAAAAAATCATTGATAACAATAAAAAGAAAACACAAATTGTAAAAATTTGACGTCAGTTTTAGGCGATACGATTGATACGAAGTCCGTCGTGTTAACTCCATAATTTCGGTTACATTAAAGATATGGTGGAAAATTAGTTTAGGAAAATGAATATAAATTAAATTCTTAAAACAACAACTAACTCTTTAGGGTTAACATTTTTAAAGATGCCTTTTTAATGGGTGTTCGCATTATAAAAATTTACATCTGTTAAAATTTCACGTTGATACCATCAGCGGTTACGGCTGTACGTGCATCTATACCTCAGTCAGTGAGAACGTCTCCTTTTATGCGGTAACATTTGGTTGCATAAAAAGATGGCCTGTGTGGGATTTTACAGGTGGAAACTTACCTAAGATATTAAAAAAATAAATTTAGAGATGTTTTCTACCGTGATTTTGTATTAAAACTTTGTTATAATAATCACCTGGCTTTCTGCCGTAATATTGAAGCCGGAACGACGTACTTTCAGCATAGTACAAAGAAAAGAATATTGCTGCCTTAGTTATTAACGCCGATTACGTCAGTTGGAGCGACATCTGCCGTCAATAGTCCGACATTCAGAGTGTCTCTGAATCGTTTTTGTAGGATCTCAAGTGGTTTCAGATGTGTTTCTAGAGTACTTCCCCACGCAACTATGGCATATCTGATGTGGCTTTCTACTAAACTATGATAAAGAATTTTCATTTGATTAATTTCTAAGTATTGTTTTAGATATTTAAATTTAAATAAAATTGTTCTTAATTTTTGACAGATGTGGTTTATGTTTTCATTCCATTTTAAATAGGTGTCCATGTACACGCCCAGATATTTTATTTTATTTTCAGGGTATATTTAAAATTTATTTTAAGTATTAATAACAGATAACACATCAAAGTGAGGTTTGCTTGAGGCATTATTGCTGAATGGTAAGTAAGATGTCGTGTCTAAATTCAGTGTTAATAATCTGCTTTCATACCAGTATTTGATAGATGGTAGGTCTTTTTCCACTTTTGTCTGTAATTCCATCCAAGTGCTTGCTTGATAAAAAATTGCAGTGTCGTCAGCAAAGCCAAGTATATCTCCTGAGCTAGGAATCGAAAAAAGTTCATTTATATAAATATTAAACAAAATGGGCCCTAAGACTGTACCCTGTGGGACTCTATGAGTCACGGTAGCTATGTCACTATTTATACCATTCACTCTTGTTACTTGTTCTCGATTTGTTAGATAACTCTCAAATAATTTTATGGTGCATTTCGAAAACCTATGTCCTCTAATGTATTCAGAAGGAGATGATGACTAACGGTATTAAATGCCTTAGATAAATCTAAATAAACGCATAGGCAGGGGTTCTTACCGTCTAGAGCTGAAGATGTTTTGAATCTTCTAATGTATATGTTTTTATTGATTCTGCATCAAAGTCACGGATATATTGATCCATAGAAGATGATACAAGATATAGACATAAAAAAATATAACAACTTAAAAAATATTTACACGAAGAGAAAGAAGACTTATAAATTAATATTAAAATATAGATAAATAGATATACTACAAAAGAATGATTATTTCTGGTTTACTTCTTTTTGTCAGAGTTACTACTTACAGAATTAGACCTAAGATTTCTCTCACTGTTTTTATGGTGACCTCCTTGATTTTGCGGCAACAAGTTTGTTTTGTATCTTTTAAAATTGGGCTTAGTTAAAGCGGCACTGGTGCTAGCATTATTGTGGCTTGAGTTGTTGGACAAATTTATGGAATTATGTTGATGCTGCTGGTAATGTATTTGGTTTTCTAAGACAAATATATCACTGTCAGATTCTTCTTGTTCGTTGGGTTCGAGATCTTAACTAGGTCCGTCTTGTTTTCTGTTGTGATTAATAGGAGTTGGTGGAGCACTATGAGGTTTTGTTGGTTTATTTTCTTCTTGTAACATACAAAATACGATCTAAATAGTTTACCTTAAATTCACGTAGTTATACTGGTTCCTAAATGTTGTTTTCGGTACTTCATTTCTCATTTTATTGGTTATATCTATTTTGTATAAGCTCCTTGGTACTGATATGATTTTTCAAAGATATTTGTTACTATTATTGTGAATAAGAACTGGAAATTCGATGGTGTTCGTTATTTCGTTGTTTTGCAAGGTATTTTCAGTATTTCGACTCGTATATATTTGTTTATAAACATTCAACTGGATAAAGTATTTGACATTACTACGATTGTACCTACCCGTAGTCTGTTTTTCGAGATGTGATTTTGTGTGACGTAGTTTCTCGCGTAGTTCGGTTGTCCGTTTTCTTAATTGTTCTGTTTTATGTCAATTAGGGGCAGTGTCATTTTTCGTCTTGTCTAGTGAAAAGTGAAGAAAAGGCATTCTCTGTTTCCTTCCTGTTAAGACTTCATGCGAAGTTATGTGTAATCGATAAATCTGCTATTATTTTATTTGACCATTGTCAATCCGTTTTGGGATATATACATTTTCGATTAATTCGAATTTGTGCGATTGCGGAAGTTTGTAGTTTTGAGGAAGAAGTTGTTTTGGATATTCTCCTCGTTTTGTTGTTTGGAACCGTTGCACATACCTAAATGGGATTTATTCGCCACCTGCGTCTACCGGCGTGAAGCATTGAAGCATATAAATAAAGGAAGAGATTGTCTGAATCCTTTTTCTAGGAAAAGGGTTTTAGTATTGGGCCACACCCAAGTTCCAGTAGTGGGTTTAAGTATTAAGATCTGGTTTACCTCAAGTACTAAACACTTCAAGTCCGAATTCTGGGATCTTTGTGTGCGTGACTGTGATCCAGTACAATAAACGAACTGGTTCTACCCGAGACCGGTTGTATTCAACTAGATTCAAGGATTATAATTAAGTAATTGAGGGAGATCAGGACGTGGGTTGGAAACCCAGGGGGTTTGTTTAGTATATTTTTTTTTACCTTTTTGACACTTATATTGGGTTTTGTATTTACAGTTTATCTTTCTTATATCTATTGTACGAGGTATTTACTTTTCAATACTTTAAGGTGTTGTATTTTTATATTGAAACCATTGCACATGCGCCTACGCCTTGGTACCAAGACCTACCGTGCGAAGTGCGGAAATTTATTGAGATCTATTTGTTTATTTTCCGTATTACATTAATTGCGTAAGACACCTTATAGTTACCTCTTCTTAAATCGTACATCATATTCAAGTAAGCACATAAATATTTTTTTTTTTTTTGGTTAATTTGTTTAATTAGAATTAATTTTGTCAAATTGCTAAATAGATTTTACCCTCTTCATGCTTCACATGATCGATGGTGTTATGTTGTGATTCTCTGCCAAATAGTTTGTATTAATAGAAAGGAACATAAGTGGAAGGTTAGTTTTATTTTCATCCCTGCCTTTTACTGAGTTTAGGCATGGAAAACTTATTTCGATAGGCCAGTGTGGAAAAATTCAGTTGGCGCCCATAAATATTTACGGTCTACTTTTGTCCGGATTATAAAAAAAAGGTATCCACCCCTTCTTCGATTTTGAGGTTAGTCGATGGCCGAAGGTTGTCACCGGAACAACTGAAACTTATGTAACCGAGTAGACCTGATTTTAAATATATTTTGCAGGTTTGTTATTGTTATTTTTTTTTAGAATTTTCCGAGGCAAAATATAATATACGGTTATTTCGTAATAGTAAAAATTGTAGGTTACATTCTTCCTCTAACTCTTCAACAGTGTATCCTTTATTATTAATATATATCTTGTTACCTTTTATATATGCTCTTGTTGTTGGGTCCTGTCTTATTTGCAACAGGTGTTTACGTAATATTTTATTTTCAACTCTTTGATTATATGTTAAATCGTTGTTTATCGAAATTTGGGTGCCTTTTAATTTCTACAATTTCTTAAAACATCTAATTTCTTTAGAAATGATACAAATTCAACTTTAACAGGTTTCTTTTGTATATTATTTAGTACGTAAACGTTGTTTATGTCTTGTATTGTAATATTTAGATCCAGTAATTTGTTAAGAGTTTCACATATGGTAATGGGCGAGTTTAAACCCGTTTTACTTAGCCCATAAATTAAGATATTGTTTTTCTTCTGTTTCCTCGCAAGAATTTCGATTTTATTTAATATTGATTTGTTTTCTATGTCTAAATGTGTTACTCTTTGTTTTAACTCTTCAATATTTATTAATAATCTAGTTTCAGATGCTTCAATAAAAGATTTTAATTCTGCTCTGTTTTTAATAATTTCATCTTTTATTGCTTTTAGTTGTAGTTCCATTATTAATTTTCAAATTAAGTTTATAGGTGGAATGATTAGGTCAAAAATCCTGTCTATTTATAAATAAATAAACACTGCTCGCTTATCTGACCACTTTTTGTGTACACAATTGCAGTAAGTTGGGCTTTATGGATTTATGCACTCCGAAAACACATAACTAACTATTAGAAAGTAAAGATAATAAAATTCTGCACATAACAGTATTAAAAAAACCTTTACAAGGCACCGAAAGACTTGTTAAAAATCGAAATAATTAGGAGCTAGATAAATACGGTCACTTCAACTCGCTAATTAATACCCATTTAATCAGTTCAGTCGCCAACCCTCCTGGCCTTTTTGTTTTTGGTAGTCCTTATAACATGTTTTACTTCATCTAATGAGACGGATATTTAACTTCCATACCCTAAAGGGTTGTACTTAACGGTTAACGATTTTTTTTTCTCCACTAATAGATTTTCAGTAGTAATACCCCTAGGGCCTTGATAATACCGAGATAATTTTGTCATAGAGGATGCTTGAAGGATCCTCTACGACAAAATTTTGAGTATTTATCAAGGCCTGAGGGGTATTCGATAAGATAATTTTTTACTTTGTAGATTTCAAAAAATTGTCAATCTGACGTTTAATAATTTTCAACAAAATTTATTATTTTTAATCTATCAACTATTATTCATTTTTAAACAAATTTACAGTTGTGAAAAGTACAATTGGTAAATGTTAAGTTGGAGGAAGAGTTGCGACATTTTCAAGCCAGCTGTCAGTTTGACGTTTAATTAATTTTTAATCAAATACTCGATGATCTTTGATGAAAACACCAAACTGAAAACACCACACGTAGAGTGTTGTCGCTGTAATCCAGAGGTGATTGGATGGAATTTGACATATGACTCAAAATTGAATAATTTGATTGGTTACTATATTCAGTAAAAAATTATCGTAGTAATCCTTCCAAGGTTTTTCCTTAAGAAAAGGAATATTTATATTTTCGTGCCTGAATTTTCTTAAGGAATTTACCACTTTCCAGAACTCTGAATTTCTTGTTCCAAAAATGAACTGTTTTATACCTAAACATGTTTCTTCCTACATATCATTCGTTTCTTATCGATCTTTTTACTTCCCGATTTTTATTCTTGTACCTCTTGTAGTCCTTCTTCATTTTGGTAGTCAACCATCTTACATACTTTCATACTTTTTTTGTTTTACAGCATTCACTGTGTTATTACTGAGGCTGTATTTGTACGCTGTGCTCTTTGAGTTTCCGCCGCTGCTTCTTTTATGCTATTTTGTATATTTATTTTATACTCTTAAATTGAAATTCCTGTAGTTTCTGTTATAACCTTCTTTAATATAGATCTTTAATGGACTCATCTTGTATGAGATTTTATGCACCAAATATGAAATAAGTTGTGCCCTTTAAAAATAAGTATAATAAATAAGTATTAATTTCAATTTCAAAAAAATCCTGTATGTATAATTGAATTTGTTCGTATTTAAACATTACAAAAGTTTAAATCTAATTATCAATTTTTAAGTCCACAATTCTTAATGAGACATCCTGTGTATCAGGCTAAAAATTACAAAGCAAATAAAGACGACCATTTATTTTTAATTTACAACTTTATTGTATATTTTAAAGAAGATTAATGTCTATATATATATATATATATATATATATATATATATATATATATATAATAAACAAAGTGCCAAGAAAATGCGTATTAATATAAACAAAAGGAGAAAATTATTGGGCATGTACGCAAAAAGTATCATAGGATTACGAGTAAGAATGGTAACTGATGACGGCTAATGAGCCAGAAACATGCATGTCTGCGGTTACCATTCTTACTCGTAATCCTATGATACTTTTTGCGTACATGCCCAATAATTTTCTCCTTTTGTATATATATATATATATATATATATATATATATATATATATATATCTTAAACAGCCATTTATTTGAACATTAGGGAACTAAAGTGTAAATCGAATTATTTGTTGTGCCAACCACACACATTCTAAATCTTTTAATAGCCTTTAGCCCTCACCCTAACCAATATATTTTCCTCGCACTAAATGTTACCTTTACCTCTTCTTCGTTCTGAGTTCTATTACGTGGCATTGCCAAACTTTTACTAAAACTCATTTGGCATTTCAAAATTATACTTTTACACGAACTCATTAAAGTTTTTCATTTCTAAGAGACTTCTATTTTTCCCGTTTCAAGAGCAGTTTCAAGTATTTTTGTATTTCTATAGAACAAAAACAAATTGTTATTTTTGTTTGTATTTTTTTTTGTAATTGTGGTAGGTACACAGATTAATTAAAGTAAAAAGAGGATGCTGATTCACAGCAAGCGTTTGCAGAGGTATCGCGTATATAAACAGTCCTCTGCATTATGTATTATTATGCTCTGTAAAAATCTAAAAAAATATATATGTAACATTAAATTTTAATTATAATGAAAATTTTTTTGCAATACACAGATAGATAAATATTCATTGGGTTGGCTGTTAGCCTGTATCACTGCGACCTTTACAGATCTGTTGTGAACAACCATCATCTTAAGAATAGGATTAGAACACCTTGTTAGCCCATACGGTACAGTTGTGTGAATGGAGTTGAGTTACGTACACACATACAGTAGAATTATATATTTAAAGGTAAAATGAGTTTTAAGCAAAAAATTGTATAGGTATCTGACAGGAGTCAAACCTGCGATAACCGTAAAAATGCGACAGTCAAAGTACTAACTAACTTGTTCTTGTTTTTATTTGTGGCTTGCTAATCAAATTGGTCGCCAGTCCCGCTAACTAACTACTACGACTAATTGGTTAAGGCGCTGCCGCGTAATGATAGAGATCACAGGTTTAAATCCTGTTTGATAAAACATTTTTTTCCTTATTGTTTATCTTATTTCTATAGTTTGAAATCTTTTATTACCCCAGAATTTCCGTTTTGTTTTAGTTAATTTAAGATTTATTTATTCTTGTCTTTTTCTCAAAATATTTTAGGTAAAAATAGGATCTAAAACATTATAAAATAAAACGCTTAATCATTTAAAGTTGTACATAGAATGTAGTTGAAAATGTAAAATATTTAATCACCCTGATATGGGTTCAAATTGTAACTAGAATTCCTTTGTTAGTTTGGTTGTTGTTAACGGTATAAAGGGATTTGAATTACGGCAAACCTTGCATTAAACGGATAGAGTTGTTGATGAATGACACAATAGACAGTTTTAGTAATGGAAACATGTGTTTTGCTTTTAAACTGGCCAAATCTGAAGATGAATGTTGTAGAAACTAACTTTGTAGTCAATTATCAAATTTTCCTTATTGTTTCTGTTTTCCGCTTTAACTGTCATATTGGAAAGTGAATTTAATGACTCTTAACAAAATTACATATTTGAAATATTCCTGATGTTTTGGAATATATTTTGTTAAAATAACCTTTGCTGGGGTATGTCGAGAACCTACACATTTGGGCAGTAAATACTTTAGTGGAAAATAATATAAGAATAAAATAACTTTTCCTCCCTATTTCCGTTGTGACGATTATTTTAGACTTTAACAGTTTTGATTGTTGAAAGAAAATATTTTCGAGTAAAGTATTAAGTTTTTCTATAAACGTTGATGTAGAATATGTTTTTCCAAAATGGCATGTAAATAGTTTTTTTATTAAAAGAGCAGAAGACTTCGAAAATATCTTTTACCCCAAATCTGACTTCTTAATTACTTACTTACTTAATCCGCATCCTCCGTATCTCTTTCCCCGCACACCCATTTCCCATACTTTTTTGACTCTACGTGAGACTTGCTTGCATAGGTACCATACCGAATCATCGCAGCTGATTATTTATTGTAGAACTGGTGTAGCTCCTAAGTTGTGTTTTGTTATTTCATTTCTTATTCTATCCCTACGTGTTATGCCTTCTATTCGTCTAATGACTTTCATTGCAAATGCTTGGATTCTGGATTTTAATCTCTGGGTTAAGATCCATAACTAACCACCCTAGGTCAATAATACATAATGACTGAGTTCAAAAATCGTACTTTCGTCTTCCTTAGCTATTTATCTGTTTCCATACAACGAATTAAACATGACTTGTTCGCTCTGCTTATTTTTAAGTTAATCTCGCTTTCCATGTTAACCAGTTGGTTAATTGTTGCTCCTAGATATTTAGAACTTTCTACTTGTTTGATCTGCTTATTTCCTATGATTATTCTTATAGGTTTGTACTCTTTGGCTGCCAAGAGTGCCTTTGTTTTTGCTGTGTTAATCGTGAAACCGTATTCAACGAGCACAGACTTCCATTCATTTAATATGCATTGTAAATGGACTTCAGTCTCAGCAAAAGATGTCCTACTCCCACTCTAGCTCCACGGATGCTTCCCCCAACTTTTTTTGACAATTCTTCCAGTAATATTATAAATAGTAGTGGGCTCAGGATGCTTCCTTGTCTTACTCCCTTGCTCGTTTAAAATTCTTTGGACTTGCATTTATTTGTCCTTAGATAGTTTCTACAATGCCCATATATCGATTCTACTGCTTCTATCAGTTCCTTTCAGTACCTGCCATTTTTTCTCTAGGTGTAGTATCGAAAGCATTTTGTAGGTCCACAAAACATATATAGGTCTCTTTTTTGTGTTCTATCGTCTTAGATATAAGCGGTTGTAATCAGAATATTA
Organism: Altica lythri; assembly: GCA_964028335.1. NCBI lineage: Eukaryota > Metazoa > Arthropoda > Insecta > Coleoptera > Chrysomelidae > Altica > Altica lythri. The sequence goes on from OZ034807.1 coordinate 29,138,235, forward strand.
AATCCTGCGTGTCCCTGCCTGGTCTGAATCCATATCGATTATCATTAAGTTTTTCTTTAAGATGTCCTCTCAATCTTTTTTCCAATATATGTTCGTAAATCTGACTTCTCTATTGGATTATAAAAAAAAATGAGCCAGTAGGTAAGAATGTAGTTAACATAAATTTAGAAGATTGTATTGCGGTGAAAGATGAAAAATTCCCATATAAACAATAATTAGGCGATCATAAAATTATTTATCGTATTTTCAGTTGTCCTTGACCTAAGAGAAGTCACAGGATATGCTATGAGAATTATTTAATTGTCCCATAAGCCTCATAAAGTGGAATATTCCATCAAGCATCCAAATTGTTGGTTTGTGTAATAAAGAAATTACATCTATTAAGCGAATTAACGAAAATATAATTTTGTATTCTAAAGATGTTCCCAAGCACACTGAGAGAGAATGAATAAATTTATTATGATAAATATTTGTTGATGATAATAACTGTATTTACCTCTACTTTTATATTTAAAATAATTATTTTATTTATCTTATTTTTTTCAGGTAAGTAATATATTTATTCCATTTCCTTGGAACCTGGTAAGCAATTTTCAAGAATTTTTTATTAAGTATGTATTAGATAAGCTAAAAAGTTTGTGGGCTGCAACATAGATGGCGTTTATATAATTAAATTCATATGATTTTTAGTTAGTACCAACACCGTATATAGACAAGATTAGTAGGACCACATTTTTGTCTGTACAGTTGTTGTTCACCAGCAGGATTGCCAACCTAAAAATTTTGAAATCGGTAGATTGATTCAAAAAAAGTAGAAATCGGTAGATTTAAAAAATGGCAGAAACTTTAAAAAAATGTTTACTTAAAAAAAAAGAAAGTTTAAATAAGTTACAAAAAAGTTAAATAATTATGAAATAAAATATATTTAAAAGTACCTACATTTTATTTTATCAAAAAAATGTGTTTACTATGTTGTTAGCCTACAAACTTTTTATCTTTATACTGTTATACTACACATTTAAAATATTTATTTCTCCGTATATATTGTCAGCCAATTATAGCCATTTCACGTCATTGTTTAAAATTTTCAACGAAATCCACCTGATGATAAAAGCCAACCGAGTATCAGAAAAGCTGGAAAAATATATCTAAATTTTAAAATACACACTACGGAGAAGCTTTGCATAAAATATTAGATATCTGCCCAAAGCAGGGTAGTTTGTTGTCCGATTTTCACAGGAGAGCTGATTAAATAGACGCTTTAGGGCCGGTTTCTTCACCGTTAGGTAAAGTACCCGGTAACACTACCGGATGGATAACTCTAAACTAGTGTTTCTTCACCCGTTGGTAAGTTAAAACTGGTCGGTAACAACCCTACCGGGCGGTTTAATTTACCTGACCTACAAAGTGCCTGATAACTGCTTAACAGAGGGTTTATAACCTCAAAAAAGTGAAATTTAAAATAGTACCATGGATATATTTGAAGATATAACAGATTTGCACGATAATGCGGATATTGATGCACTAGAAAATCAACGGGGATACAATGTAAGAAATCGTTATCGACATGTGTATTATTTTAATTCTTTGGACAATCATTTTTTTCGGCAACGGTTTCGGCTAAATAAATTTCTACTGCAATTAATTGCTGAACTACTTACACCTCCAAGTAACAGGTATGTAAAATTCTTATTTAAAATATGAATAGTAGTTATATTTACAAATTATTTTTTGCTCCGTAAATTTAGCTGGGTATATTTATTTTCCAGGAACAATCCACTTTCTCCTATGGAACAATTGTTAATTGCATTGCGATTTTACGCAACTTGTTCGTTTTATATAACCGTTGGAGATTTTGGTAACGTATGTACATAAGAGCATATGTTGTAAGATTATCTGTTATTTGTTTTTAAATAATGTTTTATTATCGGTATCCTCTTATACTGAGGAAACTAATATTTTTAATAAAAGTAAAATAGATGTTGCTACGTTTTATTAAATATAACCTTATTTCTAATTATTACACAAAATATATACATCCATAGACATCTATCTATCTTCCTACAAAATTATTTGTTAAATGCTATTTTCTTCTTTAAATTCTTCTTTATTGTCTCGTACTTTGTCTTCAGATTTTTGGTAGTGCGACCTGTACCAGTTTGGCTGTTAAATTCGTCCGTCATGAAACTAAAATTTTTTTATTTTTGTTCCCATGTAACTGCATCCGTAGTTTTATTTTTAATAATATTAGGATGCTTTATAATTAAATTTACAAGACACGGTAATTATAAATTACTAAAATTTACAGACGTCTCAGGTTTACGAGTAATTTCTATCTTTTATTTTTTTTTTATAACCACACTTCACAAAAACACAAATTCGAACAAAAATCCAGAGTAAAAATTTAATCAAAACTAAGAAATATTGCAACTTTTACTGTCCTTTTCAGACACACAGTTAGTTCACATAATTCTATCTTTATCTTCTCCACCAGATGGTTACTACCTTCACAAAAACATCGGGCCCTGTCATAAAACCTCTGGTTAGCTACCTAACAGACACAAATGTTTGAAAAAACCCAAAAAGTTATAACTGATAGATAAATTTTATCTGTTGGGTAGTTACCTACGACTTTACCTAACGGTGAAGAAACCGGCCCTTAGTTTGCAAGAAATATACGTGCGAAGGATATCCATTTCTACTGTATTTTATACAATACGTGTTGTTAGGCTCTGTTTTCATGACTGTTTATAATTCTTCTTCAATGAGCTCGAAATATCTCTAGAATTCTTATGATATCTGGACAGCTTCTAATAGTAACTCCTGTTAAATTTAGATTGCTGCCTACAAAGTAACCTGGACAAAGAAAAACAATTAACATTTTTTCTTACAAATTGAATTTATTTTATTTAAAATCGTCTCGTTTAGAGTTAATACAGCGATTTGCACGGTCTACAAGTTTTTCAAAGAGGATTTCAGCTTATTGACCCGGATGTTATTCAAAAGTGGTAGTCGACGCTTTTTGGATGGCCTTTACGTCGGCATACCGTTGTCCCTTCATAGGCAAATGTAGTCTACCGAACAGAAAAAAGTCGCACGGTGATATATCCGACGAATATGGGGAGTGGGCGATGGTTAAAATGACATTCTTCGGCAAAAAAACGGAAATAAGTGTCGATCGATGTGATAGTGCATTATCGTGCAACCAGCGCCTTCCTTCTTCGCGATATTTTGGACGAATTTACTAGAGCAAACGCCCCATAACACCAAGATAATATACAGCATTAACCATTTGGCATGCTGGCACGAATTCTTTGTAACTAATTCCCTTCGACTCGTAGAAGCAAATTAACAATATCTTTACTATTTACTTTTCCAAACGGCTTTTTTTCGGATTTGGCTCGCTTGGATGCTTCCATGCAGAACTTTGAAGCTTGGTTTCTGGATCATATTAAAAATACCACCTTTCGTTACTAGTCTCAATGTTCTACAGAAAGTTTTTATCTTTCTTGGTCTCTTTAGTGATGTTTCTCGAATGCTGATTTTGAAGTATTGTTTGGTCAACCGTCAGCTTGTGCGGAACAAACTGTAAACACATCTTTCACATGCCCAAAATGCGATAGATCGAATCTTTGGAAATATTTAATTCTACTTGCAAGTATCTCAATGAACACAAATGAGTAACAGAACTTCCTCTCTTTCTCTCGGTGCTCCTACTTTTGTTCACTGTAAATGTTAACAAATGCAAACTCTTTTTCTCGGCGAAAGAGATGCGACAAAAGTTCTCATAGATATTGAAAAAATAAAAGAATCTACCATCAAAGTCACGATTCTGGTATTATAATTACTACAAAGATGATCACTAAAGTTTGAGGATGATTTAAATTGATTTTGTAGGTCGATATAGGACTTTTTTTCGTACATATTTGTCAGTTATTTCATTTGTTACACTAAAATAAATTATACTAAAAATTACTAAAAAACATTCGACTTAGTGTCAGTATCAGTTTTAAAAACAGTGATGTAAAAAGAAATTGTTATTTGATCAGTAATATAAAAAGACCATTTTAAATTTTATATACCCAACATTTACTTATTTATTTTCTGTATTTCCTGCTTGTATGTATGTGACATCACATTTTTATCCCGCTGTTAGGAACTACTTTAAATATTCATTTAATAAAAAAATCTCGAAGAAGCCGACCTCGATGTAAGTGACACGTACTTGAAGTTTCTAAGTTACCCCGAGAGAAATTTTCAACTTCCACAAAAACCAGATACAATTAAAAAAGAAATTAACAAGTAGGCACTTTTTCCATATTCCTATGTAACGATCTTATCAACTTTTGCAGAACAAACTAATTAAAAAGTTTTGTAGTCTTGAATTCTTTTTTTTAGGCCTTCGCATGTTCTTGAAGAACTGCTTCGATGTTGAAATAAAGTTAGTAACGAAATTACATCCTGATTATTCATTGTCGTAACAAGCATAAGTAAAGATTTTATTATTTGTAACAACAGTAAGACTCTGAGGCCCGGTTTATCAATAACCAATATTATCCATCAGTTAAGTATCCGTCGGATAAAAGTAACTAGCAGATAAAGTTCCTGTTTGTTTGGAAGCGGTTTATCAACTCGTTTTTATTCTCTAGTTTGTTAACTGGTAGATATTGAAAGTTGGCAATGCTGATGAGTGAATTTAATCCTTCTCATTGGTTGTTACAAGAACAAGGTCATGTCACATCAATTGATATTTTTGTTAGGTTATTGGTGAAAGATTTATGTGTTTTTAGTTGTTGATAAATATGAATTTTCTGAACTATTATATTCTGGATAGCGACGAGGACGAGGATATTGTGCAAGTTCTTGAGTACGAAAGAAGGCCTTATACAGTTAGGGAAAGAGTGGACAACTTCGGAAAGTGGCTGCTTCAACCTGCATCCAAGCCTCCTCTTTTGATTTCCAGATTGCCCCATCCGTTTTTTTTTCTTTTATATTTTTTTATGTTTATTTGCAATTTTTAGAAGCTAATTTCTCTCCTCTGCTTTGAAATTGCATCCTCTCTTTTTAGTAGTACTAGTACTTTCCATTTTTTACTTTGCTCAAAACCCAAGTAAATTTGACACAACACAAAGAAATCAAAACAAAAGAACTCTACCAAATAAGGTGTAAAAGTGAAGTTATATTGTATACGTTAACCTCCAGATATCGACCTATCCGCCAGTTGAAACTGACAGATAAATATTTGACGTTTTATCTGCCAGATAAAGTTATACTGTTGTTGATAAACCGACCTTTCCAAAATAACTGGTAGTTAAGCATTAACTGACGGATAAATTGCTATTGATAAACCGGGCCTCAGTATGTAAAAATAGGACGATTGTTTTTTTAGTTTTGCATATTGATATAAAGACAAATAATCCTTTATTACTTTTCAAGATAGGACTCACCAAGATAGATACATTTTGCATACGTTCAGTCAAATTAGTAAAAGAGTTATTCTAGTTTTTAGATGACACCTGCAAAATTGCTATTTTAAAGGAATCACTTGCTTCTTCTGGCGACTTGAATCGCTGCCCACACATGGAATTCTTTATTTTTGAGAACGTGAAGAAGTTGTTGGAACTTAGGTCGGAACTATACAGTGGATGGTTTATTAATTCCATTTTTTGAAGCTCCAAAAACTCGATTGTCCCATGGCCAGTTTTGGTTTTTCGTCATCGTGAAATACCCACACAGCGGGTTGGCGTATATTTTTCTGTTCGTAATAATTGTAAAAAATTATTGCTCGAAAATGTTCTCGGCTAAGCTCAAGTTTTCGATCGACTTGCTTATTTCAAAAATTCACTGCACCTACAGGACTGTGTATCGTAATGGAACTCTGGATTTATATCAACAAATGATTGAGGTTAGATTTGTGTCTGAAGGATCCGTTGGTGGTACCTTTAAAGCGACTATATGCAAAACTAAAAAGTCAACCCTCTTATCTGTTAGTAAAAGTAAGTAACAAAGTAGTTTTTTTAAGTGGTTTACTTGTAATTAAATTAATTGTACGTACCCTTACTACTTGAAAGTTCATTTTTATTTGGAATAATAAAAGTAATAAAAAACTCTCTGTTTTTTATATAACTTTCACTTTAATTAAAAAAATTTTTTAAATGACATCTTTCGCTGAACTAGCATCGTCAGATTGACATATAAAGTTACATTTTGTTTATTTGTATCTAACTATCTGATGTTGATTAGGTAATATTAAGGCTAGATTAGGTATGGAAGTAATTAGATATAACAATATTAAAGCCTAGATGTTATTACTTGTAACTTGACGATGTCTATCATGTTTGGTTCAAATCAATTTTAATTTTGATTTTCTACGTAATAGTTTTATTTATTAAAAAAATAGAAAAAAAATTAATTAAATTTTATGTAAGCTGGAAATCTGCACAACGTTATATTAGACTGGAAATTGCTTTCAGCTTGGGTGGCTAACGTGGTTGATGCATTGACTGCCTCGGAGGGTTATTAGGTATTATATTACTTAATTTTACTATTGTCGAAAAGCTATTCTGTTCTTTTCTCTAGCTTGAAAAACTGTACTATGTTGGGCTTTACTTTGACAGCAATTTTTAAACCCAACATAATAGTTGTAACCTAAACGATAATTAAGGTATAATTGATTACAGAGCGAAAACTACATTATTACGAGTAAATAAATTCCTATGCTAGACCAATGGTCACACTGAATTTTAATTTAAATTGTAGTAGTTTGGATTTTCTGACCTGATCCTGTTTAACATTTAACCCGATGTTTGAAAGGTTTCAAAAAGGTGATAAAAAATTGAAGAAAAACTACCCAACTGATCCAAAGATGATCTAAAATGATCTAAGGAGATCTAAGGGCGTTTTCAAACAGATGAGGAATTTTTCTTTATATTAAAAAGCCTTTTTACAAGATTCACGTAAACAACTATTACCGTATATAGACAAGAATAGTAGAATCACTTTGTGCGCCGCCTCTGAAGTTCTTTGTACCACATTTCGCTCCGGTTAGCCGACGTTTTTTTCTGTAGTTTTATGAGAACTGGCAAGCAGCGACCTTGTTTTCGGTAGATATACCGTTTTTACTACATCATCTACCGATTTTTGTTTTTATGCTTTAGGATAAAGTACCTCAATTTTTGTTGTTACAACAATTGAACAATTAACCGTTTTGAGAAATTTTAGGTTGACAACGCTGGCGGTGAGCGACAACAGTATGGACCGATTTGCTTACCAAGAGCTTCGACGGCATGAAACGAGTTTTTGTGAGAGTGATTCTAATAGTTTTGTTTATATACGGTGCAACTACTTAGTTCGAAAAACAAAACTGGACCGAACCCCATTTTACTAGATATTCTTTTTTGTTGAAAGTAATATCCATGCGTAATAGTCAGCTAGTCGGGACGGTATTGACATAAAGACGACCTTAGTGGTTCTAATATCTAGTGATAAAAGGGATAATCAATTTTATTCACATACAAGTTAAACAAAAAAAGTCACGATTGGTTAAAAAATTAATGTAACGAACAAAATTTGCCATCTACGTCACAGATTTTATTTTATTATTTTATTTTTATGTAAAAGTGCACCGACTGTATCAGGCATGTTGTGACATGTTACTCATTTTACTATTTTACTAAAGCTGTATACGTTTCTACGCTTTTCAACAAACTGTCATTCTCAGAGTTATTAGATTTATTGGCGTGTTAAATTAAATTCAAAGACACCTATGCCGCTGGTTTTGAAACGCAGCGTTCATAGATTGTAAAGGATCGTTTCTGTCAAGGATTACCCTGTTCTATACTCCTTTATAGAGATATTTACTCATATTTAAAGCTTTGTTATTTATGATATACTCCCATTTTCAACTTAAACTAAATAATTTAGCCTGTCTATCTACAATAAAATTTCTTTAAATATATTAACACTACGAATTATAAACATAACCCATAATTTTATAATTAAAAATTTAAATATATACACTCAATTAGTCTCTTACAAGGGTGGTCTTTTTAGTTTTACATATAGCCGCTTAGAAGGCGCCACCAATAGAACCTTTAGACACAAATCTAACCACAATCTTTTGTTGTCATAAACCCAAGTGGCTTTGCTATACAACAAGTCGTGTTGGTACAGTGAATTTTTGAAATTAGCAAATCCGTCGAAAAATGGATCTTAGCCGAGAAAATTTTCGAGCAATAATTTTTTACAATTTTCGGAGAGAATTACCCCAACAGCTATGTCTCGCTGAAATAGTTTCTGTGTTTGGGATTTAAGCACCACACCAGTCAACTATTTCCCGCTGGTATTGCGAATTTCAACGTGGTCGCTCCAGTCTCAGCGACGAATCCAGCCTAAGTCACACACCAAAACGTTGATGTGGTAAGTAAGCTAATTTAGGGTGAGCCTCGTGTTACATACTGATAGATGCAGGCATCTTTGGGCATTTAAAAGACCTCGATTTTCTATTAAAAATGTAGACGGTATTAAATTAAAGGTTAGGAACAAGTTATGCTACAAAATTTTATTTCATAGCGAATTTGTAGCGGGATATGCCATACCAACTATATATAAAGCAACTGAATAAAATTTAACTTGAACATTACAGGAACTCTGAATAATTTATAACAAAACACAACCACGTATTTTACGGTTTGCATAATAATGCATAATAGCATCTGTTTCGATATAAACTTTTTTTACGGAACGACCTACATTTTGTTGAAGGAATAGAAAAATTGCTACTTTTGTATCTTACAGACCATAAAATAATATCAAAGAACAAAGTTCGTTTTCTTATTCTAAAAAGTATATCTATCGAACATCAATTATCACTATATAGTAATTTTCCATTTTTTTAAATGAGATTTTTTGTGTGGTTCAGTCTTGATTATTTTTTGCTGACTACGTGTGAGCGATATACTTAGGAAAGGGTTAAAAATATCTTTTTTTCTGGAAGCGCAACAGATAGACAAAAATTTACGACGACAACCTATTATATGCTTAAATTTAAAAAATAGTGAAAGATCACTGAATAAAATATGCTGTCACAAGGACAAAATATATATCTTTATTTAGCAGACACTAATTTTTACAATGTTTATAATAATATAAGTAATTAAGTAGGTACTAAAATATACAATATATGTAAAAAGAAAAAACACATAAGAACAGTCATGCCATTACAAATATTTTATTTCATCTTGTCCAGTAAATAAACTTCCTTATAATCAATTCGGCGCCGGTAAGTAAAACATTACGGTATCATGTACTGTAATGTGATGTGTTGCCTAGCAACTCTGCTCTGATTGCTTTAGGGAAGACAACTATGTACTTTTAATTTTTGACATTTAAAAACACTATAATAACTATAAAATAAAAATTTGACAGTTAAGGTAATTTGACGTAACTAGTCAAGTTACGAACTGTTTTTAAATTTTTTATGAATTTATTAATTTATAAAAACAGGATGAAATAAAATATAATACGATACATGGTCGTTAGGTGCTATTACAGTACTCGTTTTTATTTCCAGACTCAGCTCCTACGTCGCCTCGTCCGTTAACTAACTCGTAGTGTAAAAAGTCACCCACAGACCTTGTAACGTATAATACTATAACAAAACACCTAGATACACAGTACACAGTCAGAATAAAACTTAAAATCCTACATTTATAGATTTGCTCAAACCCAAAAATATTTGCTACTTATTTAATTATGTTAGATCTTTTTAATAGGAACATTTTCAAATTGGTTTTGAATATTTTTGAGGAACAAGAATTCTTGACATCATTAGGCAGATCATTAAATTCTTTCAGCCCTTTATGAAACACTGAATTTACAGCTACTTTACTCCTTTTTGGTGGAATGAAGAAGTGCTCTTGTTGTCTAGTGTTATATGTATGTATTTCATTATTGTACACCAACTTGTTTATTAGATACTTTGGTGCCTCTTCCTTTTGTATTTTAAAGACAAAAACCAATACCAAAAATTCGAAATAGGCTTTAACTGGCAGCCAATTTAAGTTTCTTAACATGTCTTTTATTGGGGTATACCTATTACAGGCCAATATGACTCGCATTGCTCTATTTTGTAGCTTTTGTATTCTATTTAACTCATTTTGATTTAGAAGATATAACACTGTTGACCAATAATTAAGATGGGGAAGAATTACAGTATTATAAATAACCGTTTTTGAGTAAAATGACAGATAGTGCGAACACCTCTAGCTAAATAATATATCCCGTGGTTAATTTTGAATGAACTATTATTTGTACGAGCGAGCGAAGTAAAGCAATGGAAGCTTAATTTCAGAAATATAAAAGCATATATCATACAGAATTGCGATTACATTAGCATTTACTGGATACTGTAACTAATTTTTAAATAGGAAAATAAATGTTTTACCTGAAAAATTTTACAAAAGTAAAATGAAAAACTAACATATACGAAAGTTGTCGTTTTAGTTTTGCATATAGCCATAAAGACAAGAAAAAATAAATTTTTACAGTACTGTATTGCTTTCCAAAATATGCCCTTCCAAGATCGATACACTTTGAACATACGTTCAAACCAATTGGTAAAACAGTTATTCTCGTCTTTAGTTGACGCCTGCAAAATCGCTGTTGTAAAGGAATCCATGGCTTCTTCAGGCGACTGGAATCGCTACCACGCATTGAATTCATGATCTTTGGGAACGTCAAGAAGTCGTTGAGATTTAGGTTGTGTCTATATGGTGGATGGTCTAACAATTCGATGTTTTTAAAGCTGCAAAACTACGATTGTCTTTTGGGCAGTTTGATCATTTGCATTTTCTTGATGTAGGATGATTCGCCGTTGTGTGTTGCTTTGTCGGAGTTTCGCGAAGAGTTAAAAAGATCAAATGTAATACAATTAAAATCTGTTAACTTACTTTTATAATAATATAGATTGTATATTGTAGATTAAAGTGGGGTTGATTAACCCAGGTTACTTTAGTATACAATGCAACTTAAAAGTCCGTTTGTGTATACACTTCATTTTTTATATGAAGCCATAAGGTCTAGACTTTTGAGGATGTCTTTTATGCGCTTAGGATGTACGTTAAAGTCCTGATCAGTCTTTAAGAAGATATTTATTTCGTTGGCATGGTAATATGTCGTCTCATCTGTATATTCACAGAATCTGAATGTTCCACTGACCACTTTGCCCATTTTACAGAGATGTAAAATGTAACTGGACAGTGTTCTGTGAAAATTTCTGCAATTATTCTGAGTTGAGGTTTCTAAAGCTTCAAGAACAGTTTAGAGTAACACAGTAAAGTTCAAATTACCTTAACTTTTGCCTGGAGGATTTTTCTCAATTTAAAACTTCATCTATAATGCGGCATTTCGAGATGCCACAGAAAGGTTTAGGTCCGATAAAGGAAGCACTACTTCATTTCGGTAAAATCGTTTTCGACAATCTCTTTATGCCCTAGAACCCACAGCAAAGTCACTTTGCTGCGTTTAGCCAATTGCTTAAGAGACTATTTGCGTTTCTAGACTGTTTTGGACTCGAACTTCAAAGAAGCTTGTTTATCGAAGACAATAACTGTTCTCGATGAATTTAGGCGTTTTTTAATGCACTGTTAAGCACAGAAGTCTATTGCCTATAGCTCCGTTCAAAAGATTATAGGTATGTTTATTAGAGGTATTGAAAACCCAAAATTGGGACCTGAAACCCCTATCCTTTTGCAACTATAATATTGCCTTGTGTTAGTCCACTAAAGCAGAGCAGCATAGGTAATTAGGGTCTGACAACCGTTAAATTTGCTCAACAGATAATTTTAGGTTTAAGACCCTATGTTTTTCCAAAAAGCATACGATAGATCCATATAATGTTGTAACTTTAGGTTATATTGGTTTTCTGTCGAGGATAACTCTGAAGTATTTTATTACCTCTTCTGAGAATGAAAGTGTTACTTCATTGAGGTTAAATCATTGATTTTTTTCTCTTGGTAAATAAAATGAGTGTCGTTTTGTTGGGATTAACCTATATATTAAATTCTATATAGTATTTTACATTTTTTTTTTACTTTTTCCCGATTATTTGCAATTTTGACATATCTATTTGTTTGTCAACTAAGTAAAAAAGTAATCAAATTAAAATATTGATTTAGCTATATAACAAAGAAAAATCATTGATATTGGTTATATTTTTATGCTAAATATAATTAATCTTTATGTAACGTAGCCGATAAACTAATATTCTCAATAATTATCGATAACCATAAAACATGTTACTAGTTCAGCAAGCGAAATCGTTCGTGATAATTTGCAAAGCTATTGAGTGGAGGTAATTCAAACATGCAATGAACAAAGTTTGTTCTCCAAGGCTTTGACCTTGTATTTTCTTTAAAGCCAAAATCGGTTAATGCGGTATTCGAGGTTGTTATACTTAACCGGAAAATCTCAACAGTGTGTTATTGATTGAATAAAACTTTCTAAACCAATTATACAGAGTTGTAAATCGAAACGTTAAAGTGTTTCCCAACAACTAAATCAATGATTTTTTTGTATTAATAAAGATTATAAAAAAGCAGATGGACAAATCTACACTTTTATGAATATCTCAAAAATTATATTTAGAAGTTCTTTAAAAGTTTTATATAGTTTATCAGTTTTATTTTCTGGTGAATTACATACTTTTGATAAAGGAACAGAAGCAGGGGTTTATGGAGCCAAATAGTTGCATAACCAATCATTTTTTAAGCGAGAATTCATGCCTTTGAAAGATATGTAGAATTTAATATCGAAAGGAACTATAGTAGACAAAAGATTGTAATAATTTCAGATAGTCAAGCAACTATCAAAGATGTGAACTTACACACAATCAGTTCAAAAATGGTTTGGGAATACCTAGGCAAACTAAACGACCTAGGACAAAATAACACTCTTATCATCTGATGGGTTTCAGGACACATAGGAATAGAAGAAAACGAAACGATTAAAGAGTCTTTGAAGTCACCCCTCACCTGGGCCTAGAAGGCGGTCTATAAATGAGCTAAAAAAGAGACCTTTTTCGGTCCCTAGACTCGAGATCCGGCATGTGTTTGTATGCATTCATATTTTACAATCTATCGTTTAAATTTAAAAAATATATGTGATTAATTTTTTATAAATAAAAATAAATGAATACCAGAAACATATCTAAATATATTTTTTTTCTAATTACAACCATATATAATAGGTACTTACGCAAAATTTTGAAGTTTTTCAGCACTAATTGACACGAACCGCTTTTTGCTCTTCTGTGAGCAAATGATGGATCCAACGGAAAACCAACTTTGTAACATCCATTTTTTTGATGTAGGATATTTTCGATCCAGGTCTTTAAAATGCCCAAAGATGCCTCTGTCTCCCGATATGTTACACAACTGCTGTTTTGGGTGAACCTAGCCTGGATTCGTCGCTGAAACCGAAGCGACCACGTTGAAATTCGCAATAAAACTCTCGATTTATGTCAAAAATAGATTGAGAGGTTAGATTTGTAGAAAAGTTTTATATTAGAATAGATTAAATGAGATTAAGGAGAAAAAAAAAACATGGCTCCTGTCTCCTAACCGAATGAAATTATAAGACAGGTCACAAAAATTGACTTTGAGTTTGATGTTTTAATAGTAGATTTGACAAACTCTCTCTCTCTCATGAACTTATTCTATATGTGCTTAGGGAGAAATTGAGAAAGTGTCACATGTGACATGGTCTGAATTTAAAGACCAAAAAATCTTAACAAATTATAAATATTTATAGTTTAGAGGTCAGAGGGTTGCCTCGTAGAGGTAAAGGTTACGGGTTTGAATCCTGCTAGATGCGACATTTATCAATTTCTCTTTTTAATGTCATTAAATATATTCCTATTTGTATACTTTCTGAAAATTTCCTAAATCTTATGAAACATATCTCAAAATAATCCATACTATGATATAACTAAATGGTTGTCAAGTTTTGTCCTAAATAACATTTATTTAGAAATGGCATTTTCTTCTCTAAATTCTGTATAATTATGTTCTGGTTATATAACTAATGGGGTATTTTCAAGACATTTTAAACGTGACTTGTGAAACAACGAATTGAAATCAGTTTCATTTATACCACTAACAATAAGTACTAACTGTAGACACTTATCAGAAGGGGAAAACATTTTTTATCGCCTCCAATTTTTTCAAAATAAAAACGTTAGTAAACATTCAACGAAGTGTAATGCTAGCCATTTAGTATACGTAACGATCAATGTCTTTCATTCCTAATAACGGCTATATGTAATTGTAATGTCGTCTATTCAACGACACTCATCCCATTCATTCCAAAATGAAGACAATTAACTTGACTCTCTTTAGAGGTGACGTTTCATACAAAGGCTTTAATTAAACCCTTTTGGTCAACTTTAACAGTTAATTAAAAGATTTAAATACTCATTCAAAATGGTATATATTTATTAATTTAGTTGAGGATCTTCTTCTTGGTATATAGAAATTAGACCAACAAGAAATAACACGACAGAGAGATCGAAACATGTTACAATCAACAGGACTGAAACCGACGATCTCAACCTATAGCCGAGAACGCCTTTAACCATTCGGCCACAGGTGATTTGTCAACTTTTTTGATCATTTTTGTTTGGCTGATTTATAACTTACAAAAATCCAATAAGGGATTGCTCAATAGTATTATACGTTACAAGGTCGGTAAGTGACTTATTACAGTACGAGTTAGTTTACGGACAAGGCGACGTAGGAGCCGAGTCTGGAAATAAAAACGAGTACTGTAATAACACCTAACGACCATGTATCGTATTATATTTTATTTCATCCTGTTTTTATAAATTAATAAATTCATAAAAATTTTAAAAATAGTTCGTAAATTGACTAGTTACGTCAAATTACCTTAACTATCAGTTACTGTCAAATTTTTATTTTATAGTTATTATAGTGTTTTTAAATGTCAAAAATTAAAAGTAATTGCCTTCCCTAAAACAATCAGAGCAGAGTTGCTAGGCAACACATCACATTACAGTACATGATACCGTAATGTTTTACTTACCGGCGCCGAATTGATTATAGGGAAGTTTATTTACTGGACAGGATGAAATAAAATAATTAGTGTACTTTTCAAGCAATAATTTGTTACAATTTTTGAAGAGGATTATCCCAACAGCAATGGCTCGCTAAAATGGTTTCTGTGTTTGTGAATAAAGCACCACACCGGTCAACTATTTCCCGCTGGTATTGCGAATTTCAACGTTGTCGCTTCTCGGCGAAGAACCCAGGCTTGGTCCAACCAAACAGCAGTCACACAGCAAAAGATTGATGCAGTTCGTCAGCAAATTAAGGATAACCGCCGTGCAACATACCGGGAGATAGAGGCATCTTTGGGCATTTCAAAGACCTCGATCCAAAATTTTCTACATGAAAAACTGGGTGTTACAAAGTTGGTTTTCCGTTTGACCTCTCATTTGCTCACAGAATACCAAAAGCGGTTCGCGTCAATTGGTGTCGAAGAACATTGTAACGGTTTAACAAAGGAAACTCAAAAAAACGTTTATAGTGAGTGGTGGTAAATTTACTCCTACGAACCGGAAAATAAACACCAATCTTCTGTGTAGGTAATTCACGAAAAGAAAAAACCAACAAAAGTGATTTGTTTTCGGAGTGTGTCAAAGAAAATGGTCGTAACTTTTTTGTCAAAGTCTGGTCATGTGGCAACAATTGCTGTAGAAGATCGAAGAAAGGTTACTTTTGGTTGGTATATAACGGTTGTTCACAAGAAGTTATCGCGAAATTCTGAGAACACACTATAGCGAATTATTTTACATTAGGACAATACAAGTGCTCAAACTGTCCAAACCACAATAGGGTTTTTGGAGCTTTAAAATATCGAATTGTTAGACCATCAACCTTACGGTTAATGGAACATACATATATACGTATATATCATAAAGCTGTCATTCGTTTTAGTTAAAAAATGTTTTCAAAAATAAAAGGTTTCATAAAATAAAGTTTACTTTTGTTGGCAATTTAAAATATTTAACCAAGCTTTGTCCTGTTATTATCGAAGATTTGATTAATAATGTAGGTACTTATTCCCATATGTATTATTGGATTATTTATTCATCATTTCCTGATATTCAGATAGCTCTAGAGGCCAAATTCAACTCGGCTCTTGGGTTATATAAAACCGTTTCTCAATTCCCAAGGTTACTTTACGTTTTGGAAATGTTTTATTTTCACATGTTAGCTGCATATCAGATACGAGCTGATACGAACTAACAAAGCGGTCAAATATGTTCCACCACACCAATTCCTAACGGCGAACATTTGGCTATCTATTCTGCCTTTGTTTACCTACTTTATGGAAATTTTGATACGAGAATTGTTTGTTATAGGTTATAGCTGTATAAAAGCAAGTATTTTTCAACTAAAATTATTTTAATATAAACAGAGCCGTGTTAAGGGGGGGGGGCGCCGGTGCCAGGGGGCGCAAAATTGAGAGGCGCCCAATGAAAAAATAATTAAAATTAAAATAAAAAATAAAAATACGCAACAATAACAATATTAAAAAAATGTGAAGTCCTTAATTAGCCTACTAGATCTACTGATTTCATACATTGTTTACTGATATACTGATTTGGTTTACTAATTAATCTACTGATTTTATTGTTAATTCTTATTAAAAAACACATTTTTCCGACTTATTTCATCTTTGAAGCGGCTATTTACAAATATTATAAAGCGTACTCGCGACCGAACATGCTGAGAAAGCTGTTCCTTGCGTCGCAGTTCTATCAGATTTATGGTTGTTGATTTTATATTTAATATATAATGGATTTTTTTATTTTATTACCGGCTTTTAGCTGTGCATAAGTAAAAAATGTGTCTATATCGATATGCACCTGCACCAGTCAATTTAAATTTATGGTTTATTTATTATTTAGATTGTGGATCTCAGATTAAACAAATTGTGAGGATATGGGTTCTGTACATCCCACTTTTACATTTTCATTTTTTTAACTAACGCGGTGGTTGGTAAAATAATGCGTATTTAGTTATTTCATTTCTATTACGAATAAGTGTTGTGCTTTGTGCTGAGTATTATTATTTGTTTTGTTAAAAAAGGACTAGTGTAGTCTTGTGAAAATCGAAAAAAATTCTAAAAAATTATCTGGTGCGGAATTTCGAAAACAGAGAAAAAAACAAGAAGAAGAAAAGAAGCAACTAGCCCACTCATGGCAAAAATGGTTAGAAAAGGCGAAGAAACCCAGCGGTACGGTTGATACAGCTCAAGCTGTCCCTTCTACCCTGATGGTTCCACCAGCGGCGCAAACTGCAGAAAAAATGATATAGGTCCACAAGATACAGGAGGCGATAGTAAGACTGAAATATTAAAAGAAAAGACTGAAAAGCAACCAATATTAGATTATTTAGATGAGTGTAGTAATGACAATATTGAAGAAGAAAAAAATAGAATTTCTTTCTCAGACCCTGCCACATGGAAGCGTCCCTATAGTCAGTCGTTAATTACCACTCTTGTAGAAGCCGGGCAAAAACAAGACATGTCAGGGGATTTTTCAGGGGGGCGCAAATTCACATTTCGCCCCGGGCGAATTTGGAGCTTCACACGTCTCTGAATATAAAATTAATAGACACTTATCCCAACGATAGTCTTAATTAGTAGAAGTCGATGAATCCAAGTGCTCGAAATTACAATTTTCAGTGGCAATTATCTTAGAATTAGAGGAATATTTCTTACTGCAGAGCTAGTTACGATTTAAATAGAAATTGTTAGTTGACAAATATGAAGAATAGGACTAATTAGACAATAATTTAAAAAAATTTTGTCGCGTTATTATAAATGAAAAGTATTTACTATTTTACCAAATAACGTCTTTTTTTTGCAACAAATGAACATAATGTTCGCCATTTATTGTTCGTTTTTTTCCATAAACTTGACCAAGGGAATATACTAACGCATTTACGTTAATCTATTTTACTCAAAAAACTGTATTTGCCTTCTGAGGTAGTAGTGCAGAGCCGTTAGTTTATAGTTATTTACTTTTAAAGAGTATAATAGTTGACTAGCCATTACTCGCGACTTCGTTTGCTTTAAAATTTAGATGAGTTTATTGCCTCACCTTACAACCATCGCATCGCAAGAAAACGACATAACGACAAAAAATTACACTTTCTTAAACTATTCATTAATAAACGATTTTTTGAAATTGATTAAGTAAACTGTTATTTTTGAGATATATCTCATGGGATTTTTATAATTAAAGAAAAATTTAAAAATGTCGCACCCACAGGACTCGAACCTGCAACCTTTACCTCTCCGCAGTAACACTCTAACCAATAAGCTATAGACGCTTAGAAATTATTAAGCTTTTTGGTGGTTAAATTCAGTTTAAACCGCATGTGAAATTTACTCACTTTTTCCTTTAGCACAATATAGAATGACGTTAATGTGAAAGAGATTTTGTCAAATCAACAATTGAAACATCAAAGTCACTTTTTTGTGCCTGTCTCTTCTTATTTTATAAGGAGACCGGAACCATAGATTCTTTTTTGAGATATCTCACACGAAATTTTTGAAATTTAGAAAGTATACAAACAAGGATTAATCAAATGACATTAGGAAGAAATTGAAAAAAAGTGTCTCATGTAGCAGGACTTTAACCTTTATCACTACGATGTAACGCTATAACCACTAAGCTATAAATATGTAGTAATTATTTAGATGTCACAAGTGAAACTTACTCACTTTCTCCTTAAGCACATAATATAAATTGACGTCAATAATATTTTGTTAAATCGACTATTGAAACATCAAACTCTAACTCACTTTTTTTAGGTAAAGTTTGCAAGTTCGAGTCCTGCTGGATGCGACATTGTCTCAATTTCTCCTTAATGTGATTTAATCGATTCCTGCTGGATGTGACATTTTTTCCATTTATCTTTAGTGTCATCTATATATATAAAAATGAATGTATGTCTGTGTGTCTGTATGTACTCAATGAACTCAAAAACTACTGGACCGATTGTTATGAAAATTGGTATGTATATGTATTTTCCACGGAGAAGGTTTGTATGATATGCTCATTAATGCCACTCGCCATCAGGTGGCGCTGTAAAGTAGCAACTTCTGCCCCGTTCAACCGATTGTCATGAAAATTGGTATGTATATGTATTTTACCAGGGAGAAGGTTTGTATGATATGGTCATTGATGTAACTCGCCACCAAGCGGCGCTGTAAAGTATCGACTTCCGCCCCGTTCAACCGATTGTCATGAAAATCAGTTATGATGCTGTATTTTTAATGGTTAATATGAATATGATATTCGTATTAATGAAGTTACCACCAGATGGCGCTTCCATTAAACGAGCAACCACTACTTATTTGATTACTTTATATCTCACGCTACCGTAAGGTGGCGCAGTTAATATCACTTATATTTAAACGAGAAATTCTTACTAAATTAAGTATTGTGATGCATCCAATATGTTTTATCGATAAACTACAAAATATAACGAAAAAATATGATGAAAACGATA
The DNA here is from genome assembly GCA_964028335.1 of Altica lythri. NCBI lineage: Eukaryota > Metazoa > Arthropoda > Insecta > Coleoptera > Chrysomelidae > Altica > Altica lythri. The sequence continues at coordinate 29,157,839 of OZ034807.1, forward strand.
AAATCAAAATAAATTGAAAAAACGAAAAATGGAAGAATGATATAAATGATTTGCGGTACGAAGTCCGCCGGGTTAGCTAGTTTCATATATTTTTGTTTGTATATGTTCTAAAATTTTAAAAATTGATCAAACTTTATTGTATTCTACTTTTCTAAAAGTAGACTTTCTAATGGTAAAAGACTTGTGGAAATCAGCTCAGTAGTTTTTCATTTGATCAGTGGTTTCTGAAACACAGTTTTCCTCGCATAATTTCCGATCCCGTGCGAATTTCGTAAAATCCTATTTTGGCGTCTTAGCGAACAACTACGTCCCAAATGAAACCCTCATGTAAAATTTGTAATCCCTAGCACTTTTAGTTTCTGCCTTTCACGATGAGTGAGTCATTCAGTGAAATTTTCTTTTATACATAAATAAAAATTTCGAAGTTATGAATTCTGGACTAACGAAATCATTAGCTATTACAATAATAAAAAAATATTTTATCTTTTCTTCCTGTCTCTGGTTTTCTTTCTGAGTCTCTATACCTGTTTTCTCCTTCTTTCTGTTGCTTCAAATCTATTATCTCTGTTTTTTATAATTTATTTTTTCACATAACCCTAAATTCTTTTGAATTAAGTTAGTTACAAGTTTTTAGATACGAAATTCTTATGATAATCCAACAATACAAACTTAAAACTAAAACTAGCAACCAATTTCCTTACAGGCGACTTACATATTTTTACCATAATGTCAAAAACAAACTAAATTACAGATCGCTCCTTACTCTCAAACTGTTTGATCAGACCGATAAATAAAATTCCTTAAATTTCCTTTAACATCTCTGTATTAGGCTTATGGGCAGTAGAAGTAAGGTGCACAATCCCATATGATAATTCACTAGAAAAAATGTACGGTATTAACCAGCAAATTGCAGTTCAAATATTTGACCGAAATAGGGCTAGTATTAAATGATCAAATGTTCGAATAATTAGGTTAATCTAACCTAAAAAGTTACTATAAGATAACATTAATAATGAGTTCGGACGGAAACTTTTTCATACATACAGACGGTGCTCTGTACCTCTACGCTCCATAATTAGGCTAAATAATCATGATCCACATTTACAGATTTTGTTCATTATAAAACATATAACTACACTTCTTCAGCGAGTTAATGTTTTTTGCTTTTCCATAAATTTAGATGTGATTTAATCTTCGAGTGTCAGAATCCGCAAAGGGTTTATTATAAGACCCTAAACCAGTTTGTAATAAGCATTTCTAAGTGGTCCTGGTGCCGTATACCTTACTCAACATGTATATTTAATATTCCATTAATCCAGGAGACTGCATGTTGTAATCTCAACCCCTATGTTTAGCTTACTAAATGTATGTGGACTAAACAAATGGATCTAACACAAATAGGATTGCAAAATCGTATGTCGGAGTGGGACTATACATTTACCTTCTCTAGAAATGATTTATAAGAGCAATAAAAACAGTTAGAAATTAACACAAAATTAATATTTATTTTAGTATTTATTTATATTTTAAACGCAAGAACAAGTATTTAAAACTCTACCTTAGTTGAGACGTTTTATAAAAGAGCACTCAACAATAAAGAAAACTTTAATCACCTGGCAAGATTATTAAATTCGCTGTAGCGGAATCCGAAATTGGTTTGACTTATTTAGGTCACGTACTGTTCATTACTGAACTTCGCTTAATGTTGCAACCAGTTTATCTAATGTGAAGAATATTGGCAAGATATTTTGAAATTGCAAACAATTTAATATTGATCTACCAGATAACTTCAATCGTGATTACAATTTTAAAAACATTTGAATAAATAAACAAAAAAAAAGATTAATATTATATTTGAACAGTAAGTTCATTCTAAACAAAGTACACCCTAGAAACACTTAGGAGAGTTTGATCAGTAAATTTTGACAAATGTGAACTTACTAAAGCAATTGATTGTGTAAGTGTTAAAAAATAGTGTAAAATGGAATTTTATAAATTTAGAAATAATTCAAAAAATCTATTTCGTTTATATCTAGCAAATAAAGCTCAATATTTTACCTTGTAAATATGGATTTATTTTTTTAAAATAGGTATGGGGTTCCATTTATCTTTAATAATGACCTATATAATTAAATGCTACTTGCTACGCAACGTATAAATATTTATATTAATACCTACCCTAGATTAGAAAAGCAGATAAAAGTAGGTTTTCAAAAAAAAAAGATCGGTATTGCTTAAAAGTTGTTTTCTTCTATTCTTCTCGCTTCGGATGGATTTCTTAGTTCGATTTTGTTAAAGATCTGTGTTGATCGGTAATTAGTCTTCTTACAATTTCAAGCTTCTGGTGAAACAATTTAACTCTCTAATTAAAAGTAGATTTAGCATACATTATTCAACCTGAAGAAGTCGGTAATCATCCAATAATGGTGTCAAAATATTTCCAACATTTTGATTTATTATCTCAAACTTTTTGTTTTAATCAACAAAGTGGATATATACGCATATAAAAAAAGTGGAAATTTCGTTAATATTCTTTTTGGTACAGATGTGGACAGAGAAAACAAAAAATATTTTACTGAGTCTAATAAAACTCAATGATATTTATGTATTGAACAATTTTGATAACTTATAATCACTTGTAATGATATCGAGTAATTGTAATTAATTGCAATTACTGCTTATTGTTTGTTATCACTTGTAATAATGTCACGTTTGGGAGGATGAAAAATGTGCCCTAGTGTTGTGGATGGGGGGTAGCTGTACTAGTGGCACTTTTCACTTATCTTACCACCTGGTATGTATTCTGCTGAAGGCAGAAACCTACCCAAGTGGAAGATGAGATAAAAAACAGAAAACAAACAACAAATATAAAAAAGAAACAACTAATCTTATCAATTAAAGTACAAGGTACGGCAGTTAAACGTGAAGATTTGCGGTAAGTGTTGCAGAACTTGTTATAGTGCTGGGTTAGAACCCGAATCACGTGCCATTTTGGCATAATGAATCGTTGAAAAGGTACACAACGCGTCTAGGCAGTTAAAGCGTACTATCAAAATCGCGAGAGTTTAGTACGAACGCGTAGTGATTTTCTAAGGCATTTCAATATACCGCAGAATCAGGCAGTTCCGTCTGATAACGCCATTAAAACTTGAGTTAACAATCTTGAGCAAACTGGATTGACATCTAAAAGTGAGGTGGCATTGAAAAAGTAGTTCGAAACGCTCAAGCAGTGTTAAGGGTTCCACGCCAATTGGCCTTGGATAAAACCCTTACAAAATACTGGTGGTGCATCTTTTAAACCCGGTGATAATCAACAGCGTATTGTAAAACTATGCATACCAGACTGAAAGGAAATTACAAACAAATTAAACAACTTGTGGATAAATGATGAAGTGCACTTTCACCTATCTGGATTTAAAAATTAACAAAACTTTAGATACTGGGCCGATGAAAACCCTCGGTTGCTTCATGAAACACCACTTCATATTCAAAATGATTCAGAACTTCTTCACAGTGGAACTTAACCACTTTACAGTGAATAAAAACACACAGATATCGGTTGGCCTGCTCGGTTCCCCGACTTAACTACCTGCGACTTCTTTTTAGGGGCATACTTGGAGACAAAACTAATCCATCCAGAAGGATACCAGCCCTTAAAACGAATTGCTGCAATACCTCTCGAAGAATTATGCAAAACTTTCAGAATCGGCGCCAACAATGCATAAAGAACAACGAAGGACATTGGTCAGATGTATTTTTTTAAAAGTATTTTTTTTATAAATGTAAGTCTAATATATCAACTCTTTTACTTTTTATTTATGTAAAGAAAAAAAAAATTAAAAATATTTTTGGCAATAAAATTATTTACGAAATCTTCCCGTTTGACTGCCGTATCCACATGGGGGCATGTTACACTTCCTCATCAGACTCTGGACTCCTGGTGTTGACCACAATGACGCTCTTTTATAGCCAATTCATATTCTGAGTAAGAATAAAAAATTAAAATATTTAATTTCGCCTTAAGATCTAATGTACTGACTTTGACCTGGTTTATTACAATACAAAATAATACAAAAAAATATAAAATTATTAAATTATTACCAAGAGTAAAACTACCCTATCGTCGTATGTGACAATAACTTGTAGATTATAAATTATTGTAATGATTTGTGATCGCCTACAATTATTTATTAGTATATGTGATAAAAAAAGACATTACTTTATTTTAAAGTTTGTCGAAGGACAGAAATAAAGAAAGAAGGATTGAGAAAGACAAGTGTAGGCCATTAAACAATCACCAAATATTATTCTGATTTAAAACTTTCAAGATGTATTTTTAACAAATAAAATTTTATTGGACGACCTAAACTACTGTACAAAAAGCACAAAGAAATCGAAATTACTTTAAACTCAATATTTTAGTTTCTATAGTTTGTTAAAGACAAACTTTATGAAATATGTGTGTAAAACTTTTGAGAGATCGTTTCCATCAACATCAAATTTGTCGTCACCTCAGGGTATATTCCATCCCCAATTCATCATTATTTATAGCGGTTGAATTGATTAAACAATTTAGGGGTGTCACGTACTGTATTTACAACCAATTATTCCACAGTAGTGCGGTTCTGATCATGGTGAAAATCAATTCATAATTTACGACAATTAACGTAGAGATATAATTAATCAATATTTCAATCTAGATGTATAATAAATAGGTCTTTCATTAATTTTACCTGTAGGTAGGTACTCCACATCTGATAAATCTGTAACTCTTGTTTTATTGTCACTTATAAATTATATTGGTTTATATATGTATGATCACTGTTTAAATAAACTATGTAGCATAGGGTCGGTGTTTAAACAGTTACCAGATTTAAAATTGATAAGCAATTTTGTTTTAACCTAAAAGCAACTAATGCTACACTAAAGGTTTTACAAATTTTTTGGTTTATCTTTAATTTACTGTGATTAAGCAGCTTACGGTTTACAAATATTAAAAAAGATATAAAATTATACCTTAAGCCTATAGGTAATACTATAATACTTAGTAGTGTCACCATTTGCAACAATTACTGCCTGGTAGCTTCTTGGGATACTTTTTACCCAGTTCTGACAGTTTTATTGAATTATTTCACTCCTGTGCTATACTTCTACTAAGCGTGTTCGAAAGTTTATAGGTTTGGCGAATTGCAATGCCCATCAAACACCTTTATCTGGTTGTCAGCGAAAAATTTTGCAACAGAATTAATTAAACCCAATTTCGTTATTTTTTTATAAACTAAATACAGTTAATTTTTGTATGAAATTTCACAGAAATAGAATAATTATAAGACTAAAGATAAAAATATTACAACAAACTCTATTTGACTAGAGCACATTATACCGAAATATCGGATTAAAATTTTTGTATTTATCGTTTAAATCAGTGGAAAATCTAAAATTTCAACTAAACAGACTTGTATCAACATATAAATGACTAGCACCCGCCCCGGCTGTGCACGGGGATTAAAGAAAAATAACAAAAGCCATTAAATTTATTGGGTCAACGCTTCGCTTCCCTGTAAACAATATTACATGTTGTATTATTTTCTGGCAGCAAAATAAATTGATTTTCAGGTGCTCCGACCCCCCTTAGGTGGTTGGCCATGAGGAAAACCGATCCCTACTAATTGGAAGGTTTGACCGTGAGACTTATTATTAGTAAAAGCGAAAGATGTTTTGATAGGAAATTGAAGCGGTTTAAATGGATTTGGTAGATCAGTTGGGATCATCGGTATCCTCAGTGTATGAGCTAGTTGACCAGCTGGTGGTTCAGTTATAATGATTGCTACAACTTAATTGTCCTTTAATTCCTTTATAAGTAGCCTCGTCCCATTGCACATGCTAAATTTGTGATAGGTATCTGTCGTGATTATGAAATAAGTTATTTTGATAAAGATTAATACCAAGATAAAAACTTTTAAAAAATTAAAAAATAGTTATTGTGGCGTAACTATAACAGTTAGACATATGCTGTCGCGGCATTTTTTTGTAGATATTTATATATTCTTCAAAATCGTAGTACATTATTTTATTCTATAATCAATAGTATTCTCAGCGCACGCGATGTAAGGATTTTAAGGTCATTTTTGGTTACATTAATGGCATTTTAGTAAGGATCCCTATTTTTTTTTAAATGAAACATTACCTATGTCACTCGGGAATAGTGTAGCTTGCCAACGGTGAAAGAATTGTTGAAATCGGTCCAGTAGTTTTAAACAAACAAACAAACAAACAAAAAAATCAAACCTTTCCTCTTTATAATATTAGTATAAATTTATAAATCCCAAATGTTTAAAATCGCGGAAAGCAAAAAACCCGAAAAGAAAATCCGATATTGTATGTATCAATATAAAAATCTGACATGCCTTAAGCTACAATATATCTTGATCTCGATTCCATCAACCCATTTAGTGTTACATAACATATATTTAAGTATAAGGACTTTTGATATCAGATTTTTCTTATGTGTGTGTGAGTTTTGTATGAAACCATCGTTATATCCTATTTTATTGCATTTTATTTTTTGTTACTTCCTCGTTTGAATGGGTTGGCATCTGATAATATCTTCTTTTTTTAAGTGCCGTCTCTAGGGTGGAGGTTGGCAACAATATCGGCGAATTGTGTGCAATTCTTAGCTGTTCTCACGAGTTTATACGAATTAAGTCCTGTCCAGACCTGGATGTTCTCCAGCCACGAACATTGTCTTTAGCCAGGTCCTCTCCGGCCCTCTTTTTTCCTTCTATAATGAATTTGGGGAGCTCGTATCTGTGTCCTAGATCTGCGCTTTTTCTCATCTCAATTGCTGTACGCAACTTTCTGTCTTTTCCGATCTTTCGTAGAATTTCTTCATTTGTGACGTGATCTACCTAGGATATCCTGAACATACGTCGAAGTTTCCATATTTCAAAAGCCTTAAGACAATTCATTGCACCATACAAACTTTGAACCCCTATTTTACCACTTAAGGGTTAAAAAATTTAAATATCTGTCCTTAGTGGGTGTTCACATTATGAAATAAACATCTGTCTAAATTTCACTTTTCTATCATCAGCGGTTACGGCTGTGTGTGCGTCCATACCTCATTCACTGAGAACTTCTACCTTTATATATTTAGACTAGATGACCTGGCAAACTTCGTACCGCCTAACACAGATGTATTTTTTCTCATAAATATATAAAATATAAATTGCGCCACGTTGCGGTGGCGTCATAGTACTTATTTAAAGTAAGAATTGCTAGTATAAATATATGAGATATTAGTACGTCATAGTACCTATTTAAGTAAGGATTGGTCGTTTAAATAAATGAGATATGGACTGCGCTACCTTAAGGTGCATCATAGTAATTAATTTAGTACCTACCTATTTACTTAGTTTTTTTACCGCAATTTTTTGCTGATATTTCTAAACATTTTTTATTTAACTGTAGTTTTTTGTTTATTTATTTAAAAATTGAAATACAACGCTATCTGCCGTGTATCTGTAACAAAGTTCAATTCCTTATTTGCACCCTTAGGGAGTAATTGTAGTAAAACATAAAACACTTGTTTAATAAAATATTTTTAACAAGTTTGAAGTTCAATTTATATAAAAATCGGTGCCTATTTAAAAATTTTTCATTACAAACTTTCAACCCCTATTTCACACTTTCGGAATTAAAATTTTATAAAATAACTTCTTTGTGGGTGTTCACATTATAAAAATAAACATCTCTCCAAATTTTACTTTTTTACTATCAGCGGTTACGGCTTTGCGTGCGTCTATACCTCAGTCAGTGGAAACTTCTTGTATGTATGTTGATTGTAGATTTTTTAGTAATTTACTTTGAATTTACCTTTAAACATATTTCAGGGTATTTCAACAAAATAATTGAAATCAAGAAAGTTTTTCATTAAAATCCTTTTACCGAAAAGAAAATGTATCATTTAATTTTTTTATCAATTTACCTAGTCAGATACTCGAAGGGTCACTAAACTATATCAATAACTCAATCGCGTTCCTTAAACTTGTTCCAAAATTGCACAATAAAAAATCCGAACCATTTAGAGTACAGGAGAAGCAGTGAATGGGTTGACGTAAATAAGGTGACCTTTACAAGATCGATATTTCTCACGGGCATGCTATACCGCCTCAATCACCACAGTGCCGCCGCCACAAAGGCGGCTTCGAACGGATGATACCTTTTTGGTCTTCACTTTCTATCCACTGCCATTGTTTTCCACCAATTTTACTTTCATGTAGAATTTATCATCAAGGATTGAAATCCGAAATATACGGTCACGTGGAATGAGAACTTTGGAGAAGTATTAGCAATACAAAGGAGTCGCATAAAAGAAAGTTTTAGAGGCTACTTCAACTAAACTTGGATTTTCTGTTAAAAAGAGATATTAACATTTTTAGTTATATTAAATTAGATTTTAGTATAAAAGAATATACATGGTGTGGGATAAAATATAAACTAGAAATTGTACAATAAGTATTTGTATTGATATCAGAGACCAGTAAAAAATTTTAAAATAAATTTGCACGTTATAATGTACTCATTGCTTCTTCAGAGATTCTCGACCAACCTTTTAGCATTTGATAACTTTTAAGCCACTTTTCACACTATTTACTGTACAGGAAGAACTATCCTTTTTTATGGATTAGATTTAGAGAAAAGTTTATGTTTAGCTTAGTTTTCACTGTCATTAAAACTGGTTGCTATAAAACTAAGTCTTAAAAGGGTTTTCATGTAGGTATATTTTTACATTTCTAGATTATAACCAAAATAAATTATGTATTGAAGTATATGTCAATACATTATACATGCTAGTAACTTATTTAATAGTAAGAATAGTCGCCTATCTAGTTTAGTACTACAAAATCTAGTCTTAAAGCTTGTATAGTTGATTAAAATCTATAAAGACACCATTTTATACTTTAATACCAGAAATAGATGTTAAAACGTTACCAAAAATTGTATGTCAATTTTTTCTACGAAGAAGTTTTTGTTTTTTATTTAAATATATTCTCACCTCATAAGTAAACCATTCCAACTTCTGTCTACTATATTTCTAATGGAAGACTCTCGTTTTGTTGCATTTAAACAAGTGAAAACTTAAGAACGTATTCGAAATACATTCTTCTGTTTTATATAAAAAAAAAAATTTGCTTTAAGTGTAAAAAACATAAATATCAGGAACAAAATTAATTAGATTACAAAGTTACATCTTACGTGGATAATACACTTTCTTCAAAGTCTACATCTTATGGACTCATAATTAGATGAAAGGTGTACACAAATGTTCTTTTAGATGTAGTAAGGTCACCTGGGTCAACTGACTCCACTTTTAATAAAAAACCTACAATTTAGCAAAGTTTATCTAGACGTAAATGGAATCTCTGAAGCAACTGTAAAGTTGTTAACAGAAACCAAACAATCCTTTTAAAACCAAGAAAGATTTCGGTGTTTTTAAGAAGCTTTTTTTTGTAAGCGGGTTGGAAATCTTCCAAAGGCCAATCTCAGCAAACACTCTTCTTGCCACTTCAACATTGTATAATCCACAGTGTCTAAAGCCCCAGAGTACGGACACTCGGGTGTTGGTGCTCTTCTGAACCTGTGTAGGTACGACTGTGTCTGCGTCAGAGCGTAGTTCGTAGAACGGTGTTTACACTCCAACCAGGTCCTTATGTCCGGAATAAGTGACTTCGTCCACTGAGCTACATCTTCTATCCTCATCCACTTCAGTTTCCACATATCAATAGATATGGCCCTCTCCTCATTTCTTACTCTTTTATCGATGTCCCATTACAGCGACGATGATACATTCTTATTCTTTCCTCTGCGAGGATGTGTATTGGTACACAGCCCACAATCACACAAAGCGCAGCATTGGACACGACACCCTCACAGACTTATCCTACCAACTCTGGTAAGAAGCAGTCTCTAGAAAGGAGTTTCCATCGCAGAACACCAGACGGGAGCCGCGTAGAGAACGATAGACTGTACCTTCCTTTTTTCGAGCTTGGGCCCTCAGGTTTTAAGAAGGTGGATAAGTGCAACCTTTGATCTACGCATAAATGTGGATTAAGAAAAATTTGTAAAAAACTATTGGTTTTATTTTTATGATGTAAATCAACTGTCAATTTAAGCAAAGTTATAAAATCCAACAAGTTTCTGGTGTGTTTAAGAACCTGGATAAGTACAAGCTTTTTAAATTTCGACTTAAAAGTAAAACTGTATAATTAATAAAAAAAATAACAAAAAATTTGTTTCGTTATTTTATGAATAACATTTAGTTGCTTCAGGGGAAAGCTTTGAAAGCGACACCTATAAAATAGTACAAAAGTAAAATTTATACGCTAATCTAAAATTTCATCTCTCATTTGAATACACAACAAATTCTATCTTGATATAATTCTTTGTTTTGAAAGGTTTATCATACAAAAATGATGTGTTGATTCTGTTCCTTTATTTTGAACTGTGCATCAGTGGGTTTTAGAGTTTAAACGAGGTCGTACAAGCGTCAAAGTGAAACCAGATAGTGGACGTCCAAAAAGTGCACCAACATAAAAAATTGAAGTAGTCTATGATATTATTCGTTCAGATCCAAGTTTAACTAAGAGGGAAATTGCTGATACCATAGGCATCTTAGATGAACGAGTACTCTATATTTTACACGATGAATTACATATGAAGAAACTGTTCGGAAAGTTAGTGCCACATTCGTTAACAGTTAAAAAAAATGAATCGAAAACAAATTTCTCATCGGAATTTGGAGCGTTTTAAGCAGAATAAAACCGATTTTGTGCTTGTTTTTATTATAACTATGGATGAGACTTGGATCTACCATCATGATCCTAAACTGAAAAAAGAACGTTTACATTGGACTGAAGCTGGTTTTTCAGCTTCAAAACAGTGCACAACAATGTACGTGTTCACACAAGTTTGTTGGCGATGGCTAAATTGAACAAAAGTACCTACAGATTGTTTGAACACCCACCATATTCACCAGATTTGCCCCCGTTCGAGATTTTTTTCTTCAGATACTTAAAACAGTTTTTTTTGTGGAAAGCCTTTTTCGTCGAATGAAGAAGCTATTGCAACCGTAGAACAATATTTTGCAGAGCTTCCAGAAAATCATTACAGAGATGATTTAAAATTTCTGGAGGAACAATAGAATAAGTGTGTTCAAGCTGAGGCAGATTATATTGAATAAAAGAAACACTTTTATTAAAAAATACACATTCTCTTATTCTTGTTTTTAAAACGTTTCAACCAACTATTATATCTTAGGTATTTTACATTTCCTAGCAACTTGTTCTCTAGATATTATCTTTTTTTCTTGTCTTCGCCTGTTTTTATTATCTAATCTTTTATCTTTTAATTGCTGTTTTCACAGCACCAAAAAATTCCCGTAACTATTTCCTTTCCCAAATATCGATTTTTCTATCTTCTTTGCCTCCACTTGTTGGGGTATACAAATTGCTTTGAATTTTTAAAATATGTTGTATTACAGTATTTGTATTTTTTCTTTTAAAACTCATAAAGAATGCTATGAAACTGAGTAGATTTTGTACAATATGTCTGATATTTACAAAACAGTTATTTATTTTTTCATTTTAAATATACTGGTATAATTTTCTTTTCCGAATTACTTTCTGAGAAATATAATATCATTAGAGCAACATTTATTTTCTTTTCGGTTAAAAAGCTAACAATAGGCGAAAAATACACAATGGCTCGAAAAGGATTTTTCATAGGGGATTTATTGTTTTTTGTGCGTAGCTCTGGGAAATAAAACGAATAGGTCACTAGTGAGGTATTTATAGAATTTGTAAATTTATTTTCTATATAGCAGTTCTCTAAGGGAAGATTTTTTATTACGAAACCTGATCGTTGATTTATCAGGATAATAGAAATTTGTTGATTAGAATATAATATATTTATATATTTTAACAATTTTTTTTTATAGAAGTTGGATTTAAGGTTCACCTATGCGAACAGCACAAACGGTTTATCAAATTCGCTTTTATATAAATCAAAACAAAATAAAAATGTTAAGTTAGTTTATTTTTTAATTAATGGTGAGTACTGTCATTTTTTGAAACAAATTTTAACATTTGGCATTAAAAAAGCCATGCTTACCTTCCTTGATCATTCTCGAAGTGGTACATCTTGTTTTTTGTGTTAAGAAAACAGTTAGATTTTAAATATAGAAAATTACACCTCTATAAAGTTAGCACTACCACATGCGAAATAAAAGATGGCATTATGTGATTAATTTGTCGCTTTTTTGTCGTGATTTTGTCGTGCAAACAAAAAATTTGTCGTTTTTTTTTTAATCAATGGTAGTGCTAACTTGATATCAAGTTAGCACTACCACCTCTTGAAAACGATCTTCCAATGATCGGACAAATGTCTTATGTACTGCATAATTTGTCGCTTTTTGTCGTGATTTTGTCGTGCAGAAATAAAATTTGTCGCAATTTTTTTTTTCCTTAAATCGATGATAGTTCTAACATGTTATCAAGTTAGCACTACCAACCATCTTCTGATATTCCGATAAAAATCTCGGCTAGCGCAAAATTTATCGCTTTTGGTAGTGATTTCGCCATGCAAAAAAAAATTTTCGCGAAATTTTTATTTTTGGACCTAATGGTAGAGAGCTCACTTTATATCAAATTAGCACTACCGCCACTTGAAAACGGTCTTCCAATGATCGGACGATTGTCGCATCTAGTGCATAATTTGTCGCTTTTTTGTCGTGATTTCACCGTGCAAAAAAAATTTTGTCGTGAAATTTTTTTTATCTTTATAGTAGTGCGACCTTGATATCTAGTTGCACTTCCACCCATCTTGTAATATTCGGACGTATGTCACCTCTCGTGCATAATTTAACGTTTTTTTATCGTGGTTTTGTTGTGCGAAATTATAATTGGTGCAATTTTTTTTTTTAATTTCATTAGTAGTGCTAACTTGATATCAAGGTAGCACTACCACTTCTTGAAAACGATCTTTCAATGATCGGACAAATGTCTTATCCGGTGCATAATTTGTCGCTTTTTTGTCGTAATTTTGTCTTGAAAAAATAAAATTTGTCCTCAGGGAGAAGTCGGAAGAAATAAAGAGTAACAAAAGTATATCTCCGGCTGTACTACTGTACGGTGCAATTTAGATTCTACATATCAACTTTTTGTATCAATTGTAATGATTCTTAACTATATGTCAGTTTTTGCTGTTGTGTGTGTAAAAATGCAACCTTTACTTATACTTCAAAAACATTTTTTTCCCTCTCACTAAGCTTTGCAAGAATATTGAGAGACTTTTTTAACTTCCCGCTAAAAAAAATTTTTTTTTAAATCGGGAAGTTATTGGTTTCACCCTGTTTTTCGAAAATCGAGTTTTCATCGGATCTCAACGTTTTGAGGTGTTAGGAACCTCCCCTGACTATTTTTACGAGGGTGTCTGTATGTCTGTATGTACGTGTGGATGTGTGTGTGGATGTATGTAAACCTCTTATAACTTTTGAACGGCTTGACCGATCGGAATGAAATAAAAAGCATTCCAAAGAGTTTCATCTAACTTAGATTCCCTGTAAGTTTAAACCGATTCGAGCCGGTAGATTTCGAGAAATTTTAAAATAATCGAAAAAAACAATTGGTAAAAATAATGTTTTTTGGCTATTGCATCGATCAATTTCATAACCCAATCAGCTCTCGAGCTTAAAAAGCCACGTCGAATGCCGTTTTGCAAATTAAAATCGGTTGATTCGTTCGTGAGATATCGTTGTCGAAAAATTTCAAAAAAAGTGTTTTTTTTTCAATAACTTAGAGATTTTTTGACTAACCGATTTTGCACTCCCGGTAACGTTTTTAGGTCTCAAAAAACTGCGTCGAATGCCATCTTGAACATCAAAATCGTAACGCGTTAAAAAGTTATGGCTTTTTAAACATTTCAAAAAAAGTCAAAAACGTCAAAATACGTCACGTTACTATAGCTTTGCGGTTAAAACTAGCGGGAAGTTGCAAGGATGGCCTTTAAGGTCAACCTCTTTTCGAATTTTGTTTAAATCATTTGGGCTAAATTAGACTTCTATTAAAATAAAACGAATAGTTTTCTTGAAGTTGCCTTATACAATTTTTTTTATGAATAATAATTTTCGACAAGAAGTTTTTTTTACCACCACTCATTTAGTTTCACACTAAGACTCTGTTTTTGAACAGATTAAAAATCATTTGTTTTGAATAAAGTAATTAAGTTTTTTATAAAACCAGCCATTATTGTTTAATTAATATGGAGCCATAAAGCCATAAGAATATTCATTGTTTAGTGACCCATCAATGTCCCAACCATGAGAATTTTTAACTTCATTATAAGTCATGATAAAAGAGTTCACTTTATAGTGAGCTACTAAAATTTTATGTGGACTAGAAAGAGTTTCATAATACATATGTATAGCGTGCCAAAAAAAGGTTCACTTCGTAGTAGTATACAGAAATAATAAATTTATAAGTCAGAAAGAGTCAATTCCATATATAATCTGTAGTAGTGCTAACTTAATATCGAGTCAACACTACTAATGATTTTTTAAACACAAATTTTTGCCAAAAAAAATTTTTTCCCACGACAGAAAAGGAATCAATTAGGTATGTGGGTACAAGATTTACATCCGAATATTGAAAGACATTTATCAATGTGCGGTTGTACTAATTTAATATAAAGTTCGCACTAATATTAATTTTTTTTAATATCACAACACCTATTTTTCGCAAGACATTATCATGATAAAAAGCGACAAATTATGTACTAGATGCGAAACTCGTCCGATCATTGAAAGACCGTTTTCAAAAGGTGGTGAAGTGCTATCTTGATATAAAGTTGACGCTGACAAATAACATAAAAAATTTCGCGACAAATTTTATTTTTGCACGACAAAATCACGACAAAAAAGTGACAAATTATGCGCTAGCCGAGATTTTTATCAGAGTATCAGAAGATGGTTGGTAGTGCTAACTTGATGCTATGTTAGCACTATCATTGATTTAAGGCAAAAAAATTTCGCTACAAATTTTATTTTTGCACGAAAAAAAAGCGACAAATTATGCACTACATAAGACATTTGTCCGATCATTGGAAGATCGGTTTTAAGAGGTGGTAGTGCTAACTTGATATCAAGTTAGCACTACCATTGATTTAAAAAAAAAACGCGACAAATTGTTTGTTTGCACGACAAAATCACGACAAAAAAGCGACAAATTAATCACATAATGCCATCTTTTATTTCGCATGTGGTAGTGCTAACTTTATAGAGGTGAAAATTACAGTATAGCAGTACGTTTCTTGCGTTGCTTCGCTTCGTTCACTCGGTCAGCTCTAACGCTATAGAGGTTATTTTCTACTCAATACTACTTCCAGCATTAAATTAATTTCCTTTATTCATATTTGTGCTGCAAATTTGTTTTTTACAAAATATCAATTGTAAAATATCTTTTATTTGATATATATAACTTTGTTTCGATCACGCACAGTTCAAAAATGTCGGTCATTAATAGTATCATATTTAGTTTTTTTTGTTCTAAAATTACCAGTATACGCATTGCGACATGAAAGTGAAAAAAAACTACATTGCGTGGTAAAAAATAACGTGAAGCATGCACAGATTACACAATACGAATCCTCTTGTTGATCATTTTTAATTTTATATAATAGAACAGTATGCTAAAAAAAGTCAACCAATTAATCAATCAGTCAATTAATGCATCTTTTTTTTATTATGTACCGATAAAATAGTACAATTTCACCTGGAAACTAATGAAGCTTATATTTGTAAGGTATAAAATATATTCTATAAAGGTAAGCCAAATGTTGAACATAAAAATATCATTAATTTTTTAACAGCACAAGTTTACAGCCACAAACTCCTGATCAGTCCAAGTATGAAAGGTCTGAAGGTATACCTACTACAAGATGCAATCAATAAATATGTACCTCCAAAATCATATGTAACAAATCCCGATAAACCGTGTTTTTGCCAGCACGTAAAATTATCAGAAGATTATGCATGTTATCGTAGAGATAACAATAAAGTGAAGAACACAATTAAAACAGGCCAGACCAAAGTATGAAAACAATATAGCTTCTTCAAATTCGTCATAACAATTTATCAAATATATTAAACATAAACTTCCGACAAAAGTCGACTTGATAACTATAAGGGAGCCAGAAACGAATTATCCAGATAACAGACAGCAAAAGGATGGGGAAATTGTTTGCAATGAGGTGTTTACTAGACCTTTTAATGAAAATCTTCCCCTAAACACAAGATCTAGTAAATCATTAACTACTGTTTACTGTTTATTTCAGAGGCCTTACAAAATTAAAACAGTGATTCTTCGCTAGGTCATGACAATTTACCAGCAATCTTTCTACAAAAATGTTGTGCATCCATTGGCATCACGCTGGCTTAGTCTATAAATGATTGCATGACATCTGGGCAACTACCTGCAAATTGGCACAAAGCAGTGGTTACACCTCTCTTCAAAAAAGGCAATAACCATCTTCCACAAAACTTCTGTCCTATTATTGTCATCTAATAATAATAATAATTTAAGTTTTAAAGACCAATGTTTGAGAAAAGCTCAGAATCATAGAGAATCCGAAAACAAGCCTTTTTCTATTAATAACTTTGAACTGCTGCATAGGTAATATTTACTTAAACAGTCTGATAGTGTGACTCATGCTACTTTTTAATAATGTGATAAAAACAAATTAACAATTAATGGTTTCAAGTTTCTGAAGAGGTAATAGTCGGAGGGAGCCTAATCCGGTGAAGACGTTGAGTGTTCAAGCAATTCGTACTTTAATTCGTTCAATTTAGCCATTATCCAACAACTTGTGGGAACATGTGCATTGTCTTGATAAGAAATAATAGTTATCTTCTGTTAACCGGGTCTTTTGTCACGATTTGTTTTAACCAGCAGATCCAAAAGGTTGCAATAATATTAAAAGTTAATTGTATTGCCGTTTTTAAGATAATAAATAAAACAACCTTTTGCATTCCAAAAAACTAATGCCATAACCTTTGCCGATCGTTCTGACTTCACCTGATTTGGAGCTGAAGAACCAGCTTCAGTCCCTGTTTCAGTTTGTGATTATGAAGGTAGATCTAAGTCTCATCCATAGTAATAAAACGAGGCACGAAATCTGTTTTATTCTGCTTAAAACGCTCCAAATTCCGCTGAAAAAATATCGGTTTTGTTTTTTACATGTAATTCTTCTTGTAAAATATGGTGTATCTTTTCATCTGAGATGCCAATGGTATTAACACATTTACGCTTAATCAAACTTGGATCTTTGCAAACAATATCATAGACTTGCTCAATCATGGCCAGTGTTGTTGTTTGGACATCCACTACGTGGTTTATCTTTGATGCTTGTACGACCACGTTTAAACTCAAAACTCATCGATACACAGTTAAAAATGAAGAAGCAGATACCTCTAACACTTTAACCATTTTCATATAAATTACTGTTGCTGATAAACCCTCCAAAACAAAAAATTTTATCACTACAATATACGGTTTTTTTCATTGCAACAAAATACACTAACTCAATTCAATTGACAAATCAAAATAGAATTTTTTGTGTATTCAAATGGAAGATAAAATATTAAAATAGCATTTAATTTTGACTTCTCTACTGGTTAAAAGGTGTCGCTTTCAAAACTTTTCAACCAACCATTAGTTAAGATTACCAGTTATAATGTAATCCCAAAAATTATGTAACACAGTTTTCAAGAATGTACCTACATACCAGTATTTATAACCTAAACTACATGCATCTATAAAACTACCTATCAAACTGTTGGTTTACATTGAAAAGGCTTTGTAACCCAATAAAAAAGATAAACTACCGAGATGCAACAACCCAAGTAACTCATAAAACACATTTTATGCTTTAATGCAATTCCCCTCTCGTACATACAGAAAAGGAATTAATTCCCAAGTTTCCAAGTAGATTTGCGAATCGAGGAGAAAATTCAAACTTAAACCTCTACTGATATGAATAAAAATTCGCAGTTACCCAGCAGACCTTGACAGTTAGTCTAGCTAACTAAATCGATAAAGTTCATTTTATAATAATTTTCGTTATATGTAGGTACAAGTTAAAATTACACCAAACAATGAAACAATCCAAGTAACTCATAAAACACGTTTTATGCTTTAATGCAATTACCCTCTCGTACATACAGAAAAGGAATTAATTCCCAAGTTTCCAAGTAGATTTGCGAATCGAGGAGAAAATTCAAACTTAAACCTCTACTGATATGAATAAAAATTCGCAGTTACCCAGCAGACCTTGACAGTTAGTCTAGCTAACTAAATCGATAAAGTTCATTTTATAATAATTTTCGTTATATGTAGGTACAAGTTAAAATTAGACCAAACAATATGTAAAACACAGAACTCAAGGCTATGATTGATTAGTATTAATGTTGTCGCTTTTAGGTAGGTATACATTGCATTATATTATTTTTTGCACGATTGATCATTTTTGACTGTTTACCGTGACAGATTTTACGTCAGTAGGTGACATTTACTAGCAACTCGACGGTAAGTAATCCAACTCGACGGTGAGTACTCCAACTCGACGGTAAGTCAAGTTAAAAAATCTCTTAATTTTAATTTATTTTTTGAAAGAATAAAGAAAACTAACGAATTATTTATTAATATTGAAACTTATGGTACAATTTGTTAAATTATTTAATGAAATCCCACTTGTTTGGGCTGTGGTTTCACTTCTAACAGAAACTTCTGCAGAATCGCATACATTAGTAGTATTACTAGTATTGCACAATATTTTTTCGGCAAAATCTATTTTATTTTGAAGAGAATCTTCTACATAGCTTTCTGCCACTGTCGATGAACGCCAACCTCCATGACGCTTTAATCCAAGGACATCAACACTTTCATTAGCCAAAAGCGTTGCTAATGTCCTCCTGAACGAATGGCCAGTATAGTTCTCGGGATTAGGCAAATTTAAGAATTTGGCAATTTGAGAAGGCCAGCCCCCGATTGTCCCTTTCCCTATTACTTGAGCATAACATTTTCCTTTGGCGTATCTTAAGAACAAATGATTTGATTTTACTTGTAATGGACGAAATTTTATATACTATTGCAGATATTCTAAATATGGAATTTTATCGTCTGGTTTATTAACGACTGTAAAAGTACGCTGGATGTTCGTTTTTGTATTGGGTACTTTTACAACCATTAAACCATCGGTTTGTTGGATGTCATTCATAGTAATATTATATAATTCTTCTCTTCTACAGGCACCAAATATTCCCAATATCATTGCGACCTACAAATTATGAAAAAATCTTCATTAGAGTATTTCTTTTACCTAAACTAGCTTACATTACCTTGTTTGTGAATTAGAAATTCTTCATACGGTGCTTCCATCAGAAAATTTTCAAATTGCTCCCGTGTAAAAATGCTCGCTTTCTTAGGCCTATAAACAACATTTTTTCTCTTCAAATACGCGATCAAATTTGAAAACTTGGAAATATCAATGCCATCATAAAGAAAAACGGTGGATTTAATCATTGAATATTCTGCCCAAAGGCTTCCAGGACTCAGGAGCTTTCAACTGCATATGTCTTTGAACGAAATATGCCAATAGAGTCTTTTCATCGATTCTTAAATTCTTGCCTTCGCACCATTTTTTAAAACTTTGGTAGGTATTTTGATAACGGATTTTGGATTTTTCGGGAATAATTGCGGAACACCCTTCTTCCCAAGCCCGTTCAATTTCTTCAAATTCACTTTCGCTCATATTTTAATTTATAATAATCAAAATTGTACTTAAAATTATTGACAACTAAATAAAAACTCAATTCTTCATTGTTGTTATGCACCCTAGTTACTACCTAACAACCAAAGTATCTATCTTGATAAAATGAATGAAACTAGTCAATATGACGAAAATGTTTAATTTTATAATTTATAATGGTATCAATCGTGCAAAAAACGTTAAAAGCATGTCAAACGTTAAGGGTTACCGATCTCAGACAATAATTGGAGTCGTCGCTCCGCTCCTCCTCCAAACAATTGTCTTCGATCGGTATAAAACCCTTACCGTTCTCCATACTTAATATACTATTGGTAAAATTGCTTAATCACAAGTTACCAAATGAAAATGATTTTCTAAATTTTGATCTTAGCTACATAAATTTGTTAAAAAACTATCAATAAATTGCCAATTCATATAAGCTAAATTCGATTTATAATACGAACTCCTATCTGTAGAAAAATTAAATGGTTTTCAATTTATATCTGTTTTTTTCCTGGTAGATTTTCCATTAAATGTAGAGACAATGGCGGCATTTGACAGGTTTTTTATGTTTGAATTGGACGGTTTAATAGTACTTTTTCAAATAGATGGAAGCTGTCTGATGTATGATCACTGGTCATACTGCAGCCTCGTTAGGCTAATTTATGTCACCCACTACTAGTTTGAACAAGTCCAAAGGGAAGATGTCATATGTCTCCAAAAACTAACTGTCTCGCAATGATATAGTATGTGTTTAACATGTCAGGTTCCCTGCCGCATAATTTGCAGGTTGAGTCTTCATTAAACAGTATCATGGTTTGTAGATATCTCTTGAACAGGTGCATAGCCCGTAAAGAATCCTGTAATGACTTGTAGACTTGTAGCTGGTTCTTTCGCTGTGTCTCAAATCTTCTGACATACGTTTGTTCAATACACATTTTGCTGTTTGCTTGTCCACAGATATGTTCCCAGTGTTGGTTGTGGCTTGGAATAGCACCCTTAAAACTGACAATGGATCATAGAATGTTGTAGCCAATATTGTTCTTGCGAGTTTATCAGTATTTTCGTTGCTTTTTAGTCCTCATGTTATGACGTCCAAACTTGTTTGACAATTTTATATTTCGCCAGAATATCGAGTTTTACTTGGCATTCTTAAGACGATTTGAGAGTTCTTTAAAGCCGCAATAGCCTCCTGACTATCTATACATATATTGATCCTCAAATTGGTTTCTCTTGCACATTGTCTTGTTTTACTGCCTTTTGGATGTTCTGCTACTGCTGGTTCTTGTTCGTAATTACTATTATAATACTTAGGAGTACGATGTAAAGGTAATTCACGATAAGATCTTATCCGATCTCTTTACGGTGGAGTATAGTCTTGATTATACGCAATTTGTCAACGATCACAATACTACTCTGCAGGTCGAGCTAAACTGATGTTCAATTTTTTTCTCTTTAAAATCGATAACCTGTTGTGGCAAAAGTGATCGCAGTATACGACTATAAAAGCGTTCTTCCATAAAAAGCTTAAAATATATAATAAAAGAATAATTCTAATAAAGGAAATTTATCGTTGAGACACTATCAATAATAAATAAATTTCTATTCAAACACTCATCATTTTGCGAATAATTTACGATGATAAATAACATAAACAGATCTAATTACAAACACAAATTCACCCTAACATAGGCAATTGTGTCCTAATATCACATGTCATAATAAGTACAAAGCTATTATGTAACAATCTGTTTCCACTGTTTGGAATATATTGTAAGTAATATCAATTAAATGTTGACGTCTGGGTTTATCAAGGGTGCGTATCCACTGAATGTTAAATACACAATGCTCGGCCTTTCTGATATGTTGGATGGAAATGAAAACTGTTATTCAGGCGTAAGTTGTACTTAAACAGGTATCTGAAAATTATATAATACTAGCTGTACCCTGTACCCGGCGCGCGTTGCTCCGCCAATAAATAAAAAATAAATTTAAGAAAAATAAAAGAGGAGAAGAGATAGAGAAGGAAAGAAAGTTTATAGTTTTGTTTTACTTATCGCACCAAAAATATATTTTTCAAACTTATATTTATACGAATTCGTATAGATATCTATTAATCAGTATTGAATTTGAAACATGAAAGCGCCATCTAGTGGTAACTTCCATTAATACGAATATCATATTCATCTTACCCATTAAAAATACATCATCATACCGATTTTCATGACAATCAGTTAAACGGGGCAGAAGTTGTGACTCTGCAGCGCCACCTGGTGGCTAGTGGCATCAATGAGCATATCATACCAACCTTCTCCGTGGAAAAATACATATACATACCAATTTTCATGACAATCGGTTGAACGGGACAGAAGTTGTTACTCTACAGCGCCACCTGGTGGCGAGTGGCATCAATGAGCATATCACACAAACCTTCTCCGTGGAAAAATACATATGTATACTAATTTTCATAATAATCGGTACAGTAGTTTTTGAGTTCATTGATTACATACAGACATACAGACAAACATTCATATATATATATATATATATATATATATTATAACATATATGAATAATAATGATATGTTTTGATAATATCAATCACTATGTTATAAAATATTCCTTACCTTGAATTAATTTTAAATTTTAAATATAAATAGTGAATAGGTAAGAATTAACTCAGTGTAATTATTTTCCAATATGATTAATTAAATATGCTACCGGCTATTCCCTTATGTCAAGGTCAGAGTTCAAATATTCAACCAAACTAGATTCAAAATCAGTGAATACACAAATTTGCAATAAAATGACTGTATAACCGCACTATCCTAGACCAACAATATTTTCTAGGCGTGAATTGCATATAAATTTCTAACCTTTCTAATTCAAAATGTGTCAAACTTCAAAGATACTGTTGATAAACCAAAACATGCATCAAATATATAAAATGAAATATTCTGACTTGAGTTACTAAACAATTTGGATTAAACTTATCAAAAAGGTGAATAATAATAATAATAATTTAGTTAAATACATAAAACAGTGAAATAAAAATGTTCATCAAAATTTCAAAAATCAAACACATATAAAACTCTTTATTATAACGAGTGCAAAGTTGTTACCATTTGTGTGAAGCTTCACCCTCTTCTGGAATCAGGATTCTGTTCTTAGGACAATCTACTTTCTTCCTCCAATACAGCAAAGATTTCAGGAAACTTTATGAAGATCAAATAATCACTTCCTCTTCAAAACCAAGCGATGGATGACTACTATCTTCTCTGGTAAGTGTAATTATGATTTTCTTTCTTGTTAAATATTAATTTAATCTTCTTTAACTCAATTAAAATACAGTTATACCATAAAGTGCTCAGCCCCATAAATTGAAATATCTATTTCTTCATAAAATCATATAAATTTCTCTTACCAATTGCTTCCTCTGGTTACCTTGGGATATTCTTTATACTTTAAACTGTTTTAATACTTTCTATTCTCAATACTTTCAAAAAAAACTCAAAATTTCTACGGAGCAAATTTTTAATACAACTTCTCTTTCAACAACCAGAAAACAAGAGAGATTCTCCTACAAACTTCTTAACTAATTATTTATAATATAAATCTTACTAATCTCCTTTTAACTTTCTTTTAACATCATAATTTTTACAAAAATCTTCATCGAAACTTTTTACATCCTTCCTCTTCAGAAGGTCGAAAACAAGAGAGCTTCTCCCAAATCAACAAAAAAACAATTGAAAAATTCAACAAACTTAAATCTATACATCTTTTCCATCTAATCGCCTACTAATTTCTTATTCAAATAAAATTATTAACAAAATCTAATTCTTGATTCAATATTACAATTTAAAACAATGATCATTCTTTTTTATTATTCTTATGAAATTTACTAGCACTACAAACTAATAATTTTCTCTTTTTCAGAATATTTCATTTGGCATTTGAACTATTTATAAATTAGAATATGGTTGGTAAATACGTATAATTTAAAAGTAAGTAGAAGTTTTAACATGTATTTTAACTATTTGTGATGTCTTTTTTTTTTATAATTTAATTTTCTCATTTACTTACACCCCTAATTCATTTAAAATTAATGTTTGATTACTAACGTATTGGCAATTTTATAAACTTTTAATTATCTACTTTACCCATTTATCAATTTCATAATTATCAAAACTTTATATAATGTAGATTAATCATTTTTGAATCTTTAAATAAAAATCTTTGAAATGTATTTGTATTTTTTTTCTTATTATTCTATTTTCTTTTTTCTTTTTTAGGAATTATGAAGAAGATGATGATAATCAATCCCAATGTTACTAATTTTGCGCTCTGACTCGAAATAAGAAAATCTCCTTTCTCTACTTTCCATTAGATTTTCCTTCTACATTCTTATTTAATATAACATAGTAACTAATATCATCTCAAAATATATATATATATATATACAAAGGGTGCCAAGTATGCGTATTTATGATACACAAAAGAGGTAAATTAACGGGCATGTACGCAAAAGGATCATAGGATTACGAGTAAGAATGGTAACCGCAGACATGCATGTTTCTGGCTCATTAGCCGTCATCAGTGCGGCATAACCAAGAAGAGTATTGCACTTGGCTAGCAAAAGTGTTAGGTACTTGGGAGCAAAGGATGTTGGGGAAACATGTGGGGAAATACAAAAACAACGAACGCTCACACAGGAGTCCTATCGCCATTTTGTGCTTGAAGTCGGAGAGAGGTCCCTGCGTGCACACCAACCCCCGCCAGGCTTTTCGGTGCTAGATAAGTATTATTTTCATCTAAATTTACACATCCACACACAAATACATAAAACACAGACACAAAACTAACGAAAAACACAGGAAATCGGCTAGGGATTTCCCCAAACCGATTTCTACAGGACTTTAAACACTATTAACACAAAACCTCACACAAAACAACACCAAACACACCCCACAATGGGCCCCACAACACGAAACACCGGAACTATCCGGAAAACCACCACAGCCACCACCTCCTCCACAAAAACCTCCACCAAGAGCAAATCTGCCACTCCACCTCCACAACCAACTACTCCTACCTCCCCTGCTGCCTCCTCCCCTACCCCTAGCACCCCCTGCTCATCCACAACCAACTCTCCTTCCTCCCAAACACCGGAATTTTCTCCTACCTCCCCCCTACCCGCACCTACTGCACCTACTGCTCCCAACAAGGCAAAAACTCTGCCCCTGGTCCAGACTCTATTTCTAGGCGTACCTTAAAACAACTTCCCCCTTCAATTATGCCTTCTCTTACTCTTCTCTTTAACTCTTGTCTCGGCAAATCCTACTTCCCCACCATCATGAAGACCTCAAACACCATCTTGATTCCTAAACCTGGCAAAAATCACACAAACCCTCACAACTATAGACCAATATCTCTCTGCTCAACGTCATAGGCAAACTCTTTGAACTTCTACTCCTAAATAGAATCAGGGACTTTCTAGAAACCAACTCTATTATCCCCCCTTTTCAACATGGATTCAGACCAAACCACTCTACCCAAAACCCGATTCTAGAACTACAATCCTTCTCCACTTCAGCTATAAATCAGAGAAAAGTTGTCTCTGCTATATTTATGGATGTCCAAAAGGCCTTTGACAAGGTTTGGCACGCTGGCCTTATTAGAAAGCTAATTGACATCCAATTCCCCATCCAGGCCATCAAACTCATCCACTCATATCTTTCCAACAGAATTATTCATGTCAAGGTTGGAAACGCAATCTCCGAGCCATTCTCCCCCCTTTCAGGAGTTCCACAAGGATCAATCCTGGCCCCTACTCTATATACCATCTATGCTAGCGACATTCCTCCTCTGGAAAATATCCAGCTCTATGCTGATGACACGGCCTTGTACACCTCCGCATCGTCGACTGAAGCCCTTAACCGAAAAACTCAAAGACTGCTGGATCAGTTCTCCGACTGGTGCAGCAGATGGAGAGTAGCCCTAAATCCAAACAAAACCCAAACAATCATCTTCAGACATCCCAACCTCAGTCGACGAGAAAATCTCTCTTCCGACTACATCAACCTGTCACTTTGGGGGGAACGGCTCGTCCCTCAGGACCAGGTGACCTACCTGGGGGTTCGATTTACTCGAACACTCAGGTGGGATGCTGATGTTGAGCTTACACTCAACAAAATGAGAAGACGAGCGTCCCTCTTGGGTGCTCTGGGCGGTAGAATCGAAAGAACTGACACCAAAACCCTTCTCCACACTTATAAAACCTTCATCAGACCTCTTGTCGATTACAAGGCTGTCCCATACTCCGCTATCCCACAGAGACTTCTTCATGCCATCCATACCACAGAGAGAGCGATCTTACGGAAAGTGAGGAACCTACACCACCGCTATCCTAGCCACCTTGTCTACAATAACACCAATATACTGCCTCTGCCCTCTCGTTTTCAGACGCTTCAACATCGATACGTCGCCCGGACTCTGCAGGGTACTAACATCGTTGCCCAAAGGACCCTCCATACCCACTGGAATGGAGGACTTCGAAGAATATCCAGAGTACCGAAAAAGAAGATCCACCTCCCCAACCTAAGACTCCTCCAATCCGCTGTAGACTTGGACCTCCCTGAAGACCTCCAAAATCTACTAGATGAAACCCCCCTTGCCTACAGATAGATGGTGCCTCCAATCCCACTTAGGACACGAAAATTGAAAAAATAGAAAAAATACAAAAAAAAATACAAAAAACACAAAAAACAAAATGGGAAAAAAAAAAAGAAATGGGCCCTTGGCGAAGGTTTCTGTGGTTTCCTTCGTCCTTGCCAAATGGAAGGGCTCCACGACGGAGGAGACACGCCACAGCGTCAATCTCCCAACCCCACATTGCACCACGTGGGTCACACACCTACACACACTCACACTGACACCAAAAGAAAAATCTCTTTTTAGGCACGTTCAAGAAACATGGATGGATGAAGAAAAACCAGAAGACCCAACCCCAGAGGAATTGCAAATGGAAAAACTTTGTAGGAGCAGGGCCGACGACAGACAGATACTAACTCCTTTCAAACTTCCCATCCATTCCCTGAAAAGGACATAAGTCCTACAACAGGGTCCTCATAAACACCAAACTCCTAAAAATCTCCATATTTCTCCCTACGAACTTACTCTCGATACTCGATACCACGCAGCTCATTCCAAGTTTAGCAGCCGCAAAGGAAGCATCACTTGAAAATGCCAGCTGAGATGTTGGCGAAACGTCGTGAAGACACAAACAACCAACGGATTGAAACCCGGAACACCACTACAGTTCATATATATATATATATATATATATATATATATATATATATATATATATATATATATATATATATATATATATATATATATAGATAACTAGCGCGGTAAAGACATCTGCAATCTTCGGTCAAATATTACTAGATGATAACATTTTGCACATAATTTATGAAAACCAAATTAATCACACCATTGGGGTAAAGGGAGGATAGCTGGACTAGATTTTAAACAAAACTGTACAAATTTTTATTTGCATACTAATTCATAATGAAATATTTTCTTCTGTTTTTAACTAAGGATAAACGATATAACCACATAAAGTAATTAAAATAAAAAACAGAATAAAACCCTTTCCTTAGTAAAGGATAATTGCATCAGAAAGGGCAAAAGAGTCAGACCAATAAAACATTAGCATTTTTTCTTTGTAATTGTGGATCCACAAGCATGACATAGTGATTTACCAGTCATGCAGCCCTTATTTCGTTTGCACAAAAGACACTGAATCCAGCCTTCTTTCTTTTTTTTCCGTAGTTTTATTGGCACTCGACCATTCGTTCTTTAAATCACTTAGCTGTTCTTCTTTATCATCAGATTCATCCACAATAACCTCTTCAGATTCTTACGAAGACGAAGTGTTTTTTTCTTCAATCTTTGTTTTTGTAGTTTTGCTGTTGCTTGCTTCCTTTATCTTCCTCTGCTTTTCTTTACATTTTTGTGAAGACAGAACATCTGATATTTGTCTGGGGCCTTTTTAACTGATGTAGCAACAATAGAGATTGGTGAAACCAGATCTAGAGCTCTTCTTGTAGTAATTATGATTGCCTTGGTAGGTTTTTCTGGTGTCCTAATGACTTTCTATTTATTTATTGACTTTCTATTTGTAATACATATCTATCTATATTATAAAAAAAAAATACAACTTTCTGTCTATCTTTTTATCTTTCTATTAAAATTTACATTGACATACTATTTATAAAGAAATTAAAACAAAAACTCGTCACTGTCTAATTGTCATGGTCGTTGCTTAAATTTTTACTTTTATTATAATTTATCACGTTGTGTCCACTATCATTGGTTATCAATTGTTTATCTCTTATTTCTTTCAGTAAAATATTAGGCACTAAAATCATCTATTGTCATAAGCTACTTAGAATCTACTGTTACTAATTACCAGTCTTAAAAATTTATCTAAATGTTAAATAATAAACAGCTCCGAGTTCTTTTCTCGGAACAACAAATCGCAATCTATGGAATGACTATCAATAGGAACGTGACACATAACAACTGATGGAAGATAGTTATGCCAAAAATATCTACATACTACAAAATTAAAGCTAGTACCTATAATATTTTGGCCGACTATCAACCATTTACATTTAATTAACACATCAGCAGGCTGTCGATCAAAAATGTGGACGTTAAAGCACGTATCTACCTAAATTTCATATCTCACGTTTGGAATAAAGCGAAGTGATCCTGACAAAGTTTACAATGTCATTTTTGAAAATACACATCAGTATTATCACGTAGAAATTAGTGGAAACGGCAAAGGGCAAAAGAGCAAAAACCCTTTTCATAGTCATGTTCACATGTCGACGAGTGGTCTTACTTAATATTGTTTCCTGTTGGGTGCTTAGGGCACGTCCCGGATTCTGTCACATCAACAGCAGGGAATATAACCGTTAAGAGCAGAATTGGATTCAGAAAGTAGTTTTAAAAATTTCATAGCAGAAATAATTAATTAGGTATTATATATTCATTCGGTTGTGAAAGTAAAATGTACATAAAGTAAGAAATATTTATCAAAATTAAAAATAAACTAAATAAGGAAAATTTGTGTACCTACATAAATATGTATGTATATGTAAGAACAACTTTAACATATCTAACAGAAAATGCTATAAGAAAAACAATAAGCTGTCAATATCTGAACATAATCGTAATGCAAGAGTTACTGGGAACTGCAAGTTATAATTATAATTAAAAATATTTAATTCTATTATATATGAAAAGTTGAAAAAACTTTCTATTTAATTCAAATTTATTGTCAGTCTATATATCTGTTACATTTCATTTTTCTTTTTACATTCAAAATTCCTTAATGACAATCGAATAGTATATTACTTTACGAGTAGAGTAAATTGCATATTACAGCGAGTGTGTTTGGCCCATGAGCGAGCTTGCGAGCGAATGGGCTAAAGAAACGAGCTAAATATGCAATTTGTTCCTCGGGTGAAGTACTATGCTTTACCCACGACTTACCAAATGGTTTTGTATAAAACTAAAAATAACAAACATAAAATCTACATTTTGGCATAAGTTGTCAAAAATATTTGATATCGCAGTTGTCTCATCTGTACTGGTTCAGTTATCTAACCAATGTCAAATGTTAATTCAGTGCATAATACAGGTTTCTATTTACTTACTCCACTAGTGGAGTAAATGAAAATATAACACAACTCCTCAATAATTTGACACTTACTGACAGAGATATAGGTTAAAATATGCGCAATTTACTTATTAGTCGTGGGTAAAGTTAATTACATGACAATTCAATTAATAATAATCTCTATCTCAACGTAACAATACCAACAAACAAAAATTAACAAAAACATATCAATCAAAAAAAAAACTAGACAACCATTTACAAATGGCAGATCACGTTCTAAAATTCCATTGAAAGAACGTGTGCCACGAAGAAAAATCTATATCAATATATATTATATATTAATCTTCAAATAACTTTGACAATTGTACAAAATAAAATCATAAGAAAAGATAAAGAAAACAGTATGTTCTTGTAGTTATCAAGATAAGAATTCTTGACATACTAAACAACCGTGTAATAAAAAAAGTAATAGATCCGAGGTTAAAAATTAAAAAATCTAACAAACATTGTTAAAAAAATTTCTGTTTAAATTAGTCCGATCCTGATTCACGATTGTACCGAATGTTTCAGACATTTATGTTATTATGTCGGCAAAACCGTATGCAACACCATTATTGGCATGTTGTTGTGCCTTTATGGCCTATTAATTATGATATCCTTTTGTTTCTCTGCAGTCAACATTTTTTCGAAAACAAGTTTTATTACTTTCTCAACTTTAAAAGCTACCGATGATGCTGTAGCCGTTTAATACGGAAAATAATTGTGTGGCTCTAACAATGAGCATTTCGTTTGTAATAAATTTCACTGTCAACAATAGTTAAATAGAATTAACACTATATATTTAAAAAATATGATCATTTTTATTTATCTTTGTATATATTTAAAGTGTTTCTAATTTTGTGTACAACTAATAGATACACAAATGATACAAAAATCTATAATATGAACAAATCTGTTTAAGGTGTAACAAAAAAGGGATTCAACTAATTTTTGAAGTTATACTTCTATTCGGACACTCTGTGGAATGAATTAGTGTGTAGCTAAATGGGAAAAATCATTACATATGTAATGGTGCGAGTAAGAGAGAGACAGAATCACATATAAGGTATATTGTTCGGTAAAAACAAAGATGAAATATTTACTACATGTTATTAGTCATCACGATAAGTCCTTTGAATACCGTTTAAACATTCATTGCATTGAAAAGAGATAGATATACAACAAACAGTCTGAGCTATTGTTATTGTATTACATTGACGTATCGCATTATGTTTGACATATTATTTTAGAATAATTCTGTCCAGTAAGTATACATATTAAGTTTAGTATTTTATATTAATAATAATATTCAGTGATGAGTATTGTATTGTAGTCTAAAATACCGTCACATGGTTGCATTATATCCTTCACTATGCTTTTGAGTCGAAGACATGCGTGTGAGTTAAAACCTGTTCCTGCAAAGTTACTGAAAAGTGCAGTTCAAAGTGCGTTAAAATTTTGTAAAAGTGTGTACCTATATGTTGTTAGAAAATGTTTTGCATTGTTTTCTAGTGTTTTAAAATCTGTAATAGCCCACGGTAAGCAAATCGGGTTTTGTAAACACTTTTTTTGTACATTGATCGTTTTACTGTTTGGTTTTCGTGTTTGAAGTAAGGACACACATCAACTGGTCTTATTTTTGTAAGTATTTATTAAATTGAATACAGTTAATTTAAAAAAAAAATTATTTCTACTTGCCCGTGTTTGTAGTTATTAAGGTTTATTAGTTAACAGTGCATAGAAGTATAACTTGTGCCGGCAGTCCCACTGACTGCCACACCCTTTTTTTTATTTACTAAAGATTTTTTTTAAACATCTCCTTTGAAGGTGTTTCATCGAGCAGCTACTTATTTATAAAGATATTGTTTCCGCTTTTTGTCATTCAAAATAATTTATTGCCTTTTACGTACTTACTTACGCGTAATAGTTCTGATCTGACACAGGCGGAAGTGAAATACTCATGTTATATTTAGAAACTTCACGGTAAGAGAACGCGCAGAAGTGAAGGAATTGTAGAATCCTCGCGGAAGAAACAATATAATTTGAGACAATGTTTTCGGATTTGGAATATGTGGGAATAAAAAAATTGTATTAATTCTAAGTAGTGAGATGAACAGAATTAAAAAGAATATGTAAATTTACCGCCTATTTAAAAAAAAGTAAAATCTAGAATACGAGGTCTGTTGCAATTTAAATAGGTCAAAGAAAAACAGATAACAATAATTTTTTTTTGGCAATTGGAATTTATTTAATTTAAAATAATTCTTTTCAGAGTTAATTTAGCGATTTGCACGGTCCACAAGTTTTTCGAATAAGGATTTCAGCTCATTGACCAAGATGTTCTTTCAAATGGTCGTCGATGCCTTTTGGATGGCCTTTGCGTCTGCATACCGCTGTTTCTTTATAAGACGGCATGTAGTCTACTGAAAAGAAAAAAGGCGCACGGTGCATGCTTTACCCGGAGAGTATGAGGCGTCGTTAATGGTTAAAATGACTTTTTTTATCCGAAAAATTGGACTCAAGTTTCGATCGATGTAAAGGTGCATTGTCGTGCAAGAGACTCCAGCTTTGGCCAAACACAACGAATACGCGAGACCAAAAGCCTCATAAAACCACACAGCATTAATCGTTTGACTCACTGGAACGAATTCTTTGTGAACAATTCCTTTCGAATCGAAGAAACAAATCAACATTTCCAAACTACTTTTTTTCTGATTTGGTTCATTTGAGTATTGAGTGCTACCATGCGGTTGATTCTGGGACCACCAGTCAGCATTTTTTGTTTATCCTTGAGCTTGTACAGAACAAACCGTAAACATTCTTTCTCGTACCCAAATTCCTGGTCAAAATGCGAAAGATCCAATCTTTGGACATATTTACTTAGATTTGCGTGTATCTCAATAAAAATTCTGGCTAATTTTTTATAAACAGACGTATGTTTTCGACAGTTTTTAGCGTAATCACAAATTTCGGCTAACAAGTTTGTCGTTTTCCAGCGACTCACGACTCTCTTTGAACCATCTTAACCACTCCTGGACTTGGCTATCAGATAAACAATCATCACCATAAACTTATTTTAACAATCGATGCGTTTTGGTAAATGTTTTACCAAGTTTACAACAGAACTCTTTGTTCGATGCTCAGTTTTCGACCTTTAAAAAGGTACTGTCACTTTGAGCGCGATAACTTGGCATGAAGTGGTTCGATTGTCATAAAATTTTAACAAAACATCAATATCAAACGCTAGTGCCAATTATAGGTGGCGCAACTATTATCGGAAATTTCTTAAAAGTCCTGTTGACTTCGCGACAGACCTGGTAAAATGGAAAATGTGTTTTTAAAACTTTTTGCTTTCAGTAACTTTAACATTAATACTAAACACTAAATTATTTGTATACTATCAAACGTAAATTTTATCACCATTTTCACTCATGTTTGAACAGGTTTTAAAATTTAAAAATGATGGTGTTCATGTTAGATAACCGGAGAAGTGCATTAACTAAATGTTTGCTCTTGGGAATCTCAGCACGATATTTTGAGCTGGTTTCTGTAAAATTCAAGTAAATTTCAATGTGTTTGCCATTTTGCTTTTTTTTTTAACATGTTCTAAAACAAATGAAAGAATATACAGGAAACGTAAATAAGTATCGGTTATGCTCTTTACAAAAAGTGGTAGATAAAAAAACCGCAACTCACTGTTTCGTGTTCTGTTTATATTTGCTAATTGAACCATTTTAAAAAATCTGCCGGAATGAATATAGATGGGTAAAAAGAATTATACGAACTACTGTTTTTTATAATTTAAGTAAAGAAAATAATTCCTGATCACACATATTAGTAATTAACTATAATTTTTTACGATTATATAAAAAAAACTAGAAAAGAAACACAATACATGATAAAAAATATATTATAAAATTAGAGATGGTAATAAACTTTATTAGTAAAGAATATTTATCATATCTAATAACAATTTTGACTGTGCATCTAATATTTAATGATTTTGAGTAACTTTTTGATTACTTGCAATTAGCCCTAATGCATCAATTTACTTGAAAATTCTACAGTAGGTAGGTAATAGCTCCAGAATAAAGTTCACCATATGCCAAAATATGCTCTCATCTTGAGGGTGATTTCCAACCCTTCTCGCGGATGGACAGTTTTTTTATCAAAATAATCCTAGGAGTCTTTAGAGGATCTAATTTTAAGCAAAAAATGTTTTCTACGTTTTTTTTTTTAAACTTAACACTTTTTGAATTATTCATAATTAAAAACTGACCATTTTCATTGAAAAATGACACCTTTTCGGACGATTTTTTTTATAAATCTTCTAGTTGCAATATAAAGCGAGATATAATAGGTCAAATTATATTTTTTTGTAAATGCTCAAATTGGTGCATTCAATTTGAAAAAACAGAAAAATGATCAATTTTACAGGTATAATAAGACTTCTGGAAAATTTGAGAGGGGCAAGCAAGTGCTCTGCCGGCACTGAGGCCACATATGGGCCATTTTACATCCCTGCGTGTGTAGGGTACGGATATCCACACCTCAGGCTGTTATCAGGCCTACAGTTTTAAAATAGGTGATGAGACTTCCAAGAGGGATTTCCCTGACATCGGCTGGTGCAAGCCAGCACTTTCAGAAAAAGCAGAGCATTCATACTGTTTCCCCTTCTTGTTCGCATCCTGTGTTCTTCTAATTTCATTACTGTAACATGAAAACTATTAGAGATATCGCTACTTTAAGTTAGGTTGATAGCAGGAGTATCACCTTTTTTATGCCCTTTAACCCTTTACCTTTTAAAATCTATCTAATTATTTTAAAATAATGTAATCAATGTGGTTTTATAGTTTTTATATTTCGTTTAAAATGGTTTTTGAATGGTTTTCGAATGGACACGATATCTTTAAAAGTTATTGTAATAAATTATTTATTAAATTAAATAAAATTACTAATAAATCACTTTTTACACATTTTATCATCAAAAGGGTGAAATTATTCAGCCAACCAACAGTATTGTCGTAAGTATGAAAAGACCTTTATTTAACTTCATCAAACGCTAAAGCCTACACAGAACTTTGATTTACATTACAACAATTTTTTTTTAATTTTGGCAATAAGGAGTAGTTTTCACCCCTAAAAAATGATATGCATATATCTGCATAGGGTAGACTTTGAATTAAAAGGTAACTAGAGCCTATTCCCAGAATCTGATAAAAATCGATTCTTTAGGATAGAAATCGGAGGTAATTTCCTTTTTTCGCTGTCATTGACTGGAGTATATAATGTACATAAAGAGTCATGCTACATTATAAGTTATAAGTAATGTTATTTTTCATTCTACTTGATTTTTATTAATCAGGACAGAATCTTAATACCAGTTGGTACCAGATATAAAACATGGAATAGTTAATTTTAGATTAACAGTCAGTCAATGCGAATGTCAAGTTCAACAATATTTATGATAATGGAATTTCTTATTATTCTATAAAGCATTTATAGCCCAAAAAATATAATATTTTATAAATTCAATAAATCTTATAAAACTTGATG
This sequence comes from Altica lythri, assembly GCA_964028335.1. Lineage (NCBI taxonomy): Eukaryota > Metazoa > Arthropoda > Insecta > Coleoptera > Chrysomelidae > Altica > Altica lythri. Next base: position 29,192,991 of record OZ034807.1, read on the forward strand.
TTATTTGTTTAATGGTACCTATTATTATTTTTAAATCATTTTGTATTAGATTAAGAAACAAGAAAATAAGCAAGTAATTGGACATCAGGAAGGTGATAATTTATAGTTTGTTCGGTCATTCTATGCCCATTTGCTTGTTTGTAGCCATTTGTATTACCAAGTCTTGACATTTTAACTAATTTAACATGTGAGCTAAAACATAGAGTTCTTCTCGTATATCTTGGAGTTTCTTAAAGTAATAAAGTATATTAGGTCCGTTACTTTTTTTTCTTCTTCAATATAATTTTTCTAGTTATAATTCTATTTCTTCATCGAATTAAATTATAGTTTTTGTATTTCTTAATAATATAATTGTCATAAAAAATTTCTGCTCTTGGAGCTCAACTTCTTACTAAAGAATCAAGAAAAGTTGCTTCAATCAGTGAAGAATGACAATCCAAACTTCAAGGTTGCACCTGATTTACATACGGAACTAAAACTAAAGAGGGTTCCAAAACGGGAATTTACAACAGTGATGAAAATGCAAAAAATTCTTTTTTTTCGAAGAGAAACATGATATCTTACAATTTATGCAGAGATGCAGGCCACTAAACATTGCACGTGGAAACAATCAAGACAGATCATATATCAAAGGCAACAAATTAATTATAAACAACAAAGGATATACAATTCAAGAATTGGAAGAGCGAGAGAATAGTTTTCAACAAAAAGCAAGTAGTGCTCCACCCACACCGACTGTAATACCCCACACCGAAAGTGCATCTAAACCAGAAGAAGTGGTAATACTCTCTCAACCAAGACAAGAACATGACAATAAAAACATCGCCATAAGAGAAGAAAAGAAGACAGTTGGAAACAATACTCCCAGAAACCAAGGTAACAAACCAAATCAACGGCTACTAAACAATATTAGGTCCAGAAACTTAAGATCAAATTCACAATCTAGTGAAAACAATTAAAATTAAAACTATATTACTTTTTGTTGTGTTATCAGTATCATTTATAAAATGTAATTGTCTTCGTTTTAAGTTTACTTCAACCATAATTATAATTTCAAGATCGGTATAAATGGATCCATATATCAGGGATATAAATCACATACCAATTGATACTCTAGAAATAGGCTCGATTTTAGAATTAAACAATATGTATAAAAAAATCAAAGAAAAACATAATCTAAGTATATTTAATCAAAACATATGTAGTATTAACAAAAATCTTGATGAACTAAAAATACTGCTTAATCAATTAGAGTGTAAATACGATTGTATAGTTCTTACAGAAACTCATAAAGTTTCGGATATAAAATTGTTTAATATGGAAGGTTATAATGTAATTTACAATGATGGAGATGTTAATAAAAATGATGGAGTAGTCGTTTATATAAAAAAATCAATACAATTCAACTATAAAGTATACAATATCGGAAATGTTAAAATTTTAAATATCGAATTTACTCTAAATAAATTTACAAATGTTGTATTAACTGCCATCTACAGGTCACCAAATACAGATCCAGGGGAATTTGTGGAAGGACTCAATAATTATTTAAACCAAATACATAACGACAAAAAAATAGAATACCATATTCTAATGGGCGATATAAATATTAATATAAAGGACGAACAAAATGAAAATGTCACTAACTACCTTGATGTTCTTGGAGAATATAATTTCGTCTCATTAATAAATAAATATACACGTGTTGTAAAAAATTCTCGGAGCTGCATTGACCATATTTATTTTAGTAGTAGAATGCCAAGAAGAAAAATGGATTGTACCTCAATAATTTTTGACAGCAAAATAACATATGATCATAAAGCTGCCATAGCACACATACCCCTAGAAAACGATTTAAATATCACAGTACCCAAAACAAAAATTATTTCATATATAAATTACAACAACCTAAGACACAAACTAAATAATTTTGACTGGTCATTTTATAACAATGGATCTGATGTAAACACTAAAGCAGAATTCTTGATAAACACATTAAGCATACTAATAAAAGAGAGCACACTTAGGAAAACAATAAAACGCAACAACATAAAGCGAAAACAATGGATTACCACAGGTATTATCAACTCTCTGAACGAAAAAAACAAGCTCTATTCCGTGTTTAAGAATGATCCCAATAATATAGAGAAAAAAGCACGTTATCACAATTACAGGCAAATTCTTGATAAATTGATTAAAAAAACAAAATCTAACTTTTATACAAACAGAATAGAAAAAAACAAACAAAATCCGAAATATTTATGGAAAGTAATTAAATAATTAAAGAAATACAGGGTGGTAAAGAAAGACCAGAAGACATATCACTAATTAGGTACATCAGATGGTAAATCGTTATGTCAAGAGAAAGAAATTGCAGAAGAATTTAATACCTTTTTCTCCGAGATTGGAACAAAGTTAGCAAGAGACATTCAAAAACTACAAAGTCGAATGCCAATAAGACAACGAATAATGAATTCTTTTTTTCTTACTGCTGTAAATGAAATTGAAATCATGAACATTATAAAGAATCTAAAAAACAATAAATCGCCTGGTCTGGATGGCATAAAAACAGAGACCTTAAAAGAAATATCCACGATATTGGCTCCAAAAATTGTAAATCTCATAAATACGTGTTTTGTTTCTGGTAAATTTCCCTCCGTACTAAAAAAGTCAATAATCACACCAATATACAAAAAAGGAGATAAGAAATTAGTAAGTAATTATAGACCGATATCCATAACTTCGTCATTAGCTAAAATCGTTGAAAAGGCGGTTAAATCTAGACTAACAAATTTTTTTGACAAATATAAAATTCTTTCTGAACATCAATATGGATTTCGTGAACATCTATCGACTAACGATGCTATTACTGCCGTGACTAAACTCATTTACAACTCAGTTGACAAGTCGAAACCAACTTTATGTGTATTCCTGGATCTTGCAAAGGTATTCGACACTGTATGTCATGAACAAATGCTAGACGTCTTGGAAGATATTGGAGTAAGAGGTACTTCACATGCATTCTTTGCTGACTATTTGCAAAATAGAGAACAACAGGTAAAAATAAAAGATAGCCACAGCTCAAGTAAAAAAGTTTTATATGGTGTACCTCAAGGAACTGTTCTTGGACCCTTATTGTTCTCTCTTTACCTAGACAACTTATTGCGGTTAAGTACATATGGAAAGATTATTAGTTTTGCAGACGATACCGCTATAATATATACTGCAAACTCGTGGAGCGACGTCAAAAGAGAAACAGAAAGAGATCTGAAACAAATTTTCGATTGGTTCAAACACAGCAAATTAACAGTAAATTATGACAAAACATTTTTTGTGCCATTTGCAAGTTACAGAAATCACATGCCAAACTTCGAGAGTTTAAATATACAAAATGACAACTATCGTGGACAATTGATAAAAATAGAAAAAAGAGACAATATAAAATAGCTAGGCGTTACTATTGACTCGCATCTTCGATGGAATATCCATATTAATAATGTTGCAAAAACACTACGCTCATTACTTTATAAATTTAAATATCTACGATCAATTCTCAAAATTAATCATTTGAGGATTCTGTACTTCTCCCTAGTAGAATCCCAACTACAATATGGTATCATTTCTTGGGGTAGTGCCTGCAAAACTCATCTAAGACCTCTCTCAGTTTTACAAAAACGGATTATAAAAATAATTTATAAAAAAAATTGTATTTATTCATCGGATATCCTATATCCTGTTTAGAGAAACCAGACTATTAGATGTTCGACAGCTATACACGTTAAATATATTAAATTTTATATACAAAAACAAAAACTTATTAGGGAAAATTAATCATAACTATTCAACCAGAGCAAAAGTAAAAAACTTTGTCACCACCCAATATACTAGAAAAACAATTGGCAAGCGGTCATTATTGACTAAAGCATCCAAGATTTATAATTTGTTACCTGATATCTACAAAATATACTTTTTGGAAGTAAATTCTAGAAGTTTGTTTAGAGACCTTATTAAAAATTATTTGATACACACAAATCGCACAAAGATTCACGATTTAATAGAAAACTAATAACTTGTAAAAAAATAAAGATTTATCAAACTGTTTATAATTAAAATCGACTTCAAATTATGCTTCTACATCATTGGCAAAGCCTCCCATTGTTAGCGCATAAATTGTTTTTTTCTACGGTTATTATACAAATGTATCATTTTTTGACAGTAATCTCTATAGAAATAGGGTACGTTGTTATATCTAATAAAGAAATATCTCATTTCTTTATCTGATAACACAAAATGTTCATTTCTTTATTGTTTTAACTTAATCAAGTATACTGTGACAATTATGTAGGTATTCATATATTTGACTAACAGTACAGATTGACAGTAATAAAGTAGTGACAGGTACAACAGATAGTTTTTAATACATTATTTAAATTAGATTGTTAGTTAGGTAAAAATGTTAAGTAGTGATAAAAATGAATTAGAATTAACTCCTCCTGAAATAAGAGAAGCGGCAAACGAAGGTTGTCAGAATTTGATTCCCGAAATTTTAAAACATAAGTACCAGAATGCATATGAAAGTTTCGTGACCTGGCAAAAGAAAAAGGCAACAAATTCCGTTTCAGAAACTGTGCTTTTAGCTTATTTTTCTGAATTAACAAATAAATTTAAGGTATGATAACTGTAAATATTGTAAATAATAGTTAATTTTACTTAAATAATATAACTTATATCGATGTTTTGTTTTGTATTGGATTTAATTTTGAATTATTGTATTATTATGTGGTATAACCGTAGAAAAAGTATAGTGTTTGACTCGCAAGGAATAACTCATTTCCCACTCGTACGATTTGCAGCACTCGCCTGCGGCTCTTGCTGCAAACATCGTACTCGTGGGAAATGAGTATCCTTCCTTGCTCGTAAAACAATATACTATTAAAATACCTTGTTCCATAAATTTTATTGATTGAATGCTGAACACTGTACAAAATTATAAATGTAAACATATATATCACCCACATGCAACCTTTACGGTCCTCAGTGGGGTTTTAATGTTTATATTTTTATAGTTTATTATATACCTATTATTGTCATTACAATTCTGTAAACTCAGCTAACCATATATCAGATTTTCCACCCTCAGGCATGCCTTAGTGGATAAATCGTATTGTCTTTAGTCGCATTTTTAGAAAGTTTTTTATATTTTCGCCGTGTTCTGTGTCTCTGTGTCATTCCGTGGAATTTGTAATCGAATTTAAACCTATTTCCCGACTACCTAGAGCTCTGAAATTTTCAGGATAGCTAAGAACTGGATGACAATGCATGTTTCAAGTGTGTTTAGGCATATACATAGATTTCGAAATTTATACCGAATTGATATTAAACATGATCTAAGTTGTGTATAGATAATATTATTTTGAAAGTTATTAAATAAATCGTTCGTAGCGTAGTTGGTTAGGCGGCGGATCAGTCCACTTGTGACAGTTCTGTTATGTTATCATAATGGGATCGATTACGCGACAGAGAAGTTTTTTTTTCTTTTTTTTTTGTTCTTACATGTGAAAACAGTAATTATTATTTTAACTGGTAATAAAATAAACTGTTTTAGAAAGTTTTTAGATACAACTACCCTTGATTTTGTTAACAAGTAAACAATCTTCTCTATGATCAATCACAGCGTTGTATGACTTAATATTTTTGCAAAATCAGGGATGCTGTGCATTGTTGAGATGACACAAAATATGACCTATAAATCAGTAAAAAACTTTCTATTATAAAAAGTTCTTTTTGTAAATTGTGCTTATTACTTATTATTCTACATACCTATGTGTTTATATTATAAAAAAAATTTTTTCTTTTAAATTACCTGAAATTGTAAATTGTAAAAAAATTGTAATGAAGTTAAGGATAATAAACATTATTATTATTATTATTATTATTATTATTATTATTATTATTATTATTACTAGTACAGTGTCGGAGAGAATATGAAAATCTAGCGAAACATAACGGTATTAAAATAGTTTAAATAGTTTAGCTGCAAAGAAACAGTAAAAAATAAGGCAAAGAGTAAGCTGATCAATCTACAAGGAATAAAATTATCACTGGGATCACGAAAAAATGCTTAAGTCCAACAAAATGGACACGGAAGGCAGGCTAGCTAAAGAGTTTGCTATCAGCCATGGGCTGTCTCGACTAATCGACAAGCTCACTTACTTTCCCAAAACTACCAACCACAGTTCTAATACTCTGGATCTTTTTTTGACCACTCAACCTGAGCAATATAATGTAAATGTTCTGTCTCCCCTAGGTAATTCTGATCATGCTGTAGTAAAAGTCAAATGTCCAATCGAACTTCACCCATTCGAGGAAAAAGGGAACTTTTTGAAACTTAAAAAATGCAGATTGGGAAGTCCTCCGACACTACTTTGCAACTTTTCCCTGGAACCCCGTCTGCTTTATCAACGAAGATCCATCGGCAGTTTGCAACATTGTAACTGAAATCATTCAGTCTGCTATGGAAGCTTACATTCCTCCCTTTGCCAAAAGCTTGAAAGTCAAACAGAAATCATGGTTTAATAAGGATTGCGATGTAGCTCGGAAAGCTAAGATTAAGTCTTACTAAGTATTTTTACATAATCCATCAGAAGCCAAACAAGATTATATAAACGCTAGAAACTGATACAACCCCACTTTCTCCAAAAATCTCTTTGAGGCTCAAATGAAGGAGAAGGTAATGTCAAACCCTAACGGAAGCCGGCCCTTTTGGACTCTCGCCAAACATATCAATAACAATTTTACAAATAGTTCGTTTCCTCAACTCACAGCAGATGGCGTCTCAATAGTTACGTCCTCCACAGGAAAGGCAGAACTCTTTGCCAAAATGTTCTCTTTGAACTCGACACAAACCCACCGAACAGCATGGAGCTACCTTCTATTCCAGGGGCTCTCCACACAATGAAAAATATCATATTTAGGGTTAAGCGTGTGCAGAAAGTACTTGCTACTCTAAATAGCAACAAAGCAAGCGGCCTTGATAAAATACCTGTTTTACTCTTAAAGACTTGTGCTTCTGAACTAGCGTCAGTTTTTACTAAGCTATTTCAACTATCATATGATACTGGTATTTTTCCAGAATCCTGGAAAACTGCTCTAGTACAACCAGTCCCCAAAAATGGCTTTAAAACCCTGCCATTACAAAATTTCTTACGGGCCATTCACTGGTAAAACATCTACACACTATGAAGTAATTAAATTCTAGTTACAGATTATGCAGCACGAAACAATGTTAAACTTGTTAGAGTGCCAGAAGATGGGGAAATACAAAGCAATGAGTAGAAAAGGATGAAGCACAATACTCTGTGATCTAGAGCCAGCTGTAAGGATAAAATAGGAAGGTCCGGTGCTGAATGAAAACCTGGATCCACAGACAACAAAACTATTACTGGAACACATCTCGGGTCAAGCACACACCAGAATATCTATTAAACAGACGTGTGCCAGACGAAATGAAAGACTGTGCAAAACTAACAGGAATTAGCAACGAGCTATTACAAGACTATTTACTTTTTTTGGAGACTTCAGAGTAACTTTACATGCAATTGGTACCCTTCCTCCTACTTAATTACTTACTGCTTGGCTCTGCAACCCGGGGTGGGTCTTGGCCGACAGTACTATTAACCACCATCGTCTTCTACCTTCCATTAGGGTTAGGTCATATTCAATCCTCATACTTCTTAGGTCTGCTATCTCGTCACCTCATTCTAAGGCGTCCTAGGGATCTTCGTCCAACTGGTACTCTTTCCCAGGCTCTCTTTAATATTCGTTTTTCTGGTTGTCTCTGTACACTGTACATGACCCGCCCATTGCAATCTCTTCGCTGTTATCTCTTTCACGATGTCTGGATCTCCATATAGTTCCGTTATTTCTTGGTTGGTTCTTATTCGGTACTGTATTCGTAGCAGCGATCCTGCGTAGCACTTTTCTCTCAAAGATTCTTAGTCTCCTTTCGTTTTCTTTTGTAAGCGTCCAGGTTTCACTAGCATACATGACGGTAGGTCGTATGACTGTCTTATAAATTGTGATTTTTGTTCTCCTTGAAATATTTTCGGATGCCATTGTAGTCTTTAGTGCATACAAGCACCTATTTCCATTCTGAATTCGGGTTTTTATTTCTGTCGTCAGGCTATTGTCTTGTGTTATTGTTGCATCCAGGTAATTAAAAGTTGTTACCCTCTCAAAATTGTACTCCCCTATTGTAAAATTTTGTCAAACCCTATCTCTATGTCCTGTTCTGCTGGTTAGCATGTATTTAGTTTTTTGCTCATTTATTCTGAGACCTAGATCTATACAAATAAGTACAGGGTTCCAAGATACTGGCATAGGTACCACGCCGTAAACGAATAGAAGGGGTACAATAACCCTAATTCGTCCGCAGTACGACCTGCGACTATGTCAGCTTGGTTATAGATAAAAATCCTATAACTCAACCTATTAACACTACAAAAGCCGATAACTGTACCACACTAAAGCTAACTTGATGCCAAATAAAGTTATATGTATGTGTTTGCCATTCTAATGGATGTTTTAATTATTCACACATCATTTTAACATAGAGGGAGATTAACTATAATATTTTATTTTAAATAAACATAATTTAAAACATGAACTAAAACATGATTGCCTGCATCAATTTACCTACCTACTGTAAAACAGCTGAAGAAAAGTGATTATTAAATCAAACTTAAAAAATTACTTGCTACTGCTATTCTGTTTATTGCTTTATTGCTGTTTTCAATGCATTCTTTTATTAGTTATCAAATTATTGCTTGTTTGAATATTGGCTGTATCTTTATTAAATATTTAATTTTAAGTTATTACCTACCCAACGTTGCATATTATTAACTAGTTAATGTAATAATATAACCACTTTGTAAGATATTGACCGATTTTAGTTGATAGCATGTCAGTAAGAGACAGGTCTTAAATGAAACTTTAAAAATAACTTTTAAAATTTACTTTCTTTGTATAAAGCTAAATTCTGACTACTAATTTACTCATTTTTATGCGACCTAATTTAAAACCTAACTTAGCAATTTTATATGTTAGTTCTTTCAACTAGACCAAGGATTTCTCTCCAGTTATTTTTACTGCTTAGGATATTTGTGTGATTGTGTGTGTCTCATATAATATTTTGCAACGCTTTTACAGCTTATACTGACTTATTCGGTTATGTAGAAACTTCCCTTTTTAAATCCTCTCACGACTTTACTTATGCATATATTCTGAAAGCAATAATCATTCTTAAAAGGGGCATATTATTTTATTATTTTAATATAAAGTTGTACATCTTATATAGACTCTATGATAGACTAAATATGATATATGAATAAAATAAAAAGAAGCCGATTTAGCTAAGTAACGTAGCTGGTGTCTTGATGACATTTCGTTCCGGATAATAGCTAGAATCTAGCAAATTAATCATTTTTTGTATTTTATTTTTTTAAATAATTATATAAACCAATATTGTATTATTACATTAAATAGATAAATATATTATCTAAAATCACTGCAATGTGAATTTTCTAATTTAATATTTAACAACTATACTGTAACTATTACTATCAATTACAATAAATAAAAGTTTCAAGTACTGTATTAATGTCTTAATAAAAAATAAAACTTTGTGGTTTTAATTTAAAGTGGTAATCCTAGATAAAGTATAGTGCATAACTCGAGTGTTCATGCGTTTTATACACTCGTGAAATTACACTCTCGCTACGACAAAGCTCGTGCGTAATTTATCCTTTCCTGTATAAACTGCACCATACCATTCTTGTTATGTAATATACAATTACTTTTTAAACAGTTTAGACAGTTAATAGTTGCTTAAGGTTATGTATGCAAAATTTGTTTGAATAAGAAGAGGCGAGTGTGAAAATGTAAAATATTTTTTATCTTTATTATCCAATGAAAAAATTAATAGTTTGTATTATTTATGTAAAATAAGTGAAATTAATAAATATGATAATTATCAGTATACTTAAAACTATCTTTCTGGAGAGTTTCAGCGAATTTATTTGAGAGCCATTTTTGAGAACTACGTGGTGTTTTAAAAATGTAACAAAGTTATCTGAAAATCTTTCTCCTTCCCATTTCTTACACTTTAACGTTGTAAGCTGTATAGTGTCTAAAGCCCCACAGTACGACCAATAGCTGTTGCTGCCCTTCTGAGCCTGTGTAGGTACGACCGGAAACAGCCGTGACCAGCCAGTACCAACGTCAGGGCGTAGTCCGTGGAACGGTGCTTACACCCCAACCAGGTTCTTATGTCTGGAATGAGTGACTTCGTCCACTGAGCCACCCATTCCGTCTTCTCCCACTTCGCTTTCCGATGTGGCCCTTTGCTTATTCCTTACTCTTCCACCGATGTTTCCATCACAGCGACTATGGTACATTCTTATTCTTTCCTCTCATACGACACCCTCAACGGACTTGTCCTATCAACCCTGGTAAGAAGCTGCCTGTAGAAAGGAATTTGCACCACAAACACCAGACGGAAGCAGCGTAGAGGACGATGGACTGTACCTTCATATATAGTGCCCTCGTTCTTTCGGGTTTGGGTCCACAATTCTTACCATTATAGCAGTCACCCTTCTCAGGTACTCTCCTTGTGCAGAGTCACCCCTAGATACTCGACGTATCGTTTGGCCATGATCTGCACCCCATCCCCCTCAAAAACGCATTCAGTCTTCAACGAGACCACAAGCAAAATTTGCCCCAATCATGAGCTCGAGTTGGTCTTTTGACATTCGCCAGCAGTGCCAGCACCGCAAAGGTTTAACAGAACTCTGTGGGACCCCAGCCGTCATGTCTACTACCACTCCGTTCTCGAAAGAGATTTGTCGCTTCTACAGATAATCGCCGATGGTAAAATAAACACATTCTTTCATTTTTATTTCCAAAACTTTTCAACCAACCTTTCTTTTTTCTCTAATACAGTATTTATATTTGATCGCTAGAACCTTCTCAAAATCCATCTGTTATTTAAATTTATGTTTGTGCCAAATCTCATCACACGTCAAAATGAATTTAAAGTTTTTAAAGTCTTTAAAACTGATATAACAAAAATTGTTTTTATGGACCACTTAAATCTGTTAATCCTAACATTCCTAACATATAAAATGAGTAAAATAATGGTATATTACGAAACTTTAATTATCGCTTTTTAACTCCTTTTATTATTATCGTTTTCCTCAAAGGAAACACTGAAACTTAATCTCATAACTGTCGCAATCACATGCAACCTTTGGAGATTAGACAGGTCTACTTGTAATATAATAATCTAACTTAACAACTGTTGGTAAATAATTTTTCAAAAGATACTTCTATTTTGTTCAAAGAATAATTTATTTCATGGTTTCTACAAATCTCTATTGGATCTTAATTTTCGATTACATGCAATGATTGCCGTCTAATTTAGTGAATTTCATTGGATAATTAATTTCTATGGTCCATTGATTATCTATAAATCTAACCGCTTGATCACTCGGATTCCATTTGAAGTATTAGATTGGCTTAACACTACACAGTTAAATAGCTTTGTGAATAAACTATTGTAGTATAATCGTGATATGGTAATATTTTATCTTGAAAACTCATTGTGTTTTCATTTCAGTGATATACTTTAGAATTATAAATATTTAATAGCACGAAGTACAGATACCAGGAATCCGGACGTAAGGTTAATCAAATGGTCTCAATTTAAGGGACAGATTTTTTGCCGGTAGAGTGCGCCAGTTTTCCAGAAGTACCTACTCCTTTAAATGCTTATTAACTAATTGTTCATAACACAAATTTTTAATAGATATTCTTTTGAGATTGCTCACTTCTGGTGCTTTGAATAAAGAGGCTTTTCCTACATTCCCACTTACCTTTGGTCACTAATACAACCATGGACAGCAGAACACCTTTCCATTTTTTTAAATAACATTTAAATTTAAATAAATAGATTAAACATTATTGTTACGTGCCGGTCCGGAACTGTCGCCCAGGAAATAGCGCCAGTTCTTAGAATTTTGAAAGGCTCTAGTTTGTTTTCGATAGATCGGATAATTCGAGAACGTTCTGATTCTAGAAAGGTTGTTTTACGTTGTAACTTTGAAGATAGTTCTAGATGTAATTTCAGAGACGCTTCGATCGAGAAGGATTTAATTTTATATATAAGGGACCGCTTTTGGACGGGGAATAATAATTGTAATTGTAATAGCTGGCGATAAAGTGCAGTTTGTTGTACGAAATATTTTGTTATCTATTTGTGTTTACCAATAAATTGTTAAGTTTGTCTGCTGTTTATCACTTATCCCGAATCCACAAAGGAAAAATTATAGCATTATGTATTTAATTTAATTAAATTCAACATTCGTGAGATTTACGTGTCATTATAATAACAGCAACGGTATGTTCTAAATACGTTAGCCAGTGGCAAAAAATAGAACTATGATTGGGGTTGATTATTCTGTACATGAAATATTATGGAAAAGTCTAAACCATTCGAATTCCTGGTATCTAGTTATATATAGGTACATCGTGCTCAAAAGCTCTATACATCTGACAACACTGCCGTGCATACGTAACTTTCAGCAAAATTCACACTTCTGCGCTATTAGTAGTTTAAAACGATTCATTGAACTTGCATATAAAATTAAACAAAAAATATATCGTTAATATGACTTATTTTTCTAATAGTCATTTTCATATATTTTACGTGAAAATTTTTTAAAACAAATTTAAACATTTAAAAATCTAGAACGGAAATATTATTTTTAAAACACCGCTATAATATACACTTTTATCGTGTTCCACATATAATGGCCATTAATTTTTAAACTGTTATCAGACCATTTTGTTACTCTATTCTGTATCACAACTTTCCGCTTTTCCAACTCTCTCCCGTTAATAAAATATATCCGAAATCCTGTCATAAATCAACTAAATCTGTTCGACGGTAATAATATATTTTATGGCCTGATTGTACCTGTAGGTAATAGAATATTTGAACATGACTCATTTACGAATATCGATAAAATTGGCACTGCTAGGATAATTTAATTATGTTTTTTTATTTAAAGTCACCTATGAAAAAATTTATTTACAGGTTTAAATCGATCTATTTTTTTACAAAAACAACCTTTTTCTGAACGTGCCGTTCTTATATTTCCTGCCTGGGACCATCTTTGGACATATCATCAGTGCAGGAGGCAGCAATAAGAGAGAAAATACTTTATGTATGGAACAAGGTTCTTTCCTATCCAGGTAGTATGGGACTACGTAGCAAATGCTTCAGCCACGTATAATTACTAAAACCTCTGTTTTTATCTTAACTTTGTTTTTTCTTGCTAAATTTTACTGCTTCAACATGCGATAAGCAGAATATTTTTTATTCTTTTGTTTGATATTTTTGGTTTGGGATTAGTAATGCACTAAGGTGTTAATAGTTAAGGGGTTACAATATTAGTAAGGAATGTGTAACTGCGTGAGGAAGGTGTGCAGCTTGCGTACCTTTGTTGTTATAATTTTTATTATTTTCTTCTTTTTTTTCCTTGTTTTACCCCATTGCTACTACAGCATCTTTCTTTGTTTTCATCAAGAGGGGGATTTTTATGGTTTCCTAGTCGGTTGATCTATTTATCCGTGCAACCTAGAGTCCACTATCCCCCTGATATATTTTTTGTAGGAATCACAAAATTACCATATAAGATCAATTAAATTTATTCATCACAGTTTTGTTAATCCTAAATCTATCAGCTAAAAACATAAAAAAAACAAATTTAAAGTTTGCCTGGCATTCTTGAGAAGCATATTTAAAGAGAAGTTGCTGACATTTAATATTAGCTCAAAAATGTTTTAAGAAGAACATCAGACTTGTATTAAATATATATTATGGAATTGCCAGCAGCGTTAAAAGCAACACGATTCCCCAAAAGCAAACAATAATAATTCAAAGAAGCGTTTCTCAAATAGGCTCCGTTGATTTCAAATCAAATTTATTTACCGTTACGCAACCTAGCGTAGAATAGCGGAACTGAAATATTATTGATTAGATTTTAACGTCGGTAGTCAAAGCACCCTCTGGATTGCTCGTAATAAAATGCTACAGTGAACCTATAAAACCAGTGACCTGTAAAGGCGACCTTGTGTTACTTATTTGATTTATTGGATTTATAGTTACACTATTTTGGCCATAGGCGGAACTAATATTTTAACTTTGTATCCTAGTTGTTAAAATAGACCGTGCCATGTTTTAAAAATAATTATGGTATAGGTATAGGTTTCAGGACACATAAAAATAGAAGGAAACAAAACAGCTGAACCCCATACTTGGGACCAGAACCATCTTGTGGAATTAGCAGTAGTGCACTCTTAGAGAAACTAAGGAAAGAAGTGGATAGCGAAAAATCGAAGTTCTGGGACAATCAGGAAGGACTAATACAATCGAAGAGACTCCTCAGAAACTATAAGCAAAAGAGATCTTTCAGCTGTCTAAACTTAAGTAAGAAGAATGTATTGTAACGAGCGAGAACCCCTTAGTACGCCCCTGTCGCTCTCCAGGTAAACAACGCGCTTATTCTCGAACAGAACAAACGAGAGACTTCCTTCACTATGCAGACGTTCTAGAAATTGTTACCGAAGGACGTTCTGGAAGCTGTGGACTGGTATATAAGCGGAGAGCCACGACCCACAAGGAAGTTTAAAGTTTATAGCGAGTAGTCTAAATATTCGAGCGAACTACGAAGTGAAAATAAATAGTGAATATAAATCGAAGTTAATTGTAGTACATAAATTAGTGTGTTATAGTTAGTTTAGTTATTTAGTTATAATTCGTTTAGTTTATTGTGTGTGTAAATAAATTAGACATTTTCGTTCAGCAGTGATTTTATTTTGAACCCCTAGAACGTAACAATTGGTGTCAGGTGTTGGGTAAATTGAACTGCTGTGTTAATTTAAATTGTGGACTTCATAAGTGAATATTTTGTATGCCAGTTACGAGATCACAGACGAAAAAAATGGATCAGGCGACAATGGAATTTTTCCAGCAAGCCCTTGAAAAAATGAGCTTGAAAATGGAGGAAAACACAAATAAAATGGAAGAAAATACTAGAAAGATAATGGAAGAAAACACCCAGAAAATGGAGAATAAAATGGAAGAAAATACTAGAAAGATAATGGAAGAAAACACTAAGAAAATTGAAGATAATTTGGGAGATAAATTGACATTGATTGAAAATGAGTTAAAGAATAATTACTCCAAACTGGAAAATGAAATTGGAAGCGTAAAAGACGAGATAGGCAACGTGAACGATAAAATTGGAAAATTTGAAGACAGGGTTGGAAACATTGAAGGCAGATTGGTTAATATGGAGGAAGAAATGCAAGTTAAGTTGGAAGAACAGGTGAAAACCATGGAAGAGCGATTGAGTAAGAACTTCAACAAATATTGTTCTGTTAAGCTGGGGGAACGGGGTGAGCCAGGGCGAACAAAGATCAAACCTCCAACTTTTGATGGCAAAACACCCTGGAGCACATATCAGAAACAATTTGAAGCAGCAGCCAACGCCAACTGCTGGGACGATGAAGAGAAAGCAACTGCCTTAATTGTTGCATTAAGAGGAGACGCACTGAATATCCTTCAGACCATTCCTGTAAGTCAACAAGGTGATTATAAGACTCTGACAAGTAGACTGCAAATGAGATATGGTGATGCACATCTACAACAAGTGTATCACGCACAAATCAAGAGTCGCCATCAGAAGAGCGCAGAAACCTTGCAGGAATTCGAAGCAGACATAGCAAGGTTGGTAAGGCTGGCCTATCCTTCAGCACCGGACAGCTTCCTAGAACAACTTGCTGTCCAGACCTTCGTCGATGGGTTGAGAGACACGGAGACTCAGCAGACGTTGCGGTTGGCCCGACCCAAAACTCTAGATGACGCCCTGGCCCATGCCCTAGAATTTGAAGCTGCTAAACAAGCTTCTCACAGAGGACAGAGCAAAGTGAGACAGCTTGATGATTCACCAGTCTGCGACGATAGAATTGAGGAATTAATTCGCCGAGTTCTCCAGGAGAAACGTAATGGTGGACCAAGATGCTGGAACTGCGGCGAAAGAGGACACATTCGGCGTAACTGCAAGAAGCCGGTTAAACCACAACGCCAAGAACAGGAAAACTAAAGCGGGTTGGCAAGAAGGGGCATAAACCGACCCGCCACGACAATGCCCCTGAGGTTATTATTCAGGCCATCTCTTCAAGTATTTATGTCGACGGTAAAATTAATGGGAGGTCCGTAAAAATGTTAGTCGACACTGGCGCAACCCGAACTATAGTTAAGCCGAGTGTAGCTGAAGGAAATGGAAAAATCTTACCAGCGATGGCTCGTTTACGGACTGCAACTGGTGAAGACGTGCCAACACATGGAAAGAAGAGGATCGTCATCAACATTTGGGACAGGTCTCTCGAACATGAGGTGCTGGTGGCAGATATCATGGAGGAAGTCATCTTGGGAATGGATGTCATTAAGGGTTATGGCTTCCAGATGGATATGAGAAACGATGTTCTGAGGATCGGAAGTCTGGAAATTCCATTCCTGGGATGTGAAGATATCACGACTCGAGTCTTACTCAGCGAAGATGTTCACCTACGTGGACAGGCGGAAACCATAGTGAAGGGGTATTTAAATAGAGACCTTCGAGATAGCTGTATAAGACTCATCGAACCAGCCAGTGAGAGTAACCTCGGGAAAGGACTGTTAGTCGGAAAAACCTTGGTGAGAGGCGGAAACGAAGTTCCTGTGAGAATGTTGAACACCAACATGTACCCTGTGATCTTGAAGAAAGGTACGATCCTGGGAGAAAGCTGTTCTGTGCTTTGTGTGACAGGAAGCGTTCAGGATGTGAAGAACCCGCTACCACGAAGCGAGAAGAGTTCGAAAAAATTATTTGAGACATTGGCTTCTTCCTGCACAGAACTTGCACCAGAACATATTAGCAAGGTGAAGAAACTGATTCATGAATACAGTGACGTTTTTGCTATGGACAACACTCAGATGGGTAGGACGAATGTTGTGAAGCATTCTATCAATACCGGAAGTTCAGATCCCATTCGCCAACAACCGCGAAGGCTTCCCATAGCAAAGAGAGAAGAAGCAGAAAATATAATCAAGGACATGCACGAACAAGGAATAATAGAGCAATCTGATAGTCCTTGGTCATCACCTGTGGTTTTGGTGAAGAAGAAAGATGGCAGCACCAGATTTTGTGTCGACTATCGTCGTTTGAACGACGTCACCAAGAAGGATTGCTACCCCATTCCAAGGATTGACGACACTTTGGACACGCTTTCTGGCTCGAAATGGTTCTCCACGCTGGATTTGAAGAGTGGGTATTGGCAGGTGGAATTAGATCCCAAAGACAAAGAGAAAACAGCTTTTACTATTGGGACAGGATTGTGGCAGTTCACAGTAATGCCATTTGGCCTCTGTAACGCACCTGCAACTTTCGAGCGATTAATGGAAACCATTCTTCGAGGATTGTCATGGAAGTCGTGCCTAGTTTATTTGGACGATGTCATAGTATTTGGCCGGACATTTGACGAACACCTGGAAAATTTAAGAGAAGTCCTTGAAAGGCTACGCACTGCAAATTTAAGACAAAGAAATGCCACCTCTTCAGGAAAGAAGTGAAATATCTAGGACATGTAGTATCTGCAGATGGCATTAGTGCTGACCCAGACAAAGTCAAGGTTGTACGAGAATGGCCAGTACCACAGGACAAGCACCAAGTAAGGAGTTTTCTTGGCTTGTGCACATACTACAGGAAGTTCGTCTTTGGATTTGCTGACATCGCGAAGCCTCTAACAAGACTGACGGAAGATGGAAGGGACTTCAAATGGGATACTGAATGCGAGGATGCTTTCAATCGACTGAAGCAGGCACTAACAACAGCTCCTATATTAAGTTATCCTCAGACCAGTGGAAGGTTTATACTGGACACGGACGCAAGCAACACGGCCATAGGAGGCATATTATCCCAAATTCAGAATGGCCAAGAGAAGGTTATAGGATATTTCAGCAAGGTCCTGTCGAAGCCTGAGCGTAACTATTGTGTTACGAGGAGAGAACTTCTCGCCGCAGTCAAGTCCATGAAACATTTTTATAAATACTTGTACGGTCGCGAATTCCTTCTTAGAACAGATCATGCTGCTCTGAAGTGGCTTCTACAATTCAAGAACCCAGAAGGTCAGGTTGCGAGATGGATAGAAAGGCTGCAGGAATATCATTTTTCTGTGGAACACCGGGCCGGAAAGTCACATGGCAACGCTGACGCATTATCTAGGAGACCTTGTCCATCCGACTGCAAACACTGCAGCAAAGCAGAAGAGAAGGAATTCTGTTTAAGAACAACCGTCGTGGATCTAGATTGGCTGCCAGAATCCCTCAAGCGAGACCAAGAAGGTGACACCGAACTAAAAATGTTGCTTGACTGGAAAGCAAAAGGGCAGAGACCAAGATGGGAAGAAGTGAGTCACCTGAGTCCTAGGGTCAAGTCCTATTGGGCGCAGTGGGACTCCATCATTTTAGAGGATGGATTGTTGAAGAGGTCCGTCGAGAATGACGAAGGTACTGCAGCTAGGACTCAGCTGATAATTCCCCGGAGTCGGACGACAGAAGTATTGGAGAAACTTCATAATGGAACCTCCGGTGGACACTTCGGCATCAAGAAAACGTTGGAAAAGATCAGAGAACGTTTTTACTGGGTCAACTGCAAAGAAGACGTCAAGGACTGGTGCCGAAAATGTAGACTTTGTGCTTCAACGAATGGCCCAAGAGGAAAACGACGAGCGCCAATGAATCAGTATAACGTAGGCAGTCCTATGAAAAGAGTTGCTATAGACATCGCAGGCCCATTCCCAGAGACCGACGATGGGAACAAATACATACTGGTGGCGTCGGATTACTTTACCAAATGGGTTGAAGCACATGCCATCCCAAACCAAGAGGCCTCGACCGTGGCAGACGTGTTGATAAAAGAGATGTTTAGTCGGTTTGGAGTGCCACTGGAGCTACATTCTGATCAGGGACGAAATTTCGAGTCTGGCCTATTCCAGAGCATTTGTGAAATACTCGGAGTCAAGAAGACCAGGACAACACCTCTTCACCCACAGTCAGATGGCCTAGTCGAAAGAATGAATAAAACTGTGGGAAAATATTTGGCTAAAGTGGTCTCTGACCATCAAAGAGACTGGGACCGATACCTTCATCTGTTCACCATGGCCTACAGATCAGCCGTACAGGAGTCTACTAGAGAGACACCAGCTTGTGTCATGTTCGGCCGGGAAATAAGATTACCCTGTGACCTAGAGTTTGGTTGTAAGCCCGGAACAGAGATAGCTGGTGAGGACTACGTGAGCACATTGAGGGGCAGGCTACACTACATTCATGAGAAGGTCCGACAAAACATACAAGTAGCTAGTGACCGAATGAAGACCCGCTATGACAGCAAAGCTACAGAAGGTGGTTTCAACGCTGGAGATTTGGTCTGGCTGTACAACCCCCAGAAGAAGAGAGGATTATCACCTAAGCTACAGAGGAGTTGGGAGGGTCCATACAGAGTGGTAAAAAGGATCAATGATGTAGTGTACCGTATACAAAAACTACCAAGGGGCAAGAGGCGCGTGGTCCATGTAAATCGGTTGGCGAAATACGAGGCGGACTACGACGAACAAGACGAGACCCATCTGAGAAGGACGACCAGCCCAGAGCATGTTGAGATGAGTTTCGACCAGTTCATGGAGAACTATGGTGGAACTGGGAAGGCACGATTCGGAGTTACCACCGAGCAGCAGCAGGACCTCTTCTCTGTGCCTGGAGATTATTCCCTAGCCCATTGTGTCGCCAAAGATCTGCGTATGTCCAGGGGAATAGCATTAGTCTTCAGGAAGAAGTTTGGCCGTGTATCTGAGCTCTTCAGACAACAGCCCCATCCCGGAAAAATTCTGAGTCTCACTGACGGTCATCGTCACCTCTTCTACATGGTGACTAAGAGGTTTTCCGATCACAAGCCCAGCTATAGAAGTATGTGGAATACCCTGCTGAACCTAAGAGACGAACTCACCAGGTTGGGAGTGAAGAAGCTGGCTGTGCCTAAGTTGGGTTGTGGTCTAGACCAACTCAACTGGAGAGTCGTCCGGAACATGCTCGAGGTGCTTTTCCATAAGACAGGAATAGAGATACTCGTGTGCATTTTCAACCCGAGCGGAAACACAATGAAGGAGAAGACTGTGGATTGCTATTTCGAAAAGCAAGGGAGCTGCAGAATGGGAGATGCCTGTAGGTTCAGACATACCAACCAAGGTGTTCGGGGACCGAACGTCTTAAGGAGGGGGCAGTGTAACGAGCGAGAACCCCTTAGTACGCCCCTGTCGCTCTCCAGGTAAACAACGCGCTTATTCTCGAACAGAACAAACGAGAGACTTCCTTCACTATGCAGACGTTCTAGAAATTGTTACCGAAGGACGTTCTGGAAGCTGTGGACTGGTATATAAGCGGAGAGCCACGACCCACAAGGAAGTTTAAAGTTTATAGCGAGTAGTCTAAATATTCGAGCGAACTACGAAGTGAAAATAAATAGTGAATATAAATCGAAGTTAATTGTAGTACATAAATTAGTGTGTTATAGTTAGTTTAGTTATTTAGTTATAATTCGTTTAGTTTATTGTGTGTGTAAATAAATTAGACATTTTCGTTCAGCAGTGATTTTATTTTGAACCCCTAGAACGTAACAGTATTATGTAAGACAACTTTTTTACATTCAGGTTTGTATAAAACAACATCTAAATAAATCAATTTGATATTACCTACCCACACATACGATACGAGACAAAAAGATAGATATGTCATCCCCAAAATAAATAAAACAGTTGGACAAAAAAGTTTCCATTACATAGCACCCAAAATATATAATGAATTACCTGACAACTTAAAAACTGAGACTTCCCTAAAGCAATTTAAAAAATCGCTAAAAAAATATATTTCCTTGATAAAAAAGAAAAAAAGTACGACAATATATCGATTGAATTATGTATTGTATTTTTACATTGATTGCTTGTCAGCTCAGGTTTATGGCTTCATCAAAATCATCCATGCACTAAAGTTTATGTCATATGTTTTAAATTGTATTCAACACCCGTTGAAATAGAATAAATTGGAGTAAAAGAAAACATAAAAAAAATAAAAAAAAAATGTATTTAAATTTCGTAATATATATCTATAAATGTTGTAATGTATTGTAATGTTATTGGATTGTTTTGTTCATTTAGGTATAGTAAGTAGTTCATTATTGTATAATATAGGTGTGTGTATGTATGTATGTGTATATCTATATTTTGTAAGGAATAATTTTTTAACATTTTTTTTTTGTATTTGCTGGTTTCTATTATTATTATTATTATTATCATTATTATTATTATTATTATTATAACGGGAATATTAACCAGGCACTGCCGATTAATAGGACACATGAAGTAACTAGGATGGCTAGATGAAGCAAAGTGCTGATTCTGTGAGTTAGAGGAGGAAACCTAAATACACATACTCCAAGAATGCATTGCATTATGCAATTCTAGGGTCAGATCCTAGGGTCTTACGAAATAAAAAAGGAAGACCAACCTAACTTGAAGCACAACGATATCCTAACCTTTTTAAGGAAAATAGAACTAGAAGAGCTGCTATAAGTCTGAAAAAATCAGAATTATAGCAATAGATCTTAGATGTCGCAGGTGTATCTATAACTCCTAATTTTGCTCATACATTCATACAAAGGCCGTTTTATTTTATTTTTGTCAAAATTAAAGCCAATGAATAAAAAATAAAAAATACGAGTAATGTACGGGCACTTGCTCAGAATCGAACAGTTATAAGGCAATAACTACTATTTGAAAATATGTTATAGTTTTTTTACACAGAAGTGGAAGTACTTAGTTTAATTTTTTTGTATCGACATCGATTAATTCTTTCTAATGATCTTTAAAATGAGACATTACGTGTGTCGGGATAATAAAAGGAGACATCCGTTTAATTGACCAGCTAAATTCTCGTAACCAACAAGTTTCGCATTCTGATAAAAACGAGCTAAACCCACGCAAATTGTTTATAATCTTATTTTTATATTTGGTGATATCATTTCTTGATGCTTAAGCAAGGTCAGATTATACACAAGAAAGTATTCTATTAAATCGATGACATATTTTCAGGGAAAGTTACATCCATTAAATTAATTGTTGTCTTAAATAAGGACTTAATTGTATGTAATTCTTTCATAAGCTGAAACGAATGTGCACTGATTTGGATAATATTATTTATTTTGGTGTTTTGTTAGTTTTTTGATAAATACAAAAAACTTTCAAATTTTAACTACTTGATTGCAGTAATTCAATGTCCGTCGTGGCATATAGCCAGGGAAGTAGTTGTTGGTTCTTAGTAAACGGTCTATATGTTCTTTGATTTTCAAAGACTCTGTAAAACGTCATAATAGTATTAGGTAGGTATACTATTATTATCTTTGACATCTATTTCAAATTTTAATTAACGCATACAAAATTAAAAATTCCCACTACTTCAGAAGTAGGTAGGTACTTCTTTATTTTGTGTAGTGTTTGATGTTTCACCTTCAGTTTTTTTTCTTTAAAGACTATATCTTAAAGTTTGCATTTGTTAATAACTGGAATTAAGGAATTTTTATATTTTTATCTGGTCCAGTTTCTTCACAAGCAGCTGATTCTCTAAGAATGAAAGACGATTATTTTTAAAGTAATTTTAACCCATTTTTCAGATGCCTCTGCTTCAGTTAATGCTTCATCTCCAATTGTATCTTAATTTATTATTTATTTCTTCTCGATTTCTGTTATTTTTCCACATAGATCAGTACTTTCTTCTAAAACGTCTTCACCATACAAATAGGACTTATAAATTATAATAAAAAACAAAATTGATACGAAAGAGCTTATACAATAAAAACGAGGAAACAATTTAACAAGACACAGAAAAATTAAAAACAAAGGACAAAAAAAATTATGAAGAAGGTCTTGTGAGGAAAAGAACGTTAAACTAAGGACAAATTTTGTTGGTACGAGGATAAACTAGCCTTTGATAGATAGCGTTACTTGATATCGAATTGCTCTCGGTTTTAACATTTGCCATTCATGAACATGTCTTCTGTCAAAATTTTAATCCTTAACAGCCGTCAGAAGCAAACAACTTTTGTGTTTTCCGAAAAATGGAAAAAATCGAGTATCGAGAAAGGGAAAGTAAAGTTTCCGTTTTACATTGATTATTTTCTTTTGATAATTTTTAAATGGTCTTGGCAGTTCTATTTTTGTTTATTAGTAAATTGTGTAGATATCCTTCAGCGACTTTGGTAGCCACCTCTTCAAATTAGTGATGTTTCCACCATTATCAGCAAATAACGTAGCTGAAGTTTGACGTATGCTATAGCCTGTGTAGTTTTAAGGATTGGGTAAGTTTAAAAATTCTGCAATAGGTAATCCGAGATTTTCAAAACTGTGGATACCAACGGGCTTAATCGAACAGTTTTATTTTTGCTAATTCACGAATAATCTGGTATGTGGAGTATGGGATGGCCGTAGAGATAAATATTGCCTATACAACAGCAGGTTTTCATGCCCAATTACAACAAAAGTTTAAGGTAGAGTTCCGAGCCAAGCGACACTGACGCCACTAAAGCAGCGACAGAGCGATAGTACAATGTTGTATGTAAATACATGACGGCGTGTACGAACACGGCGATACTTGACGCGGCGTCACTGCCGCGGCACCACTGTCGCAAAGCGTCAGCGGCCGAGCCGCGCTTTCCTTCGTAGTGACGCTTGACGCAATGTTAGAGGTAGTTTCTCTTCAGGACCTATACAATGTCTTGTTGTTTTTGGTGCCAACTCTTCATAAACTAGCGCCAAAATGAAATTAAACTGTCTTTGGTTAAAACGAAATAATTCTCGAAATTTATCATTATTATAATATAAATGTTCTTGTACTAAGATTTTATAAAGACGCTGGTCGCTGCAGATTACATAAATCGGGTCAATTTGATCTCTTGTACTCAGTAAATACAAAAGCAACAGGTCATCATCTTCTTCCTCTTCTTCAAATATTTTTTGCAAATCTTTCACAATAGCTTGATTCATAATCGGTTCATGAAGTTCATTTATAACGCAAAAAAATTCGAATATCTAGATCACTGGTCGCAGATTGACTGAAAACAGCAGTGATACTATCGCCGCTCTCGGAATCTCAGAACGTCAGAAACGCTGCGACAGAGCCGCAGCGTTTACTGACGCGGCGTCAGTGTCGCTTGGCTCGACACTGATGCCACTAACGCCGCGTTAGTATCGCCGCGACAAAACGATAGTACATACAATGTTCTATGTAAATACATGACGGCGTGTACGAACACGGCGATACTTGACGCGGCGTCACTACCGCGGCACCACTGTCGCAAAGCGTCAGCGGCCGAGCCGCGCTTTTCCTCGTAGTGACGCTGCTCTGTAGCGGCTCTATTATTTTCATTTTTATAAGCCAACAAAATATTTATATTTTAATTATCCTTTTGTAAAAGCTTATTCTATTTCTGAAATACCATCCATCCTCTGATAGTAAATGTAATATCTTTTAGTTATTCTCACGTTCCGAAATGTTTATGCAATAATAAACATCATAAACTTATATTTTGGATTTCATCATCTGTTATAGGATATTCTTTACAACTGCTAGAAAGACATTCTTTTCTGATTTTTATATCTTGGGAAATTCCCACTGACCATGGGATGATATCATGAAAGCAGATTGAGGGGCGGTGCCGAGTTCCGCAAAATTTTACCTGCGTCTGTAATCCTAGTCCGAGTTCCGCAAAAGGTTGTGAGAGGATTAACTCCTAATATCTCTCGTCAGGAAAAGGATTAAGTAATAAATGCCAAAACATGTTTGTAATTTCTTTAGGAAATTTTATTCACAATTTAAATATAATAATAATTTCATTGCGGCAAATTTTTATAAGCAATACATCTAACAAACATATAACGACTGATACTATTACTGGTGAATTCATTAATTTTCTGCAATAAAAATTGTTCTTTTTCTCTTGAAGTTTTACATTGAAGTTTTACAGTACCATTTACAACAGACCTAATTTTGCACTCATTTTCCATTTGTAAATCTAATAGGATTTTTAAAAAATTGTTGATATTTGGATGACTGGAATAAAATTCGCCATTAAATTTTGAATGGAATGCTTCACAAGCGTTAGTACTACGGTGTAACTTTTCAGTTTGGCAAGCCCAAATTTTAGGTGGAAATAATGAATGTTCAGAAATATAATTTTTATATAAATAACGCCTCAGTTCCTTAAATCTATCATCGTAACCTGGCAACAAATAGTACAACTCATTATTAAAAAAATCCTCAACATCTTTTGGATTTAGATAAGGCAACCCGAAAATAGTCTTTAAGTATTGCCCTTTGGCAGAATCCTTATCTTTATATATTGAAACTAAACCTAAATTCTGAATCTTTCGGAACCAGGCTTGTGCCAAATGAAATCGGCACCCTATGATTTCGGCTGATGGCCAAATATTGCATGCTGCCTGATGAATTGCCTTTTCAAAATCCATTACAATTTTTTGTGGCACAAAGTTTAAACCGAAAGAATTACATTTATCTACAAGATTTGTAAAGAGATTTTCATAGCTCTCTGTCTTCTTATCGTTTAATAAACCGTACACTAGAGGAATATAGTAGCCATTTTTAAATCCATGAATGGTAAACATTTGAAGGAACCATTGCGTACAATAATTAAAAGTGCCGTCCATATAAACCATATCACAATTACATAACAAGCTTAAATTAGTAAAACATGAAAATATTACGATTTTGTCACTTTTACTAGCGTATAAAAGAAATTGTTCTTTCCTCGTGGTGAACAAATTTTTATTTATAATTTGTTTAACCACTTCATTTTGTGATTGGGGTAATTTTGGTTGTAACTTACGACGTTCTTCGTAGATATTTTTTCTCAGTCGACGGAGGTCTTCGTGGGAGAGGTCTTCAGCATATGTATTGGTTCTCAATTCCTGACGAATTAATTTCCGGGGTTTTTCTTGCACGTCTTCGACAGCTTTTCTCTTCAACGAGTTGCTACACGCTTGGCGATGAATGTTCGGTTCTTCAGGGTGTGGATGTTCAAATTGCCCTTCTACGATTACCGTTTCATTTGCAGCCATCGTATACAATTTCGCGGTACACTTATTGTTTACACAACGCCATAGTATTTTACCACTTTTCGACACATACGACTTGTTAAATTTGTAATTTTTATAAACCAACAGAGGTTTACCCTTTTCACTGAGAATTGGCCTCGCTTCCATGATGGTCAAAGATAAACTGAACCACTTGTGAAGTAACTTTCTGTGCAGAACCATCTTTATTTCTATTAAATGATAATCACATTAAGTTTTATGATAGTGTTACTAGGAAAATCGTCCCGAATTATGCTTAATGAGGTTGCACCCACCAGGGACCCGATAATCCCTCCTGACGGTTCTTTCAGGTAGATTTGCGGAACTCGGCCCTAGCCAGATTGAGAGTCAGTTCCTTTCGAGCAGTCTAGTCGTGCAGTCCTTCACAGCTCGATCAACGCGTGGTAAAAAAAATTCGGCTGTCTAGATCACTGGTCGTAAATTGACTGAAAACAGCAGCGATACCTTTGAGCGATACTTTCGCCGCTCTCGGATTCTCAGAACGACAGAACGTCAGAGACGCTGCGACAGAGCCGCAGCGTTCGCTGACGCGGCGTCAGTGTCGCTTGACTCGGAACTCTACCTAAAGCTACGGTTTTTAAGAAGTGTGCGCGTCGCGCGTCTTACGGCTTAAGCAGAATAAGCTCAGCTTGACTCACAGTCAGCTTCGCGCGGGTCGGTTTTTATGAATTCTCAGTTTTTAATATTCTGTTCAAGTAAACGGATAGTGCAGAATGAATAATGCTATAGTTGCGTTTTTGATCGAAGAAATTAAGAACGATGAAGAAGACTTATTGTTGCTGACAATGAAAGAGCCCAATAGAAAAGTTGATGATTTATTTTCCTGTCGCAAATCCGAAGGAACGTATGCAGTTACAGTAGAAACTTTTTGGGAAAGAAATAAAATTTCGAGAATATTTTAGACTTTCTAGGGAATTGTTTGAGATTGTTCTAAACTTCATAAAAGAAGATATTGTTAAAAAACCTTGTAACAGATATAGTCATCCAATCACACCAGAAGAAAAGCTGTGCATCAAAAATATGTAGTAATGTGTCTTTAACAACTTAATTTTTGTGTTTTAGTGTAATTGATCACTCTTTACTAGCCACCACTTCGATATAATTTGCTTCAGCTTATGTCGACGTCTGCGTCCAAACCCAACCAAATTGATCTCAGCGCACAACTCAAACTCACACTGCTTTGTTAAACTCATCCGTTCAACTAGACAGACTCTTACAAACCGCATGCATAAGACACCTGATGTTAAATTAAAGCGCACGTGAGCTCTGCTCAACTTACTGTCGGCCGTACGCCGCGCATTGTTCTTAGAAACCGTAGCTTTAACATGTCTTGTGTTTTAGGCATTTTTACAAGCAACATGTTTTCTACCATCTCCAAAAAACTTCGTTTTGTTAGGTCATTTTCTTTTGCAAGAATTTAACATTGTCGAAGTCGAAGTGATGAAATTCATTCAAAGAATGTTTTGAAAGGGCGGTCGTGGAATATTCATTTTTGGTTCTTACATCATATTTGTGTTGGAAGATACGTTTATTTAAATATTGTTTGGTTTGGCCGGTGTAAGACGAAGGACAATCTTGACATTGTATTTTACAACATGTTTTTTTTGTCGTTTATTAGATCAATTGACATTTTTGTTAGTTCTTCCTGTCGACATTCACCGGCTAACCCATTAATTGTGGCTACCTAAAAATAAAGTAAAGTTGATACTTTTAGATCGTACAATCGTAATATTTTGTTACAATTACCTTTAACATTATCTGCTTCCCTTATGAATTTGTTGATTTGCTCGCTGCTGAAGACTGCTGATTTCTTTGGTACTAAGATGCCGGTACCAAAAACCCTAAGATGTAATAGGGTAATAAAAGTACGACCCTGCCCTCCTACAATAACCTGAGACATTGATTTTGCCCCAAACGTACTTCTACTATATCGACACAGAGAATCTCTCTACAAATCCCACAATGTGGTTTTCCCACTAGACATAAAATGACCCAAAAATACAACCAAAACACAGATGGATTTAATGGCCCAGTCGGAAATTAGAGGCTTGTCTCAAAATCCAAAATTAAAAGGTGAAGATTCACTTCGATTAAAACAAAACCACGAGGTTACTTCTTAGTCGAATAAGTAAGTTGTTTTCGGAGGCTGATTTCGGTGAAAAATGAAATCTGACAGCGTGCCCCAAATTGTCCTATGGTAACATGCGTAGAAGAGAGGTCTTTTACCACTCCACTAATAGAATTAATTAATGCGCTAACGAACAACAAGAAATATATTTTTGATGATCGAAATAATTCAACAATTAAGTAATAATATAAATATATGTAGAAATTCAAAGCACATAAGTTTTTTTTTACATATATATGGCCACGTGCATCTTTAGGCACTCAGCCAAGTTCCATCTAATTGTATATATGTACATATTTATCTTTGGACATACACAATTACCTATCAACACCAACATCCATGGGCTGTAGCAGGATTCAAACCCGCGGCCACGGTGTGAGAAGCAAAAACACTGTCCACCACTCCACCGGGACCCCCCATACGATAGTTAAAATTAGATTAAACGAAATTATGGAAAAGTAAAAGGAAGAATATTGCCGAAACCGAATAAAATCTATATAAACATTGATGAAGGTTAAATATTTTCAACCATATAAATAGGTAGCTGAGTAATTTGATTTTACAATTTCAATAGTCAACAATAGTAAAAGTAAATAGGCCTGTTACAGTTGCTCCCAATTTTTTTAAAGCCGGCTCCATACATGCGTATACGAATATTTGACAATTGTATGAATATTTGGAACAAATAATCGTGTGCGAATATTTGCTTTTGTCTACCATCCACATATGTTACTTTAAAAAGCGAATATTTGTATTCGAATAAAAATACGGAAAATATTTAGATTCGGAGATCCTACTTGTTTATATGAATTGGATGACGTTTTATCTTTAAATGCAAAAACATTTATTTAGTTACATTGAAACAACTTTAAACATACAAGGTATATTGCAATATTTCCGTTCCTATGGTCAGAATGGTGGGGATCCCAAAGGCACGGTTCAGCTTGATAGCCTTCCAAAAACTTCATAACTGCTTCATTTGTCCACTCCATGTCAACTATCACTTTTCCACACATTCACACATTATTTTTAGCAATTCTATCGCCATACGAAACTAATCTAACCTAAAAAATGTGTTGACATTCAAGACGAAAGTGTGGACGGTAGTGCGAACACGGACAATACGAATATTCGGGTGCTTTGACTGCTTTGATGTGTATCAAGTACCGACTCAAGACGGAAAACAATCGTGTTCGGAGAAATATGCTGAATATTTGCCAACGAACACAAATATTGTATCCACATATGCGGTAGGTATTCTCCGCAAACACCGATTATTCTTTGACGAATAACGCAAGTGTGGAGCCGGGATAAGAAATAGAGGTTTTATTTCTGGCTTTTTAATGCATTTTGCCTTTGTTTTTTTTTTTGAAAGCGGTAATTTTAATCACTAGGTTTCAACATTCCTCATAATTTTCAAATTTGATATTTTCAATGAAAAACTATTGATACAACATCACGACCTAGTGTCCCTGAGAGAAAATCATTAAAACAACATACCATTAGCAATCTTTTGCGTGTCATTAAAAACCAAATTACTCTATTTGTTAAGCGTTTACAGTAGTGATTATCTAAAAATGCAGACAAAAAAATATAATTGCGCTTTTATGCAATTAATTTTGTTGTTATTGTAAATTACTTTATTCTATGGTGGTATAAAAATATTAATTTATATCTTGCATAACAAATTGCCTGTTTAATGGTTCTGTTGATTCAAATTTTACTTGAAATAAGTTTTATATTATAAGATAAATGTTTTACTAGGAATTTACCATTACCAGTTGTTTAACAACTGTTCCCTCTACTTTGCAAACCCAATGGAGATTTTAGTATAATAAAATCATTTCCGTACAATATGAATCAGGATTTATGAGATTTTGCTATACCATAACATTGTGTAAATACAAAAAGTCCAATATTTCTTCCGCCCAAGAAATAACATTTAATTTAATATCTCCTTCAAAGCGTCTAACATAACGTGACTCACTTCCAATCTAGATAGAAATTTATTTCAACGTTTAATTCTAACGTTGATAAAATCATCTCAAATACACATCAACAAAACATGCGTAACCAAACAACTTTTACAGACTTATCTACTGCTGTTGAAATAATAAATTATGTGTATATAAACTTTTTTTGGAGTTTTTAAAAGTTTGACTGCTTCTTCAATCGACAGTTGCACAGAACTGGATGAGGAGGAAGCCAAAGCTTTGTAGGTTGGTTAGAAAGTTTTGAAAGCAAAATATTCTGTATTTTTTAATAAAATTGATTTATTTTTTTCAATATAATTTTCGTCAACATAAGCACACTTATTCCAATGATCCTTCAGTATTTTTATACTAACTCTATAGTGAGTTTCCAGAACCTCTGCAAAAAAATGTTCCACGGCTCTAATAGCTTTTTCATTCGATAAAAATACTTTTCACAAAGGAATTATCTCAAGTTTCTGAAGAGGTAATTTTAGGAGGGAGCTAAATCTGGTAAATACGAAGGATATTCAAGCAATTCGTATTTTAATTTGTTCAACTTAGCCATTGTCAACAAACTTGTGTGAACACGTGCATCGATAAAAAATGATTGTTTTCTTCTGTAAACCGGGTCTTAATTTACGATTATTTTTACGCTAAAAATTTTTTTTATTGACTCAGCTTTTGTTGAACCGTACACAAATGTGGTACTAACTTTACGAACATCGTTGTCATAGAAAGCTTCGTTTCCATCGGAATTTCCCTTTTTTGTATTTTTTTATACCTCATCTAACCAACTAAAGTTACGTTGTTTTGTCCCATACATTGAGCAAGATAGTGTAACAGTTTTTTTTTACATATTGTTAAGTTATAAAAGTCTCAATTTTTCATTGTTTCCAATTTTGTATGTTAGTAAAACTAAAGGTGTCACTCCACTGCGCACGACATAAGCAGAAGTATCGTTGCCGTAAATAGACAAGAATCTTAGAATTAATATCACAAAAACTTGTTCGGTCCGCATTTTGGCCCGCAGCGTTGCCAACCTAAAATTACTGATATCGGTAGATTGATACAAAAAAATGTAGAAATCAGTATATGTTTATAATGCGTTATAATAATGAAGTGTCATAACCTAATGAAAAAGTTATTCGGTAGATGAGGTACCAAAAACGGTATATTGGTACATTACTACTTAAGTCGGTAGATCTACCGAATATTCGGTAGAGTTGGCATCGATGTTCTCCAGTTGTCACAAAACTGCACAAAAATCGTCGACAACGCTGAGCCAAATTTTGTACAAAAGGCGGCGCGCGTGTAAAGTGTCTATTCTTGTCTATATACGGTGGTATTGCTGTTAAAATAATACAACACTACGTGTGTATAAATCATACCTTGCTTTTTCTATATGCAGTTGCGCAAAACTAAGTAACTTATAATTGCGGCTTATGTTAACCTGTTTTATTTTTTATTTTTTATATTTCTTCTAATCTAATAGACATACAGAATCTAATAGACACTGAACAAGATAGAGTGATAGATTTTTTTCTAGTAATTGTGAAATTGTAAAGACCTCCAATAGTTTAATGTTCCCAATTTTGTATAATTCAGTAAGACTATAGTGTCATTCATTAAACAGAATTTCATTTCAACGACATATTGCTGTTGAAATAATAAACAACATCTTTATTTATCAATTTTTATGATGTTTAATCCAAAGTGGCAACATGGAGAAACGTTAACAAATTCGTAACCAAGAAATTAAATTAATCGATGAATCTAATCTTTAGCAGTAATTTAAAAGAATGAAACCGCAAGAAAAAAATAAATAAAAGACACTGATATCGGTCACGGTCAAAACCGGAATTAGTATCTTGCTAGTGTCAAGAGAGAATAATTGCGATAAGATTTATGTTTTCCACATAAATTGAACGTCGAGATTATAAAGAGAAAATTCCTTAGAAGAGAAAAGAATTAAACAGATAGTGTCATCATCGTATACAGATAAGTATTTGTTCTTTTTCTTGTTATATTATATAATGTGGATTTTTAAATAGTAATTAGGAATAGTTTTATTCTTGTTTCTTACTCAGAAATTTCTCAATAAAGATTTTTCTTGCGAAATTTGTATTATTTAATTTTTAACAAAATTTTATCGTTTTTAACGATTGTTAGTTGCTCATTTTAAAGTTCAATCTTAACAACGTCAATCAGTTGTTTGGTGAAGAGCGAGTCGTGGGTTTGCTCGAGCTAAATAATTTTCTTTAAAAAAGGTGTTAAAAAGTTTGTGCTTCAAAATATTTGGTGTAAGTAGAAAAAAGCCACTTTTTTTATACAATGGACGTGAAAAAAAAGAGAGAAAAAAAATATATAAATTAGTTAAAGTAATCCGTTAGTCTATTATTAGGGAATTTTAAATTCCACACTTTACCCAACTTATCCATTGTAGTTAAAAAAACATGTTTTACAAGAAGATTATAGATAAATCAAAAATTAGATATTTTTTTTTATAGCAAAGTTACAAGAGAATATTGATTGGGACAGCAGAACTGAAAATATCTAGTAAAAATTTTATAATGTTTATTCGGTTGTGGAATAAATAAAAAAAATAAGACAAGAAATATAAAGTCAGATTTCACAATAAAAAAATTCATAAAAAGAATTTTAAAATATAGTATCAAATATTAATTAATATTAAAAATATTTTTTTAAATTAAATTTTGTTTAATGAATATTTTTAAAAAATTGTATTTGTTGGTAAAATATTCTGATTTGTTTGTTATATTTTATATTGTTCTATTTTTTAAGTACCTAATACATTTTACAATATTTTTTAAAAATTAATTAATTTTTTTAAGTTTTTAGCGCTGGGTTTATTTTGTTACAGTAACGTTTTTTTTTTATTATTTTAGTATTTTAATTTTTTTGGTATATTTCCATGAAGGAAATTTTAGAGTTTTCATGATATTTACATATTTAAAAATTTTTACCTCTTTTATATTTTTTTTATTGCTTTAAATTTAACTTTACCGGTGTTTATTATTAATATTTAATTAGCAATTTTTTTTTGTCGTTCTTAGATTCTTTGGAAAATATTTTTCAATTTATTTTTAAATATTTTTAATTTATTAAGTTTTATAATCCTTCTATTAAACTTAAATTAACTTAAGTTAACTTAAAATGTTTAAATCAAATTAAAATTAATAAGAAAAAAATCTAAAAATTCTTTTTCTACTTTACTCTGCTATATTCTTAATAATTTATAGAATCTTTGAATCCTTTGAAAACCAAGTTTCCTTCATAATAAAATATTAAATATACCTGTCATATGGCAATTTTAAATTTCACATGGAATCGTTGTTTGCCAATCATTTTGTTTTCTCATGTTTACAGTTTGCAAAAAATAAAAAGGTAAAATACACATTATATTTTATTTATAAACAAAAAATACAACCTTTTCGATGTCGAAAAGCTTGTCAATTCAAGTTTAAAATTTATAGAATTTTGGACATGATTTGCCTTACAAAGACATGTCATATTAAAATCGATTTTATTTTTTAAAACCTGTATAAATAAACTTTCAAACAGAGAAAAATCTTGAATTAATGAACTATTTGATTAAATATTGACTACTATTTTAATGGCTAATTTAATTGCTGTTGATGGAAACTCGTTTTTACGAATAATTAAATATATATATATAAAAAAAAATGTTGCCAAGTATGCGTACTTATAACAAACAAAAGGGACAAATTAACGGGCATGTACGCAAAAAGGATCATAAGGCCACGAGTAGGAATGGTAACCGCAGACATGCATGTTTCTGGCTCGTTAGCCGTCATCAGTGCGGCATAACCAAGTAAGGTATTGCACTTGGCTAGTAAAAGTGTTGTGTACTTGGGAGCAAAGGATGGTAGGGAAACATGTGTCAAAAAACACAAACATGTGTCAAAAAACACAAACAACGAGCGCTCACACATGAGTCCTATCGGCATTTGTGCCTTCGGCCAGCTGTGCCCACATTTCGGGGCTACGACCAGCGTCGCCACGTTGGCGAAACGGACTCATTGTGTTTGAGTCGTTCCAAGCCCAGGAAGTTAAACAAAAAAAGGTGCCAAGTATGCGTACTTATAACAAACAAAAGGGGAAAATTAACGGGCATGTACGCAAAAAGAATCATAAGGCCACGAGTAGGGATGGTAACCGCAGACATGCATGTTTCTGGCTCGTTAGCCGTTATCAGTGCGGCATAACCAAGTAAGGTATTGCACTTGGCTAGTAAAAGTATATATATACAAATAATTGAGAGTGACGACTATTAAGGATTCAAACAGAATTTTGTAGGTCGATCCTCCAACGAAGAAAACGTTCGTTTGAAGAATCTGGCGATGTAGTCAGGATATTGGCCAAGGTTAGTGAAACTCTTTGCTGAATGTATCAAGTTTTCGATTTATTTCAAATCTCCATTAGGATAACTGTAATGATACTGATAAGAAAATAATAGTATTTTTTACAATTTATAATGATGGACTTACTCTGCGGAGTCATTTAAGAAAATAGTATCTCATATGGTTGAAATGCACAGTTACAAAATTGTAAATAAAAGAGAGGCTCAGTGCATTAAAAAATATATTTAATTAAAATTGGCCTAAGCGCTTTCGCCGGTTAAGGCATATTCAGAGGCTTCTACAAAGTTATAAGAAAAAGTTTTTATAAAAATTTATTTAAAATTTTTTTTTAAAAATTAAAAAAAAAAACTTTTTAAAAATTGTTTATAAAAACTTTTTCTTATAACTTTGTAGAAGCCTCTGAAGATGCCTTAACCGGCGAAAGCGCTTAGGCCAATTTTAATTAAATATATTTTTTAATGCAGTGAGCCTCTCTTTTATTTACAATTTAAGAAAGTAGCTAAATACATGGAAAAAGTTTTTGTCTTTCCATACGGACGTTCAACAATACACACACACTCTATCCGGAAGCAATCAATAGTATATTTTCTGTAAAAAGAGAATCGAATATACCATGATTTTTCCTTGGTCGTTTTGTTTCAATTGCAATAACAGCGGCTTGTTACAATCTCAGAGATATCAACTTTATAGCTGTCATAGATTTTATACAAATATTGTGGCCTGAATCACTGTTTAAAAAATCTGAGAATTCGCACTTATGCATCGTTTCATTGTGCAGCTCTTTATACCTCGAAGATCTTAAATAGTTAACTGTGTAAGATTAAATACAAAACTGTTATTCTTTTTAAATGAATGATCAAACAATTATAAATTTTAAAAATAGTTGAAACTAATACAAGCGTTTCAAAATGGAAGCAAACGATAATACCAAAACGGTTATACCACGTTATTAGAAGTATATTCGCTTATTAATTTATGGTAACTAAGTAGAAATCGGGAATGTTATTGGTCAAATTTATTAAAAATTATATAATCGGGCTCAAACATCGCTTGATTGTTCAATTCTTTACATTTCGTTCATCATAGTTTTTTATACAGAGCACTTGTGTGGAAATCAACTTTAAACAACCTGAGAACTTAAAGGCGTTAATAATTTCACTATGCAGCTCGCTAAATTTTCCACACATAGACATTTATATTTAAATTGTATAACGTCTTCGACTAGAAGTGAACACACAATACTTGATTTCCTTTTTTGGCTCTTATTGTTTGACACAAAGCTTTTATTTTTTTTTCATTTTCTTACACAATCTGTTCCATGATAAAGAGTAGTGATTCCTACATACATTATTTCAGAAAGTAATATTCACACAACATTAGAAATACTCTCTACATCTCAGATATCCCAATTTCTCTAGCCTGCTTGAACAAACTTTCGGTTGTGTATAATAATTAAAAAGAAATGTCTGTTATACTTTTACATATTTCATATTAAAAAAAAGCGGCCACGTGCTAGTCGTACTAGCCCATAAAGGGTTCCGTGGCAGCATTAAATCGATAAGTTTATTTTCATACTCTTGGCTTTTAAGAAGTATAAATTCATTTTGTCTCCATTGCTTAGATCGATCTTTTTTTATACATTTGTTGGTACTACTTATATATTTTTACGTAAGTTTCGATTTGAAAGTGTCAATAAATGAGAAAATATTGGGATGCGAATTGTAAAATTGGGCATTAAATCGTGAATGGAAAGATTTACAAGAATTCGTTGTTTTGTATTGTTGATTTTCGTGGGATGCCCATGTTTTAGTGGGGAATGCAGACTCATCTTCCATATAATTTTCCACAATGTAGTCTCAAAATTTCCTTACCAGAACTGGTATATTTTCAAATATATATGAACAGAACACTTCTTCAACTTTTAAGTAGGATAACCCAAAAAATAATTTTAAAAAATTGCCATTTTCTGAATTGTGGTCCCTGAATTTGACGATTAGTCCAAGTTGCTGAATTTTTCGGAGCCAAGCTTGCCCCAGATAAATTCTACATCCCACTATTTATATTTCTTTCCAAATCGATTGAACTGCTTTATGAAAACTTTTTTTAAAGTCGATGACGATTATTTTTTTGGTGAAAAATCTAAATTTATTTTTTCACAATTTTCTCTTATTGCTCTAAAAGCATTGATATATGTATACATTTTTTTATATGGTAAAAGGCCGAAA
This sequence comes from Altica lythri, assembly GCA_964028335.1. Classification (NCBI taxonomy): domain Eukaryota; kingdom Metazoa; phylum Arthropoda; class Insecta; order Coleoptera; family Chrysomelidae; genus Altica; species Altica lythri. Next base: position 29,230,096 of record OZ034807.1, read on the forward strand.
ACCAGTGGTATGTAATGTCCATTTTTAAACCGTGGATGTTGAAAAGTTGTAAAAAATATTTTGCACAAAATTGAAACAGGAACACAAAAAAGTTACATTTGTGTTAGGTACATGTAAAAATGACAATATTAATTTCTTCTTCGACGGAGCACAAAATAGGTTCATTATGATTTGTTTCTACCTTATAATCTTTTAACATTTTTAGTATATTTAGAGTTGGCAATTGCGTTTTTCTGGCAATATATGTATTTCTTCTAATACAATAATTAATATAATTAATAGTCGTTCTTAAATTCGTCTGAAATAAATAAAGAATATGTCAAATACTACATGTGAAACTATTTGGTGTTAAATTTGTAAGTAATAAAGAAAAACTTAAAAACACTTACCCGATTTTAACTCAAAATCGATTAACTTCCATGGCTCTTCCATATAAATCTTCAGTTGCTGTACGTTTGAGCGCTTCCGTATTGGGCCGGCTACCTGCTATAATCCCCGGTCAGCAAAATGTAATTAAAGGGTACTATAACCGTAATCCTCTTAACGGTGATGATGGGCCGTAATTGTTTCTAACATAATTTTGAATTTTATCCAGTTGTTTCCACCAGCCATTTGGGCTTGTTCTTCAACTCGTACAACTAATGGTTGCGAGTCGTTTTACTCAAAATTTAATCAGAATTTTTATTCGTCACACCCAAATGTACATAATTTTATCGTGACTTTGTTAAATTTCAGTCAGAAGTGTATGTAAAAATGAACACTGCGAAAAAAATTTCAAAAAAGTTAAGGCCGAAAGTAGCACGAAGACAGGAATATTTACAAACAAGATAAATGCAGGCGAAATAACGACAATAGATTTCATTAAATGTGTATGTTACAAATATGCTCCAAAGTAAATGTAATTTTAATTTTTGAAATCAACTTAAAGGAAAAATGCTCCTAACCTGACCTAAACTAAATTGGCACAACTTTTCTCTTACATTTCAAGTACTATATACTGATAATTCATTCAAAAAAATTACCGGATATATGTCATCTTGACTCAATAATGAGACTGTTTATATGGGTGTTGATGGATTCGGTCCCGGCAGGTCATAGATTAAAATGTGTAAATTTTAATCCCTTTATTGGGTCCCAATGGTACTTAACTACCTAAAGATTTTCTTCGGGGAAATGTGTACCTCTTTTCGGAAATCCAATCCTCCCTCTTTTCATTGTATCTGAATGTTTAAATTAAATACTATTTCATTCATTGTTTATATTTCATCGAGTGCATTTCATATTTCAGATCAATTTGTCTGTTGTTTTAAACATTTTAAAAATGAATATAAATATTGTAACGAGCGAGACTTCCCTAGTACGCTCCTGTCGCCCTGATAACGCTAGGTAAACAACTGATTCCCGGAAGTCTAGTGACCGCGCGTACGATCGAGAATATTTATTTTCTTCTACGCGTGTCGAGAAACTGTTTTCGAAGGATCTTCTGGAAGCGGTGGACTGGTATATAAGCGGAGAACGGCGGACCACAGGGAAAGTAAAAAGTTAACAGCGACAGTCTAAATATTCGAGCGATCTACGAAGTGAAAATAAATAGTAAATATAAATCGAAGTTAATTGTTGTACATAAATAAGTGTGTTATAGTTAGTTTAGTTATTTAGTTATAATTCGTTTAGTTTGTAGTGTGTAAATAAATTAGACATTTTCGTTCAGCACTGATTTTACTTTGAACCCCTAGAACGTAACAATATTATTTTAAGTGAAAAAGGAAAACAAATGTTAGTGATAAATAACTTTAAATATAGTTTTCAAAAAAGCTTAAAAAGTGGAGAAAGGCGTTGGATATGTACAAATAAAAAGTGTAAATCATATATACTTAGTTTGGGTGAATCGAAAGATATAACTTTGACAAAACATATTGAAGAGCATTGTCATAGCGCAAATATAGAAAAATTGAATCGCCAAATTGTAAGCTCTTCTTGAAAACGCAAGGCAGTTGAAGACTTGTCCCAAAAGCCTGCAAAAATTATTCGTCGTGTACTTCAAGAGAATCTGCCATCAACCATTACAACAAATGACGTAGCAAATATTAGAAGGTATATGTACTGCTCCCGTAGGAAAATGCAGCCGGCATTGCCAAAAAACATCGATGAAACTTTCGATATTTTAAAAAACAAAAACATTGGAACAAATACTGGTGAACCATTTATCTTATTTAGTAATAAAATAGACCAGATCGTTGTATTTTCATGCAAGTCAAATATTGAATTTTTGGGAAAAGTTAATCGAATTTATTTAGACGGCACATTTAATTATTGTCCACAATTTTTTTGCCAATTCTTTACTATACATGGATATTTTAATGGACACTACATTCCCTTAGTGTTTTCATTGTTGCCTAATAACTTATCAAAAATTATTTAATATTCTCGAAGATATCGCTTTAAAACACTCTACTAGCTTACATATCACTGAGGCAGTTATAGATTTTGAAATAGGTATTCATACTGCTATTCAAAAAGTTTGGCCAAAAGCCCATGTTATTGGCTGTCGATTTCACCTTGCACAGTCATGGTATAAAAAAATACAAAAATGTGGTTTAATATCAATGTACAGCGAGGAATCTTCTGAAGTTGGTAGATGGCTAAGGATGACCTTTGCTTTAACATATTTACCTCCTAGGGAAGTAAGTGATTGTTTTATTTTTGATTTGCTTTCAATAGCACCAGACCAGGAAAACATAAAAAAATATTGCGATTATTTATTTGAAAATTATATATCTGAAGAATCTTTATTTCCTCCATCCCTTTGGGCAAAAATTTAGCGGATCTTACTCGCACTACGAATGCCTGTGAATCCTTTCATAGCCATTTTAATAATTCTTTTTATAAAGCCCACCCGAATATATTTGTTTTTATTGAAAAACTAAAAGAATTTCAAATGGAGACCTATATTAAAATGCAAAGTACACATATTATGTATAAAACGCGAAATAATAAAATAAAAAATCGCGAAAATTTCATAGCAAAAAAAATTTACGAATATGAAAAAGGAAAAATAAGTCGATTTTTTTTCATTAACTGTATCTCATTTTATTGTTCTATTAATAATTAATTGTGTATGTATATATATAATATATCTTATGTATATGTGTTTCTATTTTATTTTTACCTTTTTTTTTAAATCCTAAAATGTATACCTTTACAATAATATTTCAATGTAATAAATATATCAAATTTTTAAATTAGTTTTATTAGCTGTTTTTCATTTGGTTTACCAACAGGTGGCTGGGACCGAATCCATACATTATTATTCAGGTAGGACAAAAGTTCGGGACCCAATAAGCACGTTATTTTTGAACTACCTGCTACTTGGGACCCAATAAGCATATGCCCGTTTATATTTTCCAAAATAAATATAATTTTATAATATGTAATATAGGCTAGGTTTCTGACGTTAAACATATTGTTTAAAGAACTATAAATTGTAAATAATTGTAAATTGTAGATTGATAAATAAAAAAATGAAATAACTTGATTTCTTTTATTAAAATTAGTCTAGTCTATTCTTTGGTAATAAAATTTATTATAAGTATAAAATTTAAAGTTCAAACAATCTAATTATTTCTAAAAAAACAATATTCATTTTAACCATATCTCCCTTATTTTAGAAAATATTACAAAATAAAGGGTTCCAAAATATCTATATTTAACCACCTATATCTACAACTGCTGATAAGACGACAAGGGATTATCTTAATTGCATCGGCCCAATTCAGACGTCGGCTTGCAAACCCCTACCGTGAGTCGGCCCAACTACGATATGCCGGTACGTTTAACTGAGTTACTAACAGCTTCTCTAATTACATTTTCATTCTTTTTATGATTATTAATAAGATTATTTTCTTCCAAAATAACTTAAGTTTCTTCGTCTGTATGAAGTTAAGATGCACATATTCGATTACTGTATCTCCAACGAATTTTTTCTTTACCGGTACTATCGCTTTAGAAAATTTAAAACCATTCACCAGCAAAAGTTGAACACCTCTCTGGCTAAACATAGTTTTAACTTCCATAATGTTTAGTTAGCGACCTTTTCTCAAGAATTCTCTTTAAAAACTATTTATCCTCAGTTAAAGAAACTGACTTCAGGTTCTTTACCCTAACTCTCCAAATCGGAGAGGGGCTCGCTCCACCAATCACAGGGTATAAATTGATGAAAAAACCATCAATAATATTTTTAGAACTAAGTAATCTTATCAAAAGAATAATATTACAGGTAATTATAGGTTTATTGGCAGGTATCCCGGTCAAGTTGAACGGATCACGGGGGTACTATAATCCCCAAGAGTTTAAAAAAGGTCATTTTCAGGTAAAAGCGGCTAGCTGACATAAGCCCGTTAAAACTCGGCAATAAATATAAATTTAAACAAATAAAAATTATCATTTATATTAAAAAAAACTTCTGAACATCCGGTGTATTAATTGTTAAAACAAATAACATTTTTTATCTAATAATTCATTTATTAATAATGAAATGGTAAATATTTACAATCAATTTGGCAGGATGAATCCTACTGTAATAATGATAACAAGAAATGCAGATAAGGATTCTACAAAAGTCATCCACTCATCCTGCTTTGATACTTTTTTTATCGGTATGTCCATCAGTATCAGCACCGTGGTTCCCCCATCCATCAAAGCAGGAAGCATTATCAAATACAATTTATTTTCTTCGTTTGGCCAGTGTTGAGGTAGTCGACGGCAAATCTGTGCTATCGCCGTTCAACGTTGAACATCACGGCGACAACGGAGTGACTCGTTATTTCCGAAGCCGACACGTTTATAACATTCCGTTTATAAACATTCCAATAAATTGTTTTAGTGCCTAATTAATTCGCCGTTTTGTAGATATCTCAGTTTTACCAATACTGGGTTGTGAGTTTGTGATTGTTTCAAAAATTGTTTTTAAAGTGTGATTACTTTTTATTGGAAGCTTTAGATATTTCTTGCGTTTATTTTTAAGTAAGTACGTTGATTAAACAAACAATTATTCATTAGTCATTGTTGTGATTAATGTTAAATAATAATTTAGTTACTTATTAATCAAACAAGCATAATCAAACTACAGTTTATTTCGAATACAAAAAAACTTACATGACCCACTCACAATTCCGCTTAAAACGCTTTAAAGTACTTAAATCAATGTTTGTTTTAAATATCTTAAACTGTATATAAATCTAATATATAAGAAACAAAAACTTAGAGATAGGTATACAAAAATTTGTTAAAAAATATTTCGCAAAATTACTTATAAGTAAAACACAATACCAGTTTATTCATGTCGGTATGCATAAAAGTTATACTGAAATTGTAAGATAAATGGAGAAAACAAATTTCTGAAACTTTATTTAAATAAGAATTAATAGTTTGCATTAAAGAGTAGCAAAAAGCAGGATTTTACTTCTGATTAAAATTGAAGTGACCATAAAAAATTAAACTTCATAATACTTAACTAAATTTAGATAGTGGGTGTTAAATGGATGGGGATTAAACTAATCTTCCAAAAACTGCGATAATTGTACCAAAATAAATTAGATCAATGTTCTAAGATAAGACCATTTTTATATCCTTGACTAAGTTATTGAAAATTGACCAAGGTCATTAAAAAATCTTGTTTTGTAACTCATCTGCTTTCGGTTCTTATATACCCTACTTTTTTCCATAAAACTTCTAAATGTTGTGATAGTAGAGTTTTTCCAAATTTCACCAATCAAAGTTTTACTGTCTCACATTTATTAAGTACCATCGAGGTACTTTATAAGATCGGCTTGTGAGTGCCTCCGTTCCTCTTTCCCTACATCCCATCGTTCGTTTGTGTAATAACTTGTGAACAGAAGTTCACAAAGTCATGACATTTGGTATAGATAATTCTCATGTTATCGAAAAGAACCCTATTGATTTTGGTCCAGATCTGATAACAACCCCAAGGGTAATTTTAATGGTTTTTCGGCACACCTGTATTTCCTTCGTTTGTATACGCTATAACTCGTGAACGAAATTTAATATATTAAAGAACTCTATTGATTTTGGTCCAGATCGGATCCAGATAATACGGAAGGTTATAGGATCATGAAAACGTGAAAAAAAATGCAGAGCTTACTACTTACAACATATATATTTACGAATTGACTTAAACGTTTACACTAAGCAACTTGATTAAAATGTACAAAAATGCTCACAGGGAACTAAAGGAGGGCTCTAATCCTTTCTTGGTATACCTATTTTGGAAAAAATTTGTCATGACAATCTTTTTGTTTGCACCAATGAGAAAGAGTTGTAAGAGTGACTTAATGATCCAAATTTCAGTTTTTAACGAGGATGTTCGTCTTCCCAAATACTTTTTTTTACCTTATGGGATGGCTTGAAGGAAGACATACCTGGATTTATTTCGATTAATGTGTCCAAGAGCTTACGAGATATATTGGTAATCAGTAGGTACTCGGTTGTTCCTCATCCTTTCTTCATTACTACATTGGTAACTCTTTCAGTACACGACATTTTGAATAACCTACGATACAGTCACACTAAAACGGTAACAGTCTTTTGTAAACATTTTTGTCTAGGGTCCAGGATTTAACAACATAAAATACGACTGAATATGTAGCTTTGCAACATTTTTAGTTTTTTGTAAAGATAGATGTTGTGGCCATTTTGTGTTAAACATAGGTCTAGCTTTCCCTGGCAGTTGTTCAATTCTTCGCTTATTATGGTGCCGTTGTAATTGTAGTGCTTTATTCTTTCTGTCGGAGTTTGGTTGAAGTAGAGTTGGCCTTTCGTTTTCTTTTTAACTCTGTTGTCTTTTCTAAATTGTCCGTATATACAATGAAGTTGTATATGATGTTTTTAACTAGTTATCGGTTAAGTAATAGAATGCTATTTTTCTTATTTTGTGCAAGGCTTCGCTAAATATTCCTTTAGAGTTTTAGAGTAGAGATTAAAAAACAGAGAAAACAGAATCCATACATGATTTTTACGTATTTGGCGTGTTCTGAGATTTAACGGCCTGATTTTAGTAATGATATAAAATAGCAATTACTGCAGGCAAATAAAGCAGATACCTTTCATTGCAAAACAGTTGTAATCAACTAAATGTTAGAATTACGTCTTAGTGCCGAGCCGTCCATATGGGCAAGTCGGGCGGCGCCCGACGGCGCCGAGGTGATAGAGGCGCCGCTCTCAGATTTTAGACCGGATAAAAGCTACAATTGTAGTAGCAAAAAAATGTTTTTACGTTTTAAATTTTTTTGTGACTGTAATTTTAAACTCAATTATCAAATTACATAAAAAATAAATTTAGCAACCCCCTATCATTTTTACAATTTTTCATCTCAGCAGTTTGTCAGTATTTTGGAATTTAGATGAATGCAAATGCGCTAAATACATTTTAATGATATCATAGGAATTATTCAAAGGCGATCTTTCAAAGCTTTATTGCCCTTCAATAAAATAAAGCCCAATAAAACATTTTATAAATACTGACAAAATGCAAAACAAATTTTTGAGTTTACCGAGCAGATGACCAAAAAGAATTATCAGTTATCGAGTGAGTGGCATGGTGCAAAGCGTTATTGCCCTTCAATAAAATAAAGCCCAATAAAACATTTTATAAATACTGACAAAATGCAAAACAAATTTTTGAGTTTTGCGAGCAGATGACCAAAAAGAATTCTCAGTTATCGAAAGTGAGTGCATGGTGCAATATCGAGACTTGTTTTAGTATTTGTGTTTTTGCGATACTTAATAATTGTGAATATTGTGATGAGTGATAAAAAAAAGAAATTGTCTGGCTACCAGAATTTAATAAAAAAACGCAAACGAGAAGATGAGCGTGATTAGAATGCCACATGCAAAAATACAGCAATATTTTGTGTCTTCGGCACCGTCCACATCAAAACCATCGCTAGGTGTCGAGGAAGAGATTTACGAAAGTGAAGAATTAAAAAACGTGTCCAGTGGTATGTGCTCTTGATGCACTGCCGCCACCACCAAAAGAAAGATCAACACCAGCACCAGCTTTTCCCAAAGATGACCCAGGACTTTGGCCAGAAGTTTTGACGTCAAACATGGTTGAATATTTAATAGAAACCCCGGTTACGCAAGTAAAAAATTATAAGTTCCCGCGTGATTCTTCGGGACGAAAATTTTCGGATTGTTATTATGAAAGACATTTAAGAAATGGTGAAAAGTTTCATAGAGAATGGTTGCTTTATTGTAAATCAAAAAATGCGTTTTTTTGTTTATGCTGCAAATTATTCGATTCAAAAAACAAATCTCCATTTTGCAACGGAACAAACGATTGGAAACATTTGGCGGAATCTTGCAGTAAACACGAAAAAAGTACTGCTTATTTTAATAATTATAAAAAGTGGACAAATTTAAGTCAATCGTTAATTTTTGTTTCATTTTTTAAAGTAGTTGCCTGACATCCTGATTTAGAAAAATCAGAAATTTTATATTTATGGCTGTAATTAAATGTCTATATAAATTAAACAAATTTTAAGAAAGGCGCTTCGTATGTTTTGCCCGACGGCGCTGGTAGGGGTCGGCTCGGCACTCTTCTGAAATAGAATTGATGAGTTGGAATAACTTTCAATCAATTGGAGGAATCGTCTGCAATTACTTGTAATGAGTAATTTTTGAAGTTACACTCCTTCTAGCGTATTAGGGACAAATAATGAAAAACTCGGATGAAATCATATAAAATTTTAACTTTAAATTTATTCGCGAACTTTTTTACTATCACATTTATGTTATACCAGTGTAAGAAAGATTTTATCTTTTAACGCCAAAGAAGTATTACTTACTTACTAGTATTACTGAAATCATTTTTAATCAGTTGTAATTAAACAGAATCACTTATGATCAGTTGCATTAACCTATAAATTAAGTATTATTATATCATTATGAAATGTTATTTCTACAAATCTTAAAGGTCCATTCACTTTATAGTTCAGGTCACGCTCAGCTCACACTCCACACAAGCCGAGGTGAAATATTTGCTTTTAAACCAGACTATTCATACTTGACGGTACGGTACGGTACGCTCATGCTCATTGATCGTGCTCTTTCTCTCCATAGATGTTTTGAACAGACCATAAGCGAACCGTTGTGCTAGTGTGTACAAATGACACTCAGTCGGCGTGCATTTTTCCCCTGAATATATCACGTGTTTCTTTGAGTTAGTTTCAAAAGGCAAAATGGATGAAAAATTAATAGAATTAGTTAGAATTCATGACGAATGATAAAAAATGGGCGAAAAATTATACTTTGACTCAGTACTATTTTGTTTCGCTATATCACTTAAAAGTTTATTTAAAATATATTGAAAAGTATGTTTGGTCATACGAAAATATTGAAAAAATTGAGTTTCATCATCACCTCCGAGGGGTAAACCGCTGGTGAATTTTGGTGTACAAGCTTGCGGTATTAGCAGGAATTAGTGGGTATTACGGGGAATTACCGTGTATTACACAAGTATTACTGTGTATTACTAGGAATTATCGTGTATTACACAAGTATTACTGTGTATTACTAGGAATTACCGTGTATAACCAGGAATTCGGGGGAATTTTATGGGTATTATGTGGTATTACTACTGTGTAATACAGGTATTACTTGTATACTAGTTGCTGCGCAACTACATAAATAGCACATGCGCCATAGAAGATAAGTGGAAAAATTTCAAAGAGACAATTTTGAAACTGGCAAGACAAACATGCGGATATACCTAATAGAAGTAGTAAGACCAAGAATCTAAGAACCAAGAAACAAACAAGCTGGTGGAGTGAAAATATAAAGAAAGAAATAAAAGAAAAAAAAGATTGTGGAAAAATTATTTACAAAGTAGAAGTCAACAAACATATGGCATATATAAAATACAAAGAATCAAAGTTAAAGAAATGGTCAGAGGCAAAAAAGAGGGATGGGAAGAGTTTGCAAGAAAAATTCAGGAAAATAGTGAAGGAAACAAGAAGCTATTCTACAGAACATTGAGAAACATGAAAAAACCAAACAGAGTGAATCTTAATCAAATAAAAGATAAAATATCATAACAGATGAAGAAAAAATTATTGGGCGATGGCAAGAATATTTCACAGAGTTACTAAATAGTAAAAATAAAAAAAGGTAAATGAAAAGAGAAATGGGATAGACAACATAACCGAATCAGATATAACTGGAATACAAATGGAAGAACTTGAGGAAGCTTTGAGGAAAATTAAAGTAGGTAAAGCACCAGGATGTGACCAGCTAGATACAGAATTATTAAAATACCTAGGACCAAAAGGAAAGAAAGAATTGGTGGAAAATTAAAAAAAAAACCTTCGGATTGGAACATCGTGATAATCTTGCCAATACATAAGAAGGGAGATACTAGGGTATGCGAAAATTATACAGGAATATCTCTCTTATGCGCAGGACTAAAAGTATACGAAATAATAATAGAGAGTTTAGTCGTTGTCAAGAAAATTGGTTGATTTGTTAATGGCAAAGAAAGTGCGCCCTATTGTGATAAGCAAAAAACGGCCGGATACGAAATGCCTCCCGAAAAAGGGTTTCTTACCTGTCGCTAAAAGGGTCACATACGAATTGCCTCCTAAGCTCTAAATAAATTACCAGCTTCTAATCTTTGTACGAAGGTGAGACGTTGCCAAACTTTCGTCCTTTTATAGAATTTCGTTAATAACTCAATATTAACCATTATTTTTTGGTTTTAATATTTTGATTATTTTGATCAAAAACATAAAGACATGATAAGTATTTTATACATTTATTAAAACAAATCATCAGCAGAAACTTACAAAATTACATAATATTATCATCGCAGAAAATTTAAAAACACCAATTTTTAAGAAAATTACGACTCAAACAATAAAATTCAGTCTGCAGACTGAACTATTCAATTTTATATACAAATCATCAGAAGAAATTTACAAACTTACAAATTATTTTTCCTAAATTTGTATGACACTAGTTTCACAAATTCTAATTTATTTATTGTACCTTCTCTTAATTGTAATATTTTTTCATTTACAAAATTGATTTTTGCTGTACTTTCCTCAACAATTCTTTTTGGTACCGAGACAGAATTTATTTTAATATAGGTATTTATTTGAAATTGTAAAATAATCTCAATAAAATTATTTATATTTGGATGAGGGCAGTAGAAAGACGAGTTATACTTGGAATGGAAACTTTCACATGGGTTTGTGGTTCTTTCTAAAGATGAAGAGTGCTCAGCCCAGAGATGTGGCGGAAATTTCGAATTTTCCGATATATAATTATCCACAAGATAATCACAAAACTGAGTGACCCTTTCATCGACTGGTTTAATTTCGGACAAATCTATTGCAAAAAAATCGCCAACTTCTTCAGGATCTAAGAATGATAGGCCAAAAATATATGACAGAAAATGGGTAATTTCACTTGAGTCAGCACCTTTTTTCTGGTATTCTGGAGCTAAGCCCAGTGCTTGAAGCTTTCTATACCAAGCCTGACCCAAATGAAAACGACATCCACGAAGATCTGCTTCAGGGAATGCCTTACGGATACCATTATGTATAGAAATTTCAAAGTCTGAAGTTATTACTTTAGGGGATACAGGGCAATTGAGTTTAATACATTCTTCTATGATATATTTAAACACGAGATAATAAGAAGATGACTTTTTATCTTCAAGTAAACAGAAGACGAGAGGAATATAATGTCCATTTTTTAAGCCATGTATAGTGAACAATTGGGTGAAAAAGCGAGGACAGTACTCAAAAGTTCCGTCGACATACCAATTGGAAACAGTCGAAAGAAAAGAAAGATTTGAAGAACAGGATAATATAACAATGTGATTATCTTTGTCATTTTTAATTATAAAATTTTCGTTCCTATTTGTAATAATCGAAGTTGAATCGATAGCAATATGAAATTCAGATATACTTTTAGGAAGTTTAATTAAAGAATTAGTTGTTCTAGCGTAATATAAATTCTGTCTCACCCTATAGATATCGTTGGTAGTAAATGTCTCTATATTCGTCTTCTTAAGTTCTTTACATATGAGCTTCATTGGTTTTTCGTTGATATCTTCCACGGCTGCTCTTTTTATCGAATTGCTTACGGCTTTCCTATTGGACACTTCGGCAGACAACTTCTCGTGATTGTGATCTAATATCGACTCAATTATCGAATTGTCACATCCCTGCGTTTTCACAAATGCTGTGCAGGTTTTCTTAGTACATGTCCATCGCTTTACCGTATCTTTGGCCAACATTTTTTGAAAACCGAATGTGAAACCATCAATTGATATTAAAGGTTTGCCCTTTTGACTCGAACACATCGTTGATTCCATTATTTCGAATATTATAACTTAATCCACTTAAACACAATTTGAACTTAAAATTGACAAACTGATACAAGCTTTAAATCGACAAAACTGAGACAAGAACTAATAAACTTGAAGTATTTATACAAAAATTCAGTGATCACATAATTATAGAAAGAATATTTATTATAAACAACTAATTACCAGATTTAGTAGGTGCAAACTACCCTATTCATGGAATAGATTAGAGATTAGAATCGTGTTAGATCAAAACAATTAGAATACTTAGTGTAGGTACATCGGCTTTATTTTTAATGGTAAACAATTTTATTTTCTAAACAAAAATGTACACTGATTAAGTAATCACATCATTATAGAAAGGATATTTATTATAAACAACTAATTACCAGATTTAGTAGGTGCAAACTACCCTATTCATGGAATAGATTAGAGATTAGAATCGTGTTAGATCAAAACAATTGGAATACTAAGTGTACTTCGGCTTTGTTTTTAATTGTAAACAATTTTATTTTCTAAACAAAAATGTCGTACTCTGAAATATTTTGTTAACAGATTTTATGTACAGTGCATAAGAATTAGAAAAATAAAAATAGATATATATTTACCTATTCAAATTATAATTTGGCAACATTGTGTCATTATACAAAGATTAAGCACACAAAATATTACCATAAATGATTAAGGACCCGGAGGCATTTCGATTGTACCCGGGAGGCATTTCATCTATGAAAATAGGTACCTGAAAAAACGGGAGGCATTTCGATAACACCGCAAAAAACAACCAGGTAACAGATTATCGATAAGGGCCGGACTAAAAATTATATATTTAGTGTAGTTACTATTGTTATTGAAAAAGGATTGCTGTTCTAAATAAAACAAGGCTTTAATGATATGTCGTATGTTATGTTTAAATATGGGTTTTGACATTTCTATCAGTTTTACCTACGTATGTTTTAGGGCAAGCACGACAGTTAGGTTTGTAAACACCAGATTTTTGTGATTTATTGATTTTGGATTTGTTGTTTTTAATGTGTGAGCTTAGATTATTGTCCGTTCTAAAAGAAACTGTTAAGTTATAAACTTATATATACTTATATAAACTTTTATTTAACTTAGTTATGGGTATCCATCAAGTATTATTACAGCCAATTCAATCATAAATTTCTCCAAATTAATACTAAATCAACCAAGAATTAATAGACATAAACTTTCACAGTCCTTTAAGTAATATTTTCATCGATAAGGTTAAAAAGGCTGTATATATATACCTGCTGTTTATTGCCTATCACAATAGGGTGCACTTCCTTGCCATTAACTCTAAACCAATTATCTTGAAAAATACTATAAGTTACATAAGATAATAGAACCAAGACTAGCAGATGCACAAAGTGGATTTAGAGCAGCGCACAGTGTACAAGACCACAATTTTACTTTGCAGCAAATAATAGAAAAATCTATAGTCAAAAATGAAGAAATATACTTAGCATTCCTATACATGAAAAAGGCGTTAAATTGGTAGACGGGACAGGAATCTGGAAGAGCCTAAAGAACAAGAATATAGATGAAGAGCTGCTCAAAGTGATATATAGTCTCTATGAAAATACAAATAACCAAGTAAGAACAAGAAATAAAACATCAAAAATCTTTAAAAAGGAGTCAGACAGGGTGGTGTATTGAGCCCACTATTGCTCATAAGCGTGATGAACGAGGTAATAAAAGCTTGCTGGCCAAAAACTAAAAAATATATTGTGAGATATAGAAACATGCAAGAACAGAAAAAGAACTACAAGAGAACATGATAATATGGACAGAAGAACTAAAAACATACAACTTAAAAGTAAATACCGTGAATACTAAAGTGATGGTAGTAACAAAAAACAAAACAAAAATGATCGCATATCAAGCAGTGTACTAACCAGTGTACCAACCAGTATTAATCTACGGAGCAGATAACTGGGTACTCGACGCGACGAAAAACAAACAAAACGACTGCAAACAACTGAAATGAAATATTTAAGAAAAGTGCTGGGTGCTAGAAGAACAGACAGAAGAAGAAACGAAGACATTAGAAACGAATTAAAAACGAAATCAATAAAGGATAAAGTAGAAGAAAAGAAAATGAAATGGTGGGGACACATGATCAGAATGAATGAAACTAGACAAGTAAAGAAGATATGGGAGGCGTAAAAAATAGGGAAAAACATGAGGGGACGACCAAGAAAAACATGGAACAATAGCATAAGTGAGATTCTAGAAGAAAGTGGGAAGACGTGGAGTGAGGCGAAGGAACTGGCTAGAGACAGAAAAGAGTAGCGTAAATTTGGAAATTAAAAAATTAAGAGAGCTTGTACACCTCGACACCTACGGGTATAAGAGGTTTTCGATTATGTATGTATGTATCTTTGATAATGAGTGGTAATTTGCTAATTTCACTGGATGAAATCTATATTCTTAACATTTAAAACTAGGATATCAACACAAATAGACTAGGAATTACTAATTATTATTGTGAATTACTAGGTATTACAATGGAATTAGGGGTATTGCCAGGGAATTAGTGGTATTACTGGGGAATTAGTGGTATTACAGGGGAATTACTAGGTATTACTAAGGAATTACCAGTATTACACAGGTATTACTGTGTATTACTCCATGAAAGTGGAATTAGTGTACAAAATTTTACCAGCGGTTTACCCCTCGATCACCTCTATACCTATAAAATGAAAAATTCTCCTTCCGTTTTTCGCTTTTTTGTTTTCGTTTCGATTTTCCTCCTCTTCATTATCCAAACATATAGAAATAATAGCTAAATCAGCATTTAAAAACTTTTTTAACATTTTTGATATTAATTAATGCAAGGCCAAGGTTCTAACTAGACTGGATGTTGATCACTCAATGTGAATAGTATACATAATTCTCGATTGTGTCCGAACGGTGACCGAACCGAGACCTGAGCGCCTAATGTGAATCGACCTTTAGAAACCTATGAAAAAACTAATTTATCTTAAAAATAATAATAATTAGTGTAAAATCCTGTTAATCATACCTAATTAGTTAATAATAATTTCTTATGTATTGGAATAATTATGTCATCTAAAACTAGTTAAGTCATGAATCATTACTTTCTGTTCGTATGATATCATTTAGAGAAATCCTAAATTTGAACCAATTTAAGTAAGTGTTGCTCAGTAAATTTCTTTAGTGAAATGGTAACTTTGAACAAATTCATGAGGGTTAACGTTAATTTGACACCGACTACCTTTAGACTAGATAATCCCAAATCCTTAAATTGTCACTGATCTACGTATTATTAACCTCTATAAAGTTAGCACTACCACATGCGAAATAAAAGATGGCATTATGTTATTAATTTGTCGCTTTTTTGTCGTGCAAACAAAAAAATTGTCGCAATTTTTTTTTAAATCTATGGTAGTGCTAACTTGATATCAAGTTAGCACTACCACCTCTTGAAAACGATCTTCCAATGATCGGACAAATTAGGACTATTAGGGCAAAGCTTAATTCGTTACAGGCTAGCTTTACCTGAAAGGCAAACTTTAACATGTAAAGAAAGATAAAGTAAATAAATAACAGAATTATATTTAAAAATTTACATTTATTTATAATTTATTAAACTAACTTAAAAATTTAACAAATTAAAATCTATCTATATTTGAATATTCCTTAAATTTATTTCCCTCTCTGGGAGAGCTTTCACTAAAACTAGCCCAAAGTTTTGGCAGAAATAAACAGTGTTCCTTCATATAATTATCACTAGTAATACCACTGAGGTCAAAAAATTTCAGGATATTAATTTGACTTCGCGTGGTATTCGGTAAGAAAATTCCACACCGAATGTAATGGCCATGTAGTGGCTTCTCAGCCTGCCCTTTAAGATATTGTTTTCTACTCATTATATAGTTTAACTAATATTAATGTGAAAAGACAACCACGCCTTCTAACCTCAACAAAGGAAGCGATTCTCGAATCAAGGTTGCCAGATATATTTCTGAATATTCCTAAGTTTATATATTTTGAAAATTTTCTCTCTACTTTACTATTCAACTGTTCGTCGCAATGACTCTTAGACAGTTTAAAAATATTCTTAAAAAATATATACTTAAATTAATTAACTAGGTTCTTCATATTTAAACAGTTTTCACTAATGAAATCAATTTTGTATATATTATTTATACTTAGAGATATTTTAGAGTAATGGCAACATTGATTATTTTTTCAATTTTTTTTGCCGGCTCTTTAGATATAATTGTAAAAAAATGCCGAAGAGTCGGTCATATACAAACGAAACTTCAAAGACGAAAAATGCGACATGGGGTGAGTACCGGGCCACCGGGCTTACACTTGTGCCGATTACACTAAACAGTAGCGTCGTGTCTTTTTTCCATTTTTCTTTTTTAGGAATTTTTACCATTTTGCTTTTTTTGTTTTCATTGATTTTTTATATTAGATATCCGCTGCACTACCTTACGGTGGGCTTCATAATACTTAATTTAGTAAGAATTTCTCTTTTAAATATATGAGATAATAACTGCGGCACCTTACGGTGGCGTTATATTATTTGATTTGGAAAGGTAGTTTTTGACTTTATTTTTTCCACATTTTTTCTGTTTTTAATTTTCCATTTTCTTTTCGTTTATTTATTTATTTATGAATCGAAACTCAACACTATCTATTGGGTTTTCTTGCAACCTAAATGTTGAATAACCTAGAAATCAAAACACAGTACCATCTACCGGGTGTCTATCTAACCTACATGTCAAAGGTGTATAGAGTTACTTCAATTAACTTCAACTGTGATCTATTAGGAATTCGTTGAACTAAACTATACACGTCTCTTAGGGGAGAACAAGAGAACAACAAACAACGTGTTATTATTCTTCATGCCAGAAGCAACTTATGCGTTGCTATTGTCGGCCAAAAATATAACAAAGTCTTCTGCCGATTATCACGAAGGTATGACAGCCGATTTATTTGAAAAGTAGTTTGTCGAACAGTTCTTGCCTAACATATCGCCGAATTCGGTAATTGTTATGGACGATGCGTCGTATCATTTTCGCATATTAAACCAAATACCTAATATTAACACGAAAATGAATCAAATTTTAAGATTTATGGCAATCAAAAATATGACTTTTCCTAAAAAGGTTCCATTAAAGAAGGAATTAAGAATGATCAAAAGTCAGAATTTTAAAAATGAATACGTCATTGACACCATTTGTAGCAGACACGGTCATACCCTTTTGCGTTTACCTCCATACAACTGTATTTTTAATCCAATCGAAATGGTTTGGAGTACTGTAAAAAAACGTTTACCCAAATATAATTAGTCAACAACCTTAAGCGCAATTGTCCTTGATAATATTCGAGAGGTAATTTAATTAGTGGCATTAATAGCGATGTATGGCAAAATTGCGAAGCTCATGTTATAAAAATAGATAAGGAATATCATGTTGTATCCCTAATAGCAAAATTTTTTTTTCAAATTTAAAAATGTTTTATTGTTTAGCTTACAAATTATTTCTTAGAATTAAATAAGTAATATATTTTATTTCCCTAAACCCTGCTATAGGACTTAGTGTATTTCCGAATACTCTGGCAATTCTTGTTAGTAATTCCAACCAATTTTCTTTACAGCTATCGTGATGTATCTTGAAAACTTGTTTTCAAAAACAAACTAATTTTATATTCTTACTAACATACCCAACCCTTTCCTTTCCAGGCAAGGAAGGCTCACACCTCCTCGTGGTCCTTGCTGGACAGACAATTTTTTAAGATTGTCTGACAAAATGAGTATTATTTTAAACAATTGTTATAAAAATATTATAAGTTATAGTCCATTTCATCGTTTTTGGCCGATTTGATATCAGAAACCACTGAAATAAGATTAAAATGTCATCCAAGTTACCAATGGCGGAGATTTTTTTTTCTAAATTAGGTCGTAAGTTTCTGAAACTATCAGTGTGGTTTGACATCTACAAAAATATGACATTAATAATTATTAAATTCAACCCTTCAACAACGAGCCGTACATGACAGTTACTAGGAATGTGAATTAAGTCAAGACTTCCATATTGAATACTTTTTATCTACCGGTGAAACAAGATGCAGTTACGTAAGTGTTGTATTAAAAAACAAACGTCCAAATTTAAATTTCTAACTTGCCTGTATCTGAGAGAGATGTAACTCTAAATTTACTTCGAGTATGATTTCTGTCATCGGCCGAAATCGGTGAAATGGACTATATGTACTATTTGAATAATGAGTCAAATGTTCTTATTAATAACTAAAATTAACAAGTTTTAATTTGAAAGAATTAATTTGTTATTTAACAATTTTCAAATTGATACAAAATTTACAAATATACAAAAACCGTTTTTCTTTTGAAATTTAAAACAAAAATTAATAAAAATTTATGAACCCGTTTTATTTAATTCCACGCCAATGGTCGGCAATGCCATCAAAGGCATTTAAATTCCGACAAAGAGCAAAGAATTTCACATTTAGATTGGAAAGAGTATACACGGTAATGCAGTTTTATAATAAAATATATTACCTTCTTTGATTTTTTTTACTATGGGCTACTCAAGTGGTAGAAAATGAAAAAATTTTAGTTTTACAGATACATACCTACAGGAACAGATTACATAATAATATTCAGTTTGTCTTCAGACCAATGGACTCTTAGCCTATAAACTACTGATTGTAGTAGCTTAAAAGTGCCATTTAGGGACAAAAAAGAGTGTGCGTGTAACCTTTACGCGCGATTGAAGTAAAACTTGTTGACGTACGTATCGGAAAATAAATATTTAATTACATTTCAATCATATTTATTGCCTGTATACTTTACAAAAAAAATGAGATGTTATATTTATATTATTCATTAGAAATAGGAATTTGAAAGTTATCATTATTTTTTATATATATATGAAATAATAGGTTTATTATAACTAAAATGTGAAACAAAGATTTTAGTCTATAAATACCATTAATGTATTTGAAACCGTTTGAAAATTTCATAAATAAATTTCGGAAATTTAAACTCCTCCCATAGCTGAAATTATACAGTTACTTCCATCAGAATCTTCCGTTAGAATCTACCCCTAGTCGTGCCTAAAGAAGTTTTGCTTCAATAATAGGTAAACAATATTAAAAATATACACACATTACGTTTAGAATGTGTGATTTTGTAGCTGTATCTACCTTATTGTAATACATCACAACACAAGAGCCTTCGATAGTTAGATAACCATTTCATTTTGTAGCATTTTATAGTATATTCCATAAAATTTAAAATCCTGAGTTAAGTTTGTTTCCTTCACGTCTACGAAGGATCTGTTATTGGTGGTAAAAGATCAGCGATCTTGACTAGTGGTTTTATGGCCTTTATGGCTACCTAACCAAACCTAAAATAAGTATAAGAAAGTGTTAAAATATTTTGAATATTATTATTTTATGAACAAAAACGTGCAACATGCTTCTTTACTCAACGTAAAGATTCCGTATAAACAATTATTTACTATCATAATATGTATGTATGTATATAAACTTACTTAATCAAATCATATTGAATGTGGCTGTCTCGTCAGTTTTTCATTTTTGTCATTTTTCTTCAAATCTTTCTGGCGCTTATAATATCCCCTTTGACGTTCACAATTTTTTTTTCTTTTTAGCTCTTTAAGTCTATAAAACGAAAATAGCTAGGTATAAATAATAGGTATAAATAATTAGGTATAAATAGTGTAATTACACACCAAAAATAAAATTTATGCATATAGAGTACCTACCTATTCACTCATTTTCAATCAATATTTTTTCATCACTTTCTTCATTAATAAATCCACATTGTTTATTCATATTTAATACAAACACTTTATACACAAAAAACTATTTATATAAAGAAATGTATTTCGATTGACAAGATGATCAGCTGTCAATTCATACAATTACAGATTTAATTTTATTTAATATAGGAGGCAAAATCGCATGAGCGCCGCAGGATTATTTTCAGGGGGTACATCTGCATCTACACACTATTATGATCTAATATATATATAGAAAGTAGAATGATTTGGACAGCAACCGCGATGCCTTTAGTTTTTATTCAAACAATAATTTAATAAAAAAATTAAAAAAATATATAATTTTCTGGTAAATTCAGGTATTTTCTTTCATAGCAGGGGGGTGCAAGCGCACCCTCTTGCACCCTGCTGCCGGCGCCCATGCAAAATCGTGTCAGTATTAGGTTTTGTTTCCGGTTTCTGTTATTAGAATGACGTCACGTCCGTTAGAATAACTTTTTTACTCCTAGTGTCGCTAAAGAAGTTTTACTTCAAAAAATATAATATTCTTTTATTTTATAGTTACTTGAGCTTACTACAAGTGGTAGAAAATTATAATTTTAGATGTTTATCGGGAAGCTGCATGAACAGATTCATAGCGCGTCATAGCTTTGTCAGCAATTATTTAGGCCTTCAAATTAGTATTTTCTACTCATTGTAGTTGCATGGAAATACCATTTCAAGATAGAAAATAGTATATTCTTCAATTTTACATAAGTTTTGAGTAACTACAAGTGGTAGAAAATTGTTTTTTTTGCGTTTTTCTTAACGTGCGTCTGTCAAAAATGGTCTGTTATTGTAAACGTCAAAAATTTTCCAGTATAATTCGCTGTTGGGTACCCCACGAAAAAAAAAATTCCGCTAAAATACCTCCGATGTCATGGTGATCTGGCAAAATAACGTTTTTTGATTGGTTCAAAATTATGGGTGTGGAATTTTCAACTAAATAATCAGAAAATTTTATAACCCTATGGTCGTTACGTTGAATATTCATTAAATCAAAAATAAAGCAATCTGATACTTCGTCAGGCGGAACATAATTTAAACCAAAAACATAATTTAATCACAATTTGCATTTCGATACTCTGTGAAAAGTTCCAATTTTTGTACCTTTTTAAACCAATGCTGTTAAATAAACCAAATAATTTAATATTTGGTCACACAGACATTAATACCTTTTGGATCACCATTTCAAAATCTCATATTACAAATTTTGGTTTAAAGCACAATCCACATTCCTTACATTTTGACTAAAGTAAAAAAATATGAGTGTATGTTTGTTTGGCAAAATACAGAAAGCAACAGGAATGTTATAATTAATAATAATTATGTGAACAGTGAACAGTTGTAAAAAAAAAATTAGGCAGTAGGTAATCAAATGTACCATCATCATAAATCTTTTCGGTGTTACACAATGCCAATAGTTTGGTTTCTGTATACCTACTCGAATTCCTTCCCGTCGTAAAAAAAAACACTCGAGTTCCTTTACGCCTTACCTAAGTTAATCCCTAATTTCTCCCGCGGCAGGGTCACGGTTAGGTAGGTAGTCAAGAGAGAAGCAGATAAAGAACGTGGTGCAATTATTTATTATACTAAAAATCATAGAATAATGAAATGCTGCAGCATTTCAAAAAATTGTTTCCAACGTTTCCTTCACACTTTACCTAGGCTTAGGACTGGCAGAAAAGGCATATTCTTAACTGGCGTGTTTAAAAAGCGTTTCAAAAGAAACATTTGTCATTTAAAACTTTACATAGGTAAGGTAAATATCATGCAGGCAAAAAAATTTACAAAAGTAAGTAAAACTCACATTTCTAGAAATATAATAAACTAAGTATATACAAAAAAAAAATGATTTGAATTAAAAAAATAAAATAAACAAAACAAACGAACAGAATAAACAAATAAAGGAATAATTTAAAATAAACAACTTATATCTGTACCATTGGAAGAAATTTTTGTTGACGAAATCTAACCGAGATATCTGACCATGTTGAAACAAGCATTTATCGAAGATATTCCTATGTGGTAAACAAACGATTCATTCCTAAGTCGTACACTTCTAAATTTCAGGTAAATTTTGTCCGAATTCGCACACCAGTTGCAAAAAAGATAAATAATTTTTAAGCATTTATAGCTTAGACTTAGAGTGTTGCCGAGTAGAAGCAAGGGTTGTGAGTTCAAGTCCTGCTGGATGCGTCATTTTTTTTCAATTTCTACTGAATGTCATTTAATATATTTTTGTTTGTATACTTTCTAAAAATATAAAAAAGAGTGTGCGTGTAACCTTTACGCGAGGGGTAAACCGCTGGTAAAATTTTGTACACTAATTCCACTTTCATGGAGTAATACACAGTAATACCTGTGTAATACTGGTAATTCCTTAGTAATACCTAGTAATTCCCCTGTAATACCACTAATTCCCCAGTAATACCACTAATTCCCTGGCATTACCCCTAATTCCATTGTAATACCAAGTAATTCACAATAATAATTAGTAATTCCTTGCCTATTTGCGTTGATATCCTAGTTTTAAATGTTAAGAATATAGATTTCATCCAGTGAAATTAGCAAACTACCACTCATTATCAAAGATACATACATACATAATCGTAAACCTCTTATACCCAGAGGTGTCGAGGTGTACAAGCTCTCTTAATTTTTTAATTTACAAATTGACGCCACTCTTTTCTGTCTGTAGCCAGTTCCTTCGCCTCACTCCACATCTTCCCCCTTTCTTCTAGAATCTCACTTATACTATTGTTCCATGTTTTTCTTGGTCGTCCCCTCCTGTTTTTCCCTATTTTTCTCGCCTCCCATATCTTCTTCACTTGTCTAGTTTCGTTCATTCTGATCATGTGTCCCCACCATTTCATTTTCTTTTCTTCTACTTTATCCTTTATTGATTTCGTTTCTAATTCTTTTCTAATGTCTTCGTTTCTTCTTCTATCTGCTCTTCTAGCACCCAGCACTTTTCTTAAATATTTCATTTCACTTGTTTGCAGTCGTTTTCTTTGTCAGTCGTCGGGTACCCAGTTTTCTGCTCCGTAGGTTAATACTGGTTGGTACACTGTTTGATATACGATCATTTTTGTTTTTGTTGTTATTTATTTTTTATTCAAGAAGTTTTTGTATAGTGCATGATATAGTCTTGTTGCTGAATTTATTCTGGCGCCAATCTCGTCTTCTTGTGTCCCTTTATTATTCAAATTTATTCCGAAATACTTGTATATTTCTACCTGTTCGATTCTATTTCCTTCAATGTTAATGTTTGTTTTTGTTTTCTTTTTTTTACTACCATCACCATCACTTTAGTTTTGTCGGTATTTACTCTTAAGTTGTATGTTTTTAGTTCTTCTGTCCATATTATCATGTACTCTTGTAGTTCTTTTTCTGTTTTTGCGATAAGCACTATATCATCTACAAATACGCATGCTTCTATTTTCACTACTTGCATGTTTCTATATCCCACAATATATTTTTTAGTTTTTGGCCAGCAAGCTTTTATTACCTCGTCCATCACGCTTATAAACAATAGTGGGCTCAATACACCACTCTGTCTGACTCCTTTCTTATTTTTAAAGAGTTTTGATGTTTTATTTCTTGTTCTTACTTGGTTATTTGTATTTTCATAGAGACTATACTTATATCACTTTAAGCAGCTCTTCATCTATATTCTTGTTCTTTAGGCTCTTCCAGATTCCTGTCCCGTCCACCATATCAAACGCCTTTTTCATGTCTAGGAATGCTAAGTTTATTTCTTCATTTTTGACTATAGATTTTTCTAATATTTGTTGCAAAGTAAAACTGTGATCTTGTACAATGTGCGCTGGTCTAAATCCACTTTGTGCATCTGCTAGTCTTGGTTCTATCATCTTATGTAACTTATAGTATTTTTCAAGATAATTGGTTTAGAGTTAATGGCAAGAAAGTGCACCCTATTGTGATAGGCAATAAACAGCAGGTATATACAGCCTTTTCAACCTTATCTATGAAAATATTACTTAAAGGACTGTGAAAGTTTATATCTATTAATTCTTGGTTGATTTAGTATTAATTTGGAGAAATTTATGATTGAATTGGCTGTTATAATACTTGATGGATATCCATAACTAAGTTAAATAAAAAGTTTATATAAGTATATATAAGTTTATAACTTAACAGTTTCTTTTAGAACGAATAATAATCTAAGCTCACACATTAAAAACAACAAATCCAAAATTAATAAATCACAAAAATCTGGTGTTTACAAACTTAACTGTCGTGATTGCCCTAAAACATACGTAGGTAAAACTTATAGAAATTTCAAAACCCATATATAAACATAACATACGACATATCATTAAAGTTTTACTTAGAACAGCAATCCTTTTTAAATAACAATAGTAACTACACTAAATATACAGGGTGTCCCAGAATTAACTACGGAAACTTCGTATACGTATTCCTTGATGACAAATAAGTAGGGTCTTTCCTATAAAAAAAAATTTGCAAATGTGCGCTACTTGATCGCGATACACGATACTCAATTGACATGGTCCTACTTTTTATTTTTTTACTCCAAACCGAAACGATTTCGCAAAAAACGACAAGGAACAAAAAAGTTTCTAAATAATCAAAACTTCCTAAAATAATTTTTTGTTATTGCAAATATTAATTGCTAAGAAAGTTACAAAAAAAATATTAAGAGGGGTTCCTTGATTTGCACCCTTAAAATGGGGTAGGGCAGGTGAAAAGTGGCAGGAGAAATGCGTCTTTATAAAAATGATGTTCACCCAAATTTTTAATTTTTTATCTTGGACCAATCAGAAGATATTAAATTAAAACCGTATTTTACCACCCCTCTTTAAAGGGTTATAACTCTGACAGGAGTCTCTAAAAAAAATTTTTTTATAGGAAAGACCCTACTTATTTGTCATCAAGGAATACGTATACGAAGTTTCCGTAGTTAATTCTGGGACACCCTGTATATTTTTTAGTCCGGCCCTTATCGATAATCTGTTACCTGGTTGTTTATTGCCCCTCATAATAGGGTGCACTTTTTTTGCCATTAATAAATCAACGAATTTTCTTGACAACGACTATACTCTCTATTATTATTTCGTATATTTTTAGTCCTGCGCATAAGAGAGATATTCGTGTATAATTTTCGCATACCCTAGTATCTCCCTTCTTATGTATTGGCAAGATTGTTGCGATGTTCCAATCCGAAGGATTTTTTTTTTTAATTTTCCATGCCATATTTAATATTTCCAGCAATTCTTTCTTTCCTTTTGGTCCTAGGTATTTTAGTAATTCTGTATCTAGCTGGTCACATCCTGGTGCTTTACCTACTTTAATTTTCCTCAAAGCTTCCTCAAGTTCTTCCATTTGTATTCCAGTTATATCTGATTCGGTTATGTTGTCTATCCCATTTCTCCTGTGAAATATTCTTGCCATCGCCCGATAATTTTTTCTTCATCTTTTATGATATTGCCTTGTTGATCTTTAATTTGATTAAGATTCACTCTGTTTGTTTTTTTTTTATTTTTCTCAATGTTCTGTAGAATTGCTTCTTGTTTCCTTCACTATTTTTCTGCATTTTTCTTGCAAACTCTTCCCATCCCTCTTTTTTGCCTCTTTGACCATTTCTTTAACTTTGATTCTTTGTATTTTATATATGCCATATGTTTGTTGACTTCTACTTTGTAAATAATTTTTCCACAATCTTTTCTTTTCTTTTATTTCTTTCTTTATATTTTCGCTCCACCAGCTTGTTTGTTTCTTGGTTCTTGGTCTTACTACTTCTACTATATCTGCATCTTTGTCTTACCAGTTTCAATATTGTCTCTTTGAAATTTTTCCACTTATCTTCTATGGCGCATGTGCTGTTTATGTATTTGCGCAGCAACTAGTATACAAGTAATACCTGTAATACACAGTAGTAATACCATATAATACCCATAAAATTCCCACTAATTCATAGTAATACACAGTAATACTTGTGTAATACACGGTAATTCCCCGTAATACCCACTAATTCCTGCTAATACCGCAAGCTTGTACACCAAAATTCACCAGCGGTTTACCCCTCGCCTTTACGTGCGATTGAAGTAAAACTTTTTGACGTACGTATCGAAAAATAAATATTTAATTACAATTCAATTATATTTATTGTCTATATACTTTACAAAAAATTATATAATGTTATATTTATATTACTCATTAGAAATAGGAATTTAAAAGTTATCATTATTTTTTATATATGAAATAATAGGTTTATGATAACTAAAATGTGAAACATAGATTTCACTCTCTAAGTACCATTAATGTATTTGAAACCGTTTGAAAATTTTGAAAATTTTATAAATAAATTTTGAAAATTTTGAAAATTGAAGCTCCTCAATATTAAAAATATACACACATTACGTTTAGAATGTGTGATTTTGTAGCTGTATCTACCTTATTGTAGGTAATACAACACAACACAAGAGCCTTCGATAGTTAGATAACCATTTCATCTTGTAGCATTTTATAGCATATTCCATAAAATTTAAAATCCTGAGTTGTTTGTTTTCTTCAGTTCTACGACGGATCTGTTATTGCTCGTAAAAGATCAGCCATCCTGACTAGTGGTTTTATGGCCTTTAAGGCTACCTAACCAAACCTAAAATAAGTATAAGCAAGTGTTAAAACATTTCGAATATTATTATTTTATGAACAAAAACGTGCAACATGCTTCTTTACTTAACGTTAAGCTTCCCTATAAACAATTATTTACTATCATAATATGTATGTATGTATATAAACTTATATAATCAAATCATAATGAATGTCGCTGTCTCGTCTTTTTTTCATTTTCATTTTTCTTCAAATCTTTCTGGCGCTGATAATATGCCCTTTGACATTCAAATCAAATCAAATAAAATCAAATCAAAATGTCTTTATTAAGCTTACAATACTGTACCAAAAAACTGTGCTACAAAAATGGCGAAATTCAGGTTAACTGGCAGACCAGTTACCTGCCCTTACATTTAACCATATAATAAATACTTAATTCTAAACAACCAAAATTAAATTTATTTTATTTTATTTTGTGAGTGAGTGAAAAAAAAATTTAAATTCTAAAATGAATAATTAAAATTGTCCCTTATACGCGTCTTCTCCACATTTCTCCACAGAAACAAGATTGGAGGCTCAAAAAAAAATTATAAACAACAACAAAATAATAGTTCTTAACATATTATATGACATAAAAAAGGATGAAAGAATTGACATGTACATGAATACGAAAATTAGAATATTCACAGCTGCCGCAGCAAAATCCACCGTGTAACCACCCTCTTGAAGTCCCGTACCGAGACCCGCTTGATATCATCAGGCAAGGCATTGTAAACCATCGCAACGTTGTACCCGAAAGACCGTCTGAAAAACTCAGTGGAATGCCGAGGGACGGTGAGGTGACTGCCAAACCTAAGATTCAAATGGTGGACATCCGTTCGAAAAGTAACTTTTTCGTATAGATATGGAGGAGATTTATTAAGAATGACAGAATGGAAAAGGCATGAAGAATGCAGCAAACGACGATTCCGCATGTTAAGCCAATGCACCTCAAAAAGTCTAAAAGATATTCTGTCGCGCCTGCGCATACCAAAAATAAATCGAAGACAAGATTCACAATTTATTTTTCTTTTTAGCTCTTTAAGTCTATAAAACGAAAATAGCTAGGTATAAATAATAGGTATAAATAATTCGGTATAAATAGTGTAATTACATACCAAAAATAAAATGTATGCATATAGAGTACTCACTCATTTTCATTCAATATTTTTTCATCACTTTCTTCATTAATAAATTCACTTTGTTTATTCATATTTAAAACGAACACTTTATACACAAATTTTAGGCGTAAAACTATTCACCAACAATGTATTTTGGTTGACAAGCTGTCAATTTGACAGGTCAGCAAAATATGTATATTATGTTGCCTAATAATTTACAATTACAGATTTAGAATAGAATAGAATAGAATTACTTTATTTGCAGAAATAATTACATTAATTTAAAGTATAAAACTTAAGTATGTAATAACAACAATGTTTAAAGAAAAATTAAAATTACCAATAACATCTTAGTACCTATAGAAAGAGTAACATTTATCTATTTCGATCCCTCCAACATCCCAAGCAACCCCAAAGAGCAACAGAGAACACAGATGGCCAACAATTAAGTTGACCATAGGCATCCCCATATCCCCCCCAAAAGCCCCGAGACCACAAAAGGAACGAAACAGACAACACAGCCACACATACAAAACTTTGATTAAAAGGTATTTAACATATTACAACATAAAAGATGTAATCAAAAACACATTAAAATTCAAATTTCTTTAACTTTTATTTAATATAGTAGGCGGAATCGTGTTAGGTATTTTGTATCAGGTTTTATTTCCGTTACATTAGAATGACGTCACGTCCGTTAGAATTACTAAGTTACCCCTAGTCGCGCCTAAAGAAGTTTTACTTCAAAAAAAACATTTCAAACCATTCAAGAAAAGAATTATTTCAGTGTAATATAATTTACTTAGAATTTTAAAAAACACAAATAGATTTTACAACCAGTAGTAGAAAAAGTAAAGTTTATGACTCGCATGGAATAGCTATTCATTTATATGCAAAATAGAGCATTCCATACTAGTTATACAATCTGTTAAATAAATAGCCATAACAAATTAATCTTTCAGCACTTTAAATGAAACTTTTAAAAACAAATTCGTAACAATTTTTGTTATAACATTAAACTCGAATTCGTCACGTACGATTTATCGGACGGTGCATTGGAATATGCCTTTATAACCAAAACATATATCGTTATCAGAACATTTCATTTATAATTTAGAAACAATAGCATATTACTTGAAGCAACTGGGGTCAGATGTAGATTTTACATTTCATTGTTAAAAAAAAAGTTATTATCCAATCAGAGTCGTATCTCCATCGTAACTTTTAAACGTTAAATTAGTATTTTATTATTAGTATAAATCCATATTTTAACGTCAAATATTTTACTATATTTTTCCTGCCTTTTACATCGTTATTATCTTTATGTTAAGAAGATAATTGGAATCTTTAGTTTAGTTACACGTTTTGATAGATTATTTTTCTGCTGTTATCTTTTAGGTTTTACTACCTGGTCAATATAGTAGTGTGCGTTTTGTCTCTTTTTCTATGGTTTTAATGGAATGAAGTGTGATGAAGTTTAAAAGATTTTGTTCGAGCAAAGGTTAAACATGAGAGACATCCACAGTAATAATGTTGTCTGTTCTAATCGATGATGATTGTGATTGTTTCCCGTACATATGTTTAATAAGAGTGATATTTTTGTTTTATAGTCCTGGTTATTGAGAAATTTCTGTTTTGTGAGTTTTACGCGATAAAAGGCCTTTTCGTTGTCGTTGTCTAAAAAGTAACTCCACAGAAAAAATCTAATGGTGTGAGGTCTGGTGACCGAGCTAGCCATTCTGTCGAAAATCGTCATCGAATCCATCTACCACGATATTCCTCATCTAGGTAACGTCTTACTATAATAGTGTACAGAAAAATCATCTTGTTGAAATGTTATATCCAAGTTGCCAAACTTATCTGGATTATCTTCCAGGATTTTACAGGATATCACAGTGGCTCTGTAACGTCATCTATGACTATTACGTCACCTGTTATGACTGGTTAAGAAGCCTTCGTTCGTTTATTTCCTCCCGAGGGGAAGGTACTATTGGCTAACACGGTATATCGTCTCAATATAAAATAAAAAAAAAGCTTTTGCTTGATCAGTGTTATTTGCAGTAATTAATGCAGCAATTGTAAACCAACTGTCAGCAACTAATTCATGACAAATGATCTATGTAAAGTTTACATAACAAGCATGTTCTTAGCTGACCTCGTTTTTTTACGTCAGTCATTCATAACATTGACCTTTACCAGTATGCAAAGCTGATGAATAACTTTTTTGGCTGGATAATTGTAAAGGTTTAAATTTATTGCCCAGTCTGTAGAAAGTTTGGTAATTAAATTGTTTATAACATAAATTCTAAGAATTAATTCTATTATTTCTACTTAAACTTGCATAACGTACAATAAGATATTTTTTATAAATAATTACCGATGAAAATACGGGCGTTCATAAATTGGACGCTAAGGTGAAAGTTAATCCGCAAAGAGTTCTGTTTACCTGTGAGGGACGCCATAAATTGGACGCTGCTAATCTCTACTACAAAATTTGACGCTACGCCCACCTGCTGGTAATGGGTCATTAGATTTGGAGTGAAAGTTGAAATAAATTACACATTGCTTCAAGTTTAGCTGTTTATTTACGTTTTCCAAAAGGCATTTATAGTAACTATGTTTAAAAGTATATTTGTTTATTCGTTTGAAAGTTTTACATAAAAGATAATATATTATACACGAACCTCATTATATTTACAATTATATTTCTAAGCATGAATACATATATTTACACATTTACATATTTACATTGGAGTATATATAAGATGCACATTTTACGAAATTTATCCTCGAAATTTCACCTAAGTTGTATCGGTTTATGTTAGCACGTAGTATTTCGGTACGCTTACGTACTGTAACATCTCGAATTCTCACTTCTTCTGTTAAACTTTGAAGTTTTATGTATGTTTCAGTTTGGAACTGTTTCAACACTTCAATAAACAGAAATATGTTGGGGTGTGGAAAATAAAAATGTGAGTTAAACTTAGAGTGAAAAGACTCGCACGCATTTGTCGTCCTTTCAATGCTGTCGCTGCACTCTGCCCACAGCTCTGGCGGAAAATTGGCGTCTTCTGATATATAGTTTTCCACTAAATAGTCAGCGTATTTCGAAAGTCTTTCATCTTGAGGTTGAATTTCCGCAAATTCAAATGCGAAGCAATCGCCTACATCCGTGGGGTTCAGAAAAGGCAAGCCAAAGGTATATTTAAGCCACCTGCCTATCTCACTTTCTTGGTTTTTAAAGTCTGGGGTTAGTCCATGATTTTGTATTTTGCGAAACCAAGCTTGTCCAAGATGAAAGCGACACCCAATCAATTCTGATTCTTGCCAGACTGTTCGCACAGCATTATGGATTGACTTTTCAAAATCTACCACAACTTTTTTAGGATTTAAATCCAAACCGACACTTTCGCACCTAGACTTTAACAGTAGAAAAACAGTTTCGTAAGTTGCCTGCCGTTTATCGGGAAGTAAACAGAATACTAGGGGAATGTAATGTCCATTTTCCAAAGTATGAATAGTAAATAATTGGAAAAAATATTGTGCACAATAACTAAATGTCCCATCCATGTAGATTTTTTCTTTGCTGCACAAATAGGAAATGTTTGATAAGCACGAAAACACAACAATATTTGCCGTTTGGTCACTAATGAATAAAAAATCTTCTTCTCTAATTGTTCTTATGTTCATTTTCTCCAACATACTCATAGACTCTTTGGCAGTCTTTGGTAAAGGTGGTTGAAGTTTCCGCCTGTTGTTATACAAATTATTCCGAATGTAGCACATATCACGAACGGACAGTGTAGTCAGTTGTTCACTATGTTTTTTTAAAACAGAATGTATTATTTTCGATGGCCTTTCTGCTGGATCCTCTGTAGCCTTTCGTTTCACACTATTACTTATAATTTGACGATTTAATTTTTTAGTGTTTTTAACGTGATTATGTTGTAAATCACAACGCGAAATTATATTTTCTGCCCCCACCGTGAAAATCTTCGCCTTACAAGAACGTATGGCACATCTCCAATAAGTTTCACCACTCTTCAACACTTTGTCTTTTGTAAATTTGGCGGACCCTACAATTAGCACTTCTTTTCCACGTTCACTAATAACTTTGAAAGTTTCCATAACTATAACAAGCAGGCACAACGAACAAAAAGAAAATAAAACAAAATGCAAATTTCATTACCTTAAATAGCAAAATTTAATATATTTAATTTATACTTTACCTGAATCGAAATTCCCGAAAAATTGTTATCAAATATAAGCTTAATCCTTAAAGGAGATAATCCTTCCGGCAGCGTCCAATTTAAGGGTGTCTCTTCGGAGCTACAGGTAGTTAGCGTCCAATTCGAGACCGCCCGAAAATACCATTTACTTTCAAATCAACAAACTATTACTAAGAACATTCGTATATAACAATTGAGAAACATATGCAACTAATTTCCAAAGCGATCATTTTCTGACTAATACTTCATTAAAAACATAATTAGCATAGAATTTAAAATTTACACTTATGTATTTTTGTATTTAAAAATTTGTAATTTTTTGTTTAATTAAGAAAATTGTCATTCATCTGCTTGCCATACTATATAGCAGCCGTTCTTAAACTCTCATGCTGAAGGCCTTTGAATTTTATTTCAAACAATTTTGTGCCGCGATTTGCATTGCGAGAAATAAATAGTCAATCCGGGGAATTAAAATTAGACTAGGCAACACTGTATATCCTGCTGGTATGGTCATATCTGTTTTACGCGGTGGGCGATGATGTTTCGCGAAAGATGTCGAACATCATCGAATTATCTCGACGCAAGATTCGCGGCTATAGTTAGAGAAGCCTTTTGTATTAAGATAAGTTGTTGTATTACAATTAGTTAAAGTTAAACAAGAAATTTTTAAGTTTAATGCTCAAAAGCTGATTATTTTCCACGCTGTAAATATGGATACAGTTATAATTTTAATCAAACAAAATTTAAATGAGGAAGAACCTTGTACTTCGACTGATTTAGCTTACCTAAATTTGGGCTTTACAAGCATTAAAATAAGAGTTTGTAGATCAATATTTAACAATAAAAAATTTATAAATCGGTTTTAATAATTTAATAGTTTTTAATTTACTGCGCGCCCTAGGAGGCGCTCCTCACATTTTGAGAACCTCTATACAGCACATAAAAGTATATTTAGTTTTTATTTGCAGTAAAATTGTTTTATTTAAGTACAGTGTTTTTAAAGTTTTTTTTTTATAAAAACTAGTATTAAAGCCATCAATAACTTCTTTAAAATATATTGTTTCAAATTATTTATTTTTTAATTTATTTCATGTTCATAATTATTTTTTAAACTTTCTAACATTATAGATATTTTCTTACATTTTTTTAAGTTAGTTAATTTTTGAATCGGAAAATAATAGGTCAGTAGAGTAAGTACTATAAATTATTGAAATAGAAATTTCCTGACCAATATTTATTTTGTTTTCTTAAAACCGTTTGTTTATATTTATTAAATCTGTCTCCACTTTTGTCCTTAATGTTTTTCTATCAGATGCATTGTAAAATATTTCTGTATCATAAGCAAAACTAATAATAAAGCCAAAATTCTTCATTTTTTGTTGTTGTTGTTGATATAAATAGTGAACAAAAATGGTCCCAAAACCGTTTCCTGCGGTACACCGCATCTAACTGATCTAAGGTCACCTTTTGTGTCCTCTAGTCCTCTATGTTTACATATTGTCCTCTGCCGTGGAGAAAATCTTTTAAAGGGTTAAAGAAACTGCCTCTAAATCCGCACTGTTCTAATTTCGTTGCCAGTCTTTGATGACACACCGTATCAAAGGATTTTGTTAGATCTATAAACAAACATAATATATGTTGTTTATTGTTAATTAATTCATATATTTGATTGATAAATGCTAATGTTGCTACTTCTGTAGATTTCACTTTTAAAAATTCAAATTGCTTTTTTGATATGATTTTATGACGGTCTAGAAATTGCACCATTCGCACTTTAATCAGCTTCTCATACATTTTTGATGTTAAAAAGAACACATTTTACCGTTACTGTTTTACGCAGGTCATTCATTTTACAAAATCTAAAGAAAATAGCGCGCGAGCGTGCTTCGGAATCGTACGATTCAAACAGTATTTTAGATCTGTCTAAAACTGAAACGTTTTATTAATGATGCATTTTTATCAAGTGATGATGTTGATGATGTCGAAAATGAAGAAAAAATTACAGAAATGTTGAAGAATGTAAAAATGGTGGACAATTCGAATGAAATAAGTAGTGGTGGGGAGAATGGGGAGTTGTCACTGGTCCAGATGAAGGATTTTAAATGTCAATTCTGTCAAATTAATTTTCAGTGAGCCGCATTTGTATACGTTGCATAAGGATTACAAATTGCGTTTTTGATATGATTTTATGACGATCTAAAAATTGCAGTTTAATGATCTTCTCATAGATTTTTGACAATTTTGTTATTAATGAAATCGGTCTGTAATTGTTTAGAACCAGTTTTAAACCAAACTTAAAAAGTGGTTTTATTTCGCACCTATTTAAGTATTTTTGGATAACTCAAATAATTAAATTACTTATTAATCTTATTAAAATATATCTGATTTGTCCTTATACTTCTACAACTAATGCTTTTTTTAATATTATTTTTGACATACTGTTACTAACCAACTGTTTTTAATTAATTTTTTTATTCTACGCACTACTTCAAAACGCAAGAGTTTTTTTAAATCAAATTACCAATTTTAATCTTGATAAAGAGTGATTATGGTTAGATTTAACTAGTTATCTGTATGTCAAGTTTAATCATATAAAAAAATAATATTTCATGCTCTCTTAGATAAAAATTATGCAAACATATTTATGATCGAAATTAAACAACAATCATTTTATTGTCAGTTGTTTAATTATATGGCATTATAGTGGTTTGAAAAAAACCACATTCTAGGAAAAAAATACAATTAATAAATTCTTTCATGCAAATATTGTTATTTGTACCATTTTTGTCTAATCATAATATAAGGTGGGATCATAAATTTAATTTAATTGGTTTAGTTTTTATATTATACAAAAAAAAAACGAAATAAAAGTATATATAATTGATCTACTAAACAGGTTACTTTTACTTGTAAATCTTTATAAACGAAAAATCAATCTCACAATTTTAATGAGTTTGTAAGTGATTCGAAGTAATGTTAGGGCCTAAATAAATATTAATTGGTTAAAAAGTTATGAAATCGGAAATGAAATAATGTACTTATATTTTTTAATAATTTTTTTTTATTCAATATAATTTCCTTCGGGTTGAACAAACTTATTCCAATGATCCACCAGTAATTTTATACCATCTCTGTAATGATTTTCCGGAAGATTCGCAAAATACGACTGAAGAAGGTATTCATTCGACCAACAACGCCTTCCACGAAAGACCTGTTTAAATTTTCTGAAGAGGTACTAGTCGGAGGGAACCAAATCTGGTGGAGGCTCTTCAAGCAATTCTTGATTTAATTCCTTCAATTTAGACATGGTCAACAAACTTGTTTGAACACATGCATTGTCTTGATTTCCTGTTTTGGAGCTGAGGAACCAGCTTTAGTCCACTGTGAACGTTCTTGTTTTAGTTTAGGATCATGTTAATAGATCCAAGTCTCATCCATATAGTTATAAAACGATGCACAAAATCGGTTTTATTCTGATTAATACGTTCCAAATTACGCTGAGAAATTTGTTGTCGATTCAGTTTTTGTTGAATGCAGCACAACTTCACAAATAGCTTTTTTATATGTAATTCTTCGTGTAAAATAAGGAGTAGATCTGTGCTGATATTAGCAATTTCAAGCTTAGTTAAACTTTACAAACAATATAATTAACTTGCTCAATGATTTCTGGTGTTGTTGCACTTTTTGGATGTCCACTACGTGGTTCGTTTTCGACGCTTATACGTCCACATAAAAACTCTAAAACTCATCATTTGCAAAGTTGGAAATAAAGAAGCATTTGTGTATTCAAAAGGGTGGGTGAAATATTAAAACAACGTATATATTTTGATTCCTCTACTGGTTAGTTACTTTCAAAACTTTTCAACCAAGCTTTATTAAAGTTAATAAAGAATAAAATCGTAACTGAGTTTTTTGAATTCTACGAACATAGAATACGAGAGTTATCTGAATAATTCCCGACCTTAAATTTTTCTTAAAAAGTAAAGGATTTTTCAATAATTTTAGATCAATACAGTTTTACAGCGATTCTGTTTTTTAACTTTTATAACCCTTACAAAAATTATTACTTGCTGGTTTCATAAAATTTCTGTCCTCTAACCCAAATAACCAACCAGAGGCAAACATGCGACTCATCCATTACAATGAACAATCAGACACTGGTAGCGGGCGACTCCATTACGCTGGTTGGTATAACGATCTTTCAGGACTTACTATGGAACGAACATATTGCATCCATAGCAGCTGCAGCAGGAAAGAAATTAGGCTTTCTGTTTAGAGCACGGAAATATTTTTCTCCATCCAACTTAGCTACTCTTTACAAAGCCCAAATACGGCCTAATGTTGAATACTGCTCGCATGTATGCGGTTCGGCGGCTCCGTCAAGGCTCGGAGTTCTTGATGCAATACAGAGAAGAGCAGTTCGACTAATAAACGAAACCAGTATCACCAAAAACCTTGCCCCATTATCCCACCGAAGAGCAGTGGCTGATCTTGCCTTGTTTTAATGATACATAAACGGATTTTGCTCAGAAGAACTCCGCTCTATAATGCCTTCACTTGCCAGACCGGCCAGAGCAACGCGACGTGCCACCTCCATGCGCCCTTATACTGTTCAATGCCCAACATCGAGAACGGATCAATTCGATCGTTCCTTCATCTCCAGGGTATCCAGAATGTGCAACTCCTTACCTTCCCACGTCTTCCCCACTCGTCCTAACTTGCAGGCCTTTAAATCCCAAATTAATAAATTGTCTCTTCTGCCCCAATAGATGTTTTCGGTATACCTACGTAGACATCCATAATAATAATAATAATAATAAAAATATTTAGATTAGGAAAAAGCAAAACAATCACTAAGAGTCAAATTTGAAGAATAGGGTTCACTGTCAACCATTTCAAAGTATAGCTTATGGATTTTACTTATAGTGATAGCTGATGGAGGAACATTGTTACTTTTTCAAATTCTATATTGTTTTTTCTATTTCTGTAATTCGCTTATCAAGTAATAATGCGTGATAGTGTCCCGTTATTGTTAAACTTTTTGAAGATTACCGATCGGGATCCCAAAAACAGATACTATATTCTTTTCGGCTGATTAAACCATTTTAGTTATTTTTGGGGTAAGTCCACCATTTGCTTTGATTATTCTTTATTTTTTCAGTTATAAATATCTATACCAAAAAATCAGTCTGCCTTCCATTTAAACTGTTTTAAATAATTTTAGAAATATTATTTAAATGCGGTTTTGATCCATACTTTGATCAATATATTATGACAAACGGTTACTTTAGATGTGACCCTTGCCTTTGCTTCCTCTCTAACATTAATTCGACAGTAGCATTTGGTGAACTTTTTAAACACCATTGATGCTAATTGCAGTTTGTGACTTTCTGATTATCATCATTCAAACTGATATGACCGCTTTTAAATTGAGCTACCCAAAATTTCACGGTTATAGGTGCGAGTAGATAATAGCGCAAAGTTTCTACACAAAACTTCCACTCATCTTTAATTTGTGTGGGCGTATTGCCTTTGAAAACCAAACATTTAAATTATTAAATAATAAAAAACAACAAAGCACAACCTTAAACTATCTGTAATTTTTTGTAACTTTTATGTGTCCCTAGATAGTTGCCAGCAGTACTTCATGACATAAAGCTCTTATCTTTCTTTTTGCAATAAACTTTTGTAAAATTATTTTGATCAAATTTGGCTGAGATATGAGCGACAGACAAAAGCAATATACTAAAGCAGATTAAATGACTGGCTTATTGTTAAACTGAAACAAAAAAGGTTTGTAGTGGACTGAAGCTAGTTCTTTAGCTCCAAAACAGGTGAAGTTAGAATGAATGACAAAAAAGGTTATGGCATCAGTTGTTTGGGATGCAAATGAGGTTTTCTTGATTGATTATCTTGAAAAAGTTAAAACAATTAACTTTGAATAGAACTTTTTGGACCAGTTGGATAAACAAATCGTGAAAAATTGTTGATTCACACAATTTTGTTGACGATGGCTAAATTGAAGGAATTAAATTAAAAATTGCTATAACACCCACCGTATTCACCAGATTTGTCTCCCTTAGACTATTTCCTTTTCAGAAACTTAAAACAATTCCTGTTTGGAAATCGTTATTCATCTAATGAAGAAGCTATTGTAGCCGTGAACCAATATTTTGCAGAGCTTACGAAAAATTATTCTAGAGATGGTATAAAATTACTAAAGGATCATTGAAATAAGTGTGTCCAACCAAGCTAAGGAAGATTATATGGAATAAAAAAACAATTACATTAAAAAACACACATTCTTTCTTTTGCTTTTAAAACTTTTCAACCAACCTGTAGCAAAATTATTATAGTAACAAATGACGTAAAAATTACATTAGAATGTAGACTAATTCCGGAGGATACGTAAAAATGCTTTTTTTTAATTAAAGCCCAAGCATTCCTACCTACTAAACCCAATATAAATATCAATTTTAATAAGAATTAGTGCAGCTATTCTTATAATTCATTTATATTTATATATTAATGAATATTAATGTTTAACAAAATTAGTTTAATAATTTTTTTATTGTAAACAAAAACAGATCAATAGAGAATAATATTTTTCACATGTTTTATTAGCGCGAAAAATTATGAATAAAATTAATAAATCTTGTTTACGAAATGTGCATTTGATATTTTTCTTATTAACCTAATTGGTTTGACCTATTTAGTGGCGTTTCTTAAAACTACTTTTAATTTTATTTAAATGAAACAGTGTATGTTCGAAAACATTAAAAAGATGGCTTTGTTTATATTACAAAAAGTTTTAGATAATTGAAAATTAAAGAGTTAGCTTTAAATAACATGCAATAATAATAACCGTTCCAAGTTCATGCGGACTGACTAATCTTAACAGCTACCTAAGCCGAGACTTTAAAGCTCAGGGACGTTATATAGGATCTGTATTATACCAACAGGTATCGAATGTTCTTTTCAATTATTTTACTAAACCGCGGCATAAGTTTTAGCACCCAAACCTGTGAAGGTCAAAACCAGATAATATAATACAATGAAAGCGATATCCAGCCGCTGTTAAACCCTCATTAAGATAAGAAAGGTCAGTGCGCAAGAACTTGGAACGAATAATACAAAAATCCTTATTTTCCATTTTAATCCTATTTAGAACTTAAACAGGATTTATAGGAATGGGGATTCACTACATACGTATCTAATCTACATTAAACGATTCAGATTTAATACCGAATATAGATTCTGTAGATTTTGTGTGACGTCATTAGGAAAAGATCAGCTAGATACTGCAACAAACTGTTATTCCATTTTGAATTTCATAGGTACTCAAAATTAAAAAGATATTAAATCGGTGTTTATTTATTCCTTAAATTCAAATTATCAATTGTTACAATTTCCTGGATGTAAGTGGGAATGTGTAAAACAGCCACTATTTCTTCCAGTATTCTTAAATACAGCTGTTTTGAACATATTCGGGTAACTATTTCTTTTAGTATAAGGTGACCAAACCTCCTGTAAAAACAGGATAGTCCCATTTTTTAACGATATCGTACCCGTGATCCCGTAAAAGTATTCCGGGACGAATAAATGTCCCGTATTTACGTTGGGTTTCTCATACACTTTTGTCGCGCCTCTCCTTGGATTTTGTAACTGAAAAAATTAAAGAATCGACTGATGAAGATAAAAAAAACATCTCAATGCAACGAAAAATAGTTTTTTTTTAAACGCATACCAGGCCAGAACCCAGTCTGAATTTTTTGATAATATGTCAGTATGTTTGCGATCCCAGACCATATTGGTAATACTGAAAGAATATTTTCGCTAATGAGCAATGAGCATTCAATGGACAGAGACAATGTATAAGATGGGAGCGGATCCCAAAAAGTTTAAAACGCTGCTCTAAATTACTCCTAGAGCTGCAAAAACCTGAATTTGAAGCAATCGCAGGAATTTTCACAGGACTATCTCAGTTAAATGGCCAAAGTAGACACTGCAATATCAGATTCTGTGAGTATGCCGATGAAACGGCTGAACATTTTTCCCAAACGACATAAATATTTGGGACAGGTCCTAAGCGGATAATAGATTTTCTTAATGTGACCATTATGATACATAATACACATGCTCTATCTAGGTCTTACGTAGATAGAAATTTGCGGATTTTATTGAATGAGTTGAATTTGCTGTTATTTTATACCTTTTTTTTCTTCTTTTTGTCGTTTTTACTTGAAATAGGTTTAAATCTTTCTTCTGACTTATAGAATGTAAAAATTGAATAATTTTTTATTACCTAGTTAGATAGAACCAGACAATCAGGTGTTTATTTTTTATTATCTTGAGTCACATATAACATTCCTCTTGTAATTATCATCGTTACAGCCTAATAGTTTGAATTCTATATTATACAGATAGATTACCTATAGAAATGTTTAAAAACAACTTACATATGTGACGTAAAATTGTACAGATTGTCATATTGTTGAGTAATTTTAGTCCAATGGTTAATTTTTGATATAAATTTAATAAATTATTCGCTAGAATAATAATAATCAAATTAGTCCCAGATATAAACTATAATTGCAAATTTGTAATCCATTTATGAGTTACTAAATAAAAAAACAGTTTTACTGTTTTCATGAACAAGGTTGTTGTTTTAGTTGTAGAGTAAGTCATTCTTTTTTCAATTTATTCCGGTTTTTGGTAAAACTAATAAACACAGACTAATATTTAAATAGCTGTTTTTATGATATTGTTTTTCTTTACTCGGTGGTATGGTCAGTCTTTTTCTATTGTTTCATTCATTAAAATAACTTCTTATGGGAGGGTAACTGGTTTTTAGCGTAACGCATTGAAAAAAGCGTTTATCATAACGCGTTGTTTATCGTTGTTACACGCAGGCTCACTGAAACATAATAATAATAGAAATAGGTAAATATTAATATTAATACAAATACCTTTATTTATTTATTTATTGAAGTGATTACTTCTTATGGGAGGGTAAACTGATTTTAGCGTAACGGGTTGAAAAAAGCGTTTATCATAACGCGTTGTTTATCGTTGTTACACGCAGGCGCAGTGAAACATAATAATATCATTTCTCTCTCTCTCTCTATGCCTTTCCCAATGTAAGTTTTAAGTATATTTGAATTTACCGTGTTATACGGTATTAATCTGTCACTAAATACAATTCATTACTTTTTGGAACTAAACTGAACTGAACTGAAAAAAATGTAATAGTAAAAATCGTAACGAAAAACCCGTCAAATGAGACGTGCATCAAATACATTCTGGAAGTTACTATAGGTAGGTGGTTCGGTGGTCCATTGGTAGAATGCTCGCCTGCCACGCGGGCGGCCCGGGTTCGATTCTCGACCGATGCAAACTTTTTTGTATATATATCTCTTATTTTTTACCTTTTTTTTATTTATTTACTCATTTATTCAAATAACAGGTTGTCTAAGAAGAAATTACAGTCTGATTAGCCTAATTTAAGCATAAGAAAAGACGTGTTTTGGTGGTTTCTTTTGTGATAAATCTTATAAAAATTGATTATAAAGTGTGTTATTAATGTTATTATTGATAATGTGGATAAGAATTTAAGTTTTAAGTGTGTATTAAATAGCAATCATGCCGTTCCACGTAAAGGGTTGTTGTATTGCGAATTACTACGTGACTGATTAGAAATTTTGAACTGTCATAGTAAAAAATTTTTGTATCGTAATTATATGAAAATATGAAATTTATAGTGATAAAATTTGTTTTCAGAATTTTCAAGATTTTCAAAATATTTAAATTTTTAAATTTATACACATTATCATATTAATGTACATAAAATTTAAGTAATAGACAAAGTTTTTCTCAAGTTAAAAAATTTCAATATTAAATAGTTCAACTAGGATTAGTTGAAGTTATCACTTCTACCGCGCGTCCTGAGACGCACACGTTTTTTTTTAACTTCCCGCTAAAAAAAATTAAATTTTTTTTAAAAATCGGGAAGTTATTGGTTTCACCCCGTTTTTCGAAAATCGAGTTTTCATCAGATCTCAACGTTTTGAGGTCTTAGGAACCTCCCCTGACTATTTTTACGAGGGTGTCTGTATGTCTGTATGTACGTGTGGATGTGTGTGTGTGGATGTATGTAAACCTCTTATAACTTTTGAACGGCTTGACCGATCGGAATGAAATAAAATGCATTCCAAGGAGTTCCATCTAACTTAGATTCCCTCTAAGTTTAAACCGATTCGAGCTGGTAGATTCGAGAAATTTCAAAATGACCGAA
The DNA here is from genome assembly GCA_964028335.1 of Altica lythri. NCBI lineage: Eukaryota > Metazoa > Arthropoda > Insecta > Coleoptera > Chrysomelidae > Altica > Altica lythri. Next base: position 29,272,629 of record OZ034807.1, read on the forward strand.
AAAAACAATTGGTAAAAATTATGTTTCTTGGGCATATCTTTTTTGCTACTGCATTGATCAATTTCATAACCTCTCAAGCTTAAAAAGCCACGTCGAATGCCGTTTTGCAAATAAAAATCGGTTGATTCGTTCGTGAGATATCGGTGTCGAAAAATTTCAAAAAAAGTGTTTTTTTTTTTTCAATAACTTAGAGATTTTTTGACTAACGGATTTTGCACTTTCGGTAACGTTTTTAGGTCTCAAAAACCTGCGTCGAATGCCACCTTGAACATCAAAATCGAATAAGGCGTTAAAAAGTTATGGCTTTTTAAACATTTCAAAAAAAGTCAAAATACGTCACGTTACTATAAAACTAGCGGGAAGTTGCAAGGATGGCCTTTAAGGTCAACCTCTTTTCGAATTTTTTTTATTATCGTTTATATTTGTCGTTAAATTTAGTACTTTCATTATTTGAAACAAATTTCTTACAGGATATTCACAATTTAAAAATAAGACAAAGTAGAAATGAAAATTAAATGTTAACAGGAATTGAATCATTGATCTCTATTCTTACGCGACAGCGCCTAAACTCTAAGCCTCTGATGTACCTAGCGGTTAGTCAACGCTTTGATCACCCATTGATTCAACATAATCGAGGTTCTAGACAACTTTAGTTAAATTAGTTTATATTGTACAGCCAATAGCAATTTTAAAAAATATTAATGGTTTTGGTCAGTTTTAAAAATATCATTTTTGCTCGCTGAGTAATTAAATCAACACAATTTGTTACAACTGTTAAATATTAGAGTTCTCTTTAATTACACAGAGGGTTTAAGTTATCAATGTATTTTAAAAGTTCCAGAATCTCAATTTAAACAGATTTAAAGTTATCATCAGAAATTTCTTTTAAGAATATAATAATTATCTTCAGCATTTAAGTAAGTTACCATTAAGTTTATCTCAAAACAACCCAACATAACATAACATATTTTAAGTTTCCTTTATTATACCTACTACTAGGCTTGACCTTAATAGTTTATCTAATCGACCAAAAGAGGGCGCTACTAAGTTATGGCTTTGGCTGCTTGTATAATGATATAAGCCACCAAAGATTATATTTATTTTATCAGATAACTAAACAAACGATTTATTTTTGATAACTTTTAATGAAAAAACTAACAACGTAAAAACAAAACAAGTTGGCGGTAGAAACCTTATTATTCAAATCTGTCAAGTCTTCTTCTTCTTTTTTAAGCCGCTATGATAGTTCTCTGTAATCATAGGTCGGCAGCCACATGGCATCACTAAAATTGAGAACAATTACTCTTTTTACCAAAATTTTACTTCACAAATAGTATAGAGTGTAGTATACAATCTATACTTTTTTGGAAAGAATACCACCTTACTTACCACTTTTTTGACATTTGTTTTTTTGACTTTTGTTTTTTTGTTTCAGGGACGGCGGTGCGGACAACGTCGTCGGCGTCGGAGGCGGCGAAAGACGTGGCGGTGGTGGTGGCGGCGGTGGTGGTGGGGGGTCGAGGCGTGCGCCGAGCTTACGCCTAGCGAACGGCCGTGTGGCCGCAGCACAGTCCGAAGAAGAAATTCGAACGCCGCCGCCGCATTGCCGCCTCGCCAAGGATGACTCGATTAAGATCAGCATCGAGAACACAAACACGTGCACCGATTCGCTGGTGACGGCGATCGACGACGAAACGTTACTTATTACGGATTACCTTTCCAACGACATGAATTACAAAGGAAGCGGAAAGGTAGGCTCTAGTACAATCTAGATTTTAGAGATGATACTGAAATAGTACTAGTTTTTTTTTTAAATACTTACACTATAAAAGTAGTAAATAAAACATGTTAGAAATTGGAATTAAATAATTCCAATTCTTGCTTGCTATTTTTTATCTGATTAACCATCTATTAACCAAATATAAGTTGTAATAGATAGCGTTATTTTTCTACAAATTTCTGTCCCTATAAATTTTAGAAAACTTCAACAATTCATACATTTTCTATTATTAGAAACAAACTTCTGAAAACCTTAATAAACAAAATTTTTTAATACCCACCAAAGTTACAGTTAAAAACCTATTTGTTCTATTAAAAAAGGAAAATTTAGTTATTATCCCACCGAACCAAACTTTTCTACCACTTGCACCAGATAAAATTTTATAGAAAATTTTAATTCATAAATATAGTGTTTCCTTATTCATTTATAGGATTTTCTCACAAAATAACGATCAAAATCTATACAATTTTATCATTTTTGTTGTTAATCTAAAATTTTCATTTACAGTAACGTATTTTTTTTATAAATTCAATTATGTAGTTTATATTTTTATGCCTCAAGAAACTTTCCGCAAAATAGTGTAATGTTTAGATAAAATCTGGTGAAATTTTTATTTAAGATATACCAGCAACTTCAGGTAAATAAAAAATCATCTAATAGTAAGTTAAGCTATAAATTCTTATCTTATGGGTTATTGTATGAAAATTTTATTATACAACTTCCTGGATACGTGCCCAATTTTTAACTGAATCTAGACAAAATCTTATGGTATTAATATTTTTTAGTTTATTTTAATGTATAAAGAAAAATCATATAATAATAGTTTTACTCCCTACATAATAAAATGTTTTTTTTTGTCGCAAATTCTTTGACGAAATTTAATAAGGGTTAAATTTTAAAATCCATCAAAAATAGAAGACGTTAAACTTTGCGAATTTTCCATTTAATCCATTTTTTCGATATTTTTGTAATTTATTCCTTTAGTTCATAATTGTACGAGATTTTTTATTTATTCGGTTTTTTAATTTTATCAAATTTTTGTAATTTCATTTTTTGATTTAGTTTTTTTCATATTGTTTTCATACATTCGATTTTTTCTTGTTTTTCCGATTTATTTATTTTTGATTTTTTTTTTCTTAAATAATTTTTTATCGTTTTTTATTTTTATTTTTTGTACCTTTAATTTTTGTTTTTTTTTCAGATTTTTTGTTTTTTTTTGTGATTATCTTTTTTTTTTTGATATTTTATTATTTTTCAATTTATTTTTTTCAATTTTTCTCGAATTACAATTTTTTATCAATTTAAGATATAGTTTGGCAAATGCATTTTAATTGTAGTACTCCATACGTCCTCAATGTTTAAACTGAATCCAGGCAGAATCTTCTGCTAATAATATTTTTTTGTGCTTAATTTAATTTATAGAGAAAAACCATACAGCAATAGTTTTACTCAAAACATAATAATATTTTGTTTGTTTTTTGTCTAAATACCTTCGCAAATACTTTAAAGAATTTTGACAAGGGATAAATTTTAAAATCCTTAAAAAGAAAAGAAGTAAAACTTGTTTTTTTTTGCGTTATTAGTTATTAGTATATCATTTTTATTCAATATTTTTTGTTTTATTTTTTTTTGTTTTTATTCCTTGTTTTTTCATTTTAATCTTTTTATAACCTTACATTACTTCGGTTTTTCTTAGTTTTTGCTATGTTTTCTCGTTTATCGATTTTTTCGGTTATTTTTATTTTTTCGATTTATTGAACACTTCATTAAATTTTGTTAGAGTTGCAAATTTTTTTGTTTTTATCAATTCGAGATATATTTTGGCACATTTATTTTACTTTTACCAGTTTGGAAAATCATTTAAAAAATGCAATTTTATTTTATTCGATTTTTCGATTATATCATTTTAGCGATTTTTGTTTTCTTTTTATGTTTTCTCGTTTTTTTCCTACTTTTTCTAGTTTCCTTTTTCAATTTTTTCTGTGATATTATTGCTCATTATTTTTCATATTTTTTTTTCATTATTTCGATTTTTTCTTGTTTTTCCGATTTATTCAATTTTTGTTATTAATTTTTTATTTTTGTTTTTATTTTTTCCTCGTCGTTTTTTATTTTATGTTTTTCATTTTTTTAAATACCTTACATTGTTACGTTTTTTCGGTCACAATTTTTTTTTATTTTTTCGATTTATTGCTTCCTTCAATTTTCTTAGAGTTGCAAATTTTTTATTAATTTTAGATATATTTTTGTAAATTTTAATTTTATCACTTTGGAAAACACATTTTTTTAATGCAATTTTTGTTTCAATTTTTTTGTTTTCTCGTTTTTTTTCTTTGTTTTTTTTTTCGTTGTTTTTTTATATTGTTTTCATGATTTTGATTTTTTTCTTGTTTTTCCGATTTAATAAATTTTTGTTATTATATATATATATTTTTTATTTTTTCTTTGCCATATTTATTTTATTTTTTTAATACCTTCTTTTTTTGTTTTCTTTTCTTGTTTATCGATTTTTCCGGTTGTTTGGATATTTTTTTTATTTTCTCGATTTATTGCATATTTTTCGTTTTTTATCAATTTGAGATATGTTTCGGCAAAGCATTTTCATTTTTACACTTTTGAAAATTCTTTTTTTTTTGAGGACAAGCGTGATAAAATCATATTTTATTGTGTCGCTCGTTAAAGTTATATTGCTTGAAATTTTGGTAAATAAAATAAATGAAATCCAGATGCTACTTTCACTCCTGTCAGACACCCCTTTTGTCTCACCAAGGCTGTCCGCTCCTCCGCAACGTGGCTGTGATCTCAATTAGCCAATATATCGCTGTTCAATTTATCCATCTTTCTGAGGTAAATCTTACAAGAACAATCTAAGAGAAGAGAAGCATCTAATACTGAACCATTTTTTTGCTTTAACGAAACACACATTTGTTGTTCGTGTGACATTCACATTAAAATTAATTGAAAAAAAAAAGTAAAACAAATAGAATGGCTTAACATATCACTTGGTTTATATAAGCATTTCTATACGGTATTTTCTTTGAGATTTATGTGTAAAATTTATTACCTTTTAAAATCTCAAGCTTAAGTTAATTTTATCAAAAACAGTGAATTTTTTTTTATTTTAAACAATTTGAGTGCTAGTTAATCTGTGCTCTTGGTTACTTATTTATAATTCCAGGTGCACTTCGACGATGTGTCGTTGTACGGCACTCCTAAGGAGGAGCCCGGTCCTACGCCGCTGGGCTCCGCAGAAGCCGGTAAACAAAGTTTCATCAAGAACCAACTGCAGGCCCTTTTTCAGCCCACCGACAACAAGTTGGCCATGAAACTCTTCGGATCGAAGAAGGCATTGATGAAAGAACGTATTAGGCAAAAGGCGGCCGGACATTGGGTCATCCATCCTTGCTCCAGCTTCCGGTAAGTTTAACTCTTCTCTAGTCAAATGTATATCATTATTTACCTATTTTACCTATTTGTGTGGGTTACAAAAATTTATAAGTAGGTATAAAAAAGGACATTTGTTTTTCTACAGATTATAATTTCTTAAAAAATCCATATCTTTTAACTTAATTTGTAAAAACTATGACTAAATTATATTTAAAAAAAATCGTATTGGATTGTTTTAGTTTTCGTATCTTGAAAACCAAAAATTATAAAAGAATGAGATTTTGCCCAACAATTTTTTTTATTATAAAAAAAATCCTTTAAAAGAAATAAGCAAATAAACATGTTAGCATTTTTTCTGTGTTTAATATAATAAAATCCAAAACAGATTCATTTGATAGTTGTAGGTACTTAAACATATTTGATTATTAAAAAAAATTGTTAAATATATAAAATTTTAAGTTTTTTTTTTTTAATTACTTTTGTTAAAACCTAAAACAATTATAATAGTTATTAACCTTAGACCAACCATTCCTTTATGTCTAAATTTTACTTTAATTTGTTTCTTCTACTATACATTGTCCGCCTAGAAAGTATTCTTAATTCGCTATATTTTTTCATAATTGTAATATGTTTCTTTTTTGTAACATTCTAAGACCATAGTATTGCATCAAGTATCTAATGCTGATAGTAGGCAATGGCCAAAAGTTCATGACAAATTCATTAAATAAGAAAAATAAAACACGTAGAACATTTGTGAAGAAAAGATTTTGAAAATGTTAAAAAATTAGTGCAACTGACTAAACTTTAATAAAGTGCAGAATATGGGACAATAAAGCGGAAAAAAATGGCTTCATATCAAGAAAACCGAAAAAAAAAATCTACAATGACACATTTACAAAAGAAACGAAGAGTAGAATTTTGTCAACGTTTTCAAGAAGATAATTTTAAAAATTTTGTATCGGATAAAAGTTGTTTCTCACTTGGTTCAAATCACTTAAAAATCCTATCAAAACAACCTGTTACTGTTCAATTGTCCACCAAAATAATGGTTTGAGGAGCATATATCAACACCGTTAATACGTGAAGCGTATTGTGACATTCTAAATGATTTTCTTCTTGAAAGGGGGCATGCCTTATATCCACAGAAGTGGCGTTTTCAGCAGGATAATGCAAGATGCCATAGTTCGTCCTATACTAAACCTTGGATGCAAGAACACCAAGTGACAATAATTCCATGGCTTCACCAGATCTTAGTCCCATAAAACATATGGGAACCAATAAAGATTGAAGTTGAACGAGCAGCCCCACGAAATAAAGATGTATTGATTCAGTTAGTTTTACATTCCTAGGCTACCATTGCCGAAGATTATGGAGCTGACCTAGTTTCAGGTGTACCTCAACAGTTATTTAAATGGAGGTTGTATAAGTAAATAAGATGAATTATTTGTTATAATTTTTTAATTAAAAATATATACCAAATAATTATTACAATTGAGCTTTGTTTTTCCGGTTAGAGATTTCAAAAATTCCCTCGTTAAATTCATATAAATTTTGCGGTTACTTTGCAAGATCCACACGTAACCTAATTATAAATCTACTCGATCCCGTAGTGCGATATAACTGGTCCATTCTGCCCTAAACTTGAATAATTTAAATACTTCAACAGATTCGCGAGATTTTACTACAAACCTACTAAATTATTTTCTTTTTATGACTTAGTTTATCAGAATATTTCACTAATAAAATAATTAAATTAGTAAAACTGACCAATACAATATATAATTCAAATTCTTTAAGTTAGTCTACAGGTTAAAAAAATCTAAAAAAGTCAAAAAAAGGGTATTTCATATCTTTAAAACTACTCTACATAGAAAGTTGAGAAAAAAAATATTATAAAAACACCATGAGAAAATTTTGGAAATGGTTTTTAAGTTCCACAATTGTCCAAGAAAGAACGCAATCGAAAGTAAAATATTAAAATGTTTAATTTCTCCGAAAATTTTCACGTTAAGGTATAATGTTAGTAAAAATTGAAAGCTGTGAGAGTTCTGCATCAATTTGATCAAATCAATTTTCAATAACTTTCCTAGAGGGCGCAATTTGTTATACATTTATGGGCTTTAACACAATTTATTCACCAAAATTGTTACAGATACACAAGAACTCGGCTGGATAACGTCTAATGAGTTTTACAATTACAATGAACTACTAATATACAATATATAATAAAAACGAACATTCTAGCATTTTCGAGTAACACGATCTACCCTAATAACTACATCTAGAAGATTCTGGAATATAACCTTAAAACAGTCTTTTAAGTAGAGGTCCTTTCCTTATTCGGTTATTCTGTTACAATGTCCCCTTCTTAGATTCATTTTTTCCGGAATTTTATTTCCTAAATCCAGATCCGCACACACCTTGACCCAGCCAAACCATCTTCTTGAAGCTGCTGCACATCCCCACTGTGGTTTCCCTGGTATTAAGGCGCTAACCGATCATGACGGACCACGAAAGGTTTTCCTCTGGGAATTTTCACGATCCGATAAATGGCATCGTTAATCTTTTTCTTGATGGCGTATGCACCTTCTAGTTATTCTGTAATTTGGGAGAAATGCCGTCGGCGGTTCTAGAGCCAGACTAAATCTCCAACTTGGTAACTCTTTTCCATTGTCATACTACCTCTTCATCCGATCACTAACTAGATAATTAAAGTTTTCCACGCACCAGGTTGTGTATCTTCCCCATTCGATTCTGAAGATCGGCGAATATTCTTCACGAGCCACTTCTTCACCAAGTTTACAAACAAACACCAAGTAATATGGTAGCCTCATTTTTCTACCGAACAGGACCTTCGCAGGCGGTTGGCTGTTGATTCGTTAATGGCCGATCGAATTGCCATTAGAAATTGGTGTCACAGTATATTTATTAAGGAATTTGGTGTTACCAATTTGTTACCACCGTAAGGTGGTTAATCTAATATATTTACAATAACAAAAAATAAGAAAAATTGAAAACTAACGAGAAAATATGGTAAAAATGATAAAACTAAAAGGAGCATTAGCATTGGTCCAAAAATTGGTGGGGAGCTAGTTTAGAACCACGAGATCGCGTTCCTTTAATATTCCAATACAAATTTTGTATTTATTATACAGTTCAATAAATTCCTAATAATAATAAGTTATTGTGTTTAGAAATCTAGGTTACAGATACCCGGAAGATGGCGTTGTATTTTGATTTCTAAATAAATAGAAAAACAAGTTACTTAAGTAAAATGGAAAATAGTCAAAAAAAAACAAAACAAGTTGCGGAAAAAAGAAAACTAAGAAACTACTTACTAAAATAAGTACTATGACGCCACCGTAAGGTACTGCAGGTAATACCTCATTTGTATAAACGAGCAATTCTTACTTAATTAAGTACTATGACGCCACCGCAAGGTAGCGCAGTTAAACAAGCAAAACTTACAAGTTGGCCTCAGAGTACAAAAACAATAAAATAGTAAAAACCTGAAAACTAGCAGGAAAACATAATAAAAATGATAAAACCAAAAAAAGCATTTAAAACAAGACAAAATCGTATTTGTATTATTGTGAATTTTATACTTAAATATGTCCTAGAAATTACAAACAAATGCAAATAAAATAATTCCAAACTAGTCACAATAAATATGGTATCTTATTTCTGCTTGAACCAATCCACTTCCACTTTATTATGTTTTTAATCTAAATGTCTTTCGGTGTAGGCTTATCCCGATGTTCTCTAGGTCTTCGAGCGTATATAATCCATAATCCAGAAGTAAAATATTCGCAACCTTGGAATTATTTTTGGCATTGCAGAATCATTTATAATCCGTTATACCTTAACCTCTGCGGTATAAAAAGAAATAAATCAACATGCCCGTCAAAAGTGGCGTCGACGCGATAAATTTATTTCTTACAACTACTGTAGTTTTACAATCAACGAAACTGATGAGTTTTTGAAATGATCGACTGACAATCTAATATGAGATTAATCGTGCCAACGATTTAAAACATACAAGGATGGAATGTATAGTTTCCGGCCTTTCTTAATCATTTAGATTCACGTTTAATAAAAAGAAGCAGATTGTGTATATGTTTGTTGGTTGTTGTTGGCTGTTGTAACAACAGTCTTTGGCTGTGAATACAAGGCTGCTTAAGTGATATCTTTATAGAACAACTCTAAGATTCAAATTGAATGCAGTTTCATAAACATTTTGATTTTGTTTAAAAAATCTAGCAGAGTAATTTCTCTAGGTGTTGGTTACTCTCATATCAAAGTAGTATACAGTTGTGGACACAACTAAATCAGTAACCAAACAGCAACCAGAATAATGGGCAGGCAATCAACAAACCAATATCGAAACTTACAAAAACGTCCCAATTATCAGTAAAGGTTTGGCTACCTATGCTATTTTTCTGGAGTATGTGATCCAATAAATTGTAGAGAACTATTTAGTCTGGTTATCAATATAAAACATTCTAACTGCACTTGGTTAGTGAAGCTATCTTTTTGGTATATCTGTTTCATTTTTTTTTCTAATTTGTTAAGGTTGTGACGCTTTCGTGTCAAGTATTGCATTCGTAATGTACGAAGTGTAAATTATGTTCATGACTTATTAGTTTATAGATTAAACCTGTTTGACCTTTGAGTCGTTTTGTGAGTGATAAACAGATCAGAGCAAGATAGATAGATAGATGGACATTCATTGGGTTGGCTGTAAGCCGGTACCACTGCGACATTTACAGATCTGATGTGACCGCTCATCATTTCTAGAATAGGATTAGTACTCCTTGTCTAGCCCTGCCGTCCTAATGAGGCTTAACGTAATTGCAGCAGCTGGTTTTTTCTCTTCTAATACTAGATACAGCGTCTTTGCAAGGTCTTCACATTGGCATAGGACATGCAATGCAGGTTCTTCCTCTTGGCAGTAATGACAGATGTCTTCATCTGCCAAGTTCAGCTGGCTCAGGTGTTTTCTAAGCCGACAATGTCCTGTCACGATATCGGAAATTATTCTGACATTATTTCGCCTTTTGATAAATAGCTTTGCAGTAAATTTCGCCGAGTGTTCTTTTATAAAGACTTTGGTTTGTCGCTTGCTAGGTGATTTTTCCCACGACTCTTGGGCCATCTCTAGCCTCCATTTCTCAATGGCTGCGTTTGTGTGAACATGTGAGCAACCCCGCCAAATGGTTTTCACAGTGTTATATGTCCATTACTTGAGCCTGAAACACTATAGTATACACATACACATCTAGACTTAATTGGGATTGTATTCTGTATCCCCTACTATATATACCTTGCAATGCAGTTTTATTTGTGAATCGGACAACTGATGCTTTTTTTGGATTGACTGTTTGGGCTTTATTCTTACACCATATTCATTGCGGTCTGCAAGGAGCAAGAGGTTGTATTGATGGCTGCTCAAATCCTAAAAACTAAATTTTTAGAACTGTACTGTGTTCCAACAAGAATTAAAAATGGTGTTTCTACCACATAAACTCTTTTTACGAAAGAGGTGTTCTGAAATTATTGATTCACGTTTACCACTATGGTGGTTACCGTTAGTTCCCACCTTTACGTTTCGATTCTTCGTAAACTGAAAAGAAATACTATTCCTACTTTGATGTGATCGAACAAACGACCACTTCTTTTTAAAATTGTATACGATAAAATTTTTTGCATAGCAACCAATCCCAAATATTTTTTAATTAAAAACTATTTTTTTCTTCTACAACAAAAAAGTATTACAGATTTTATAATCCTCATTTCATTTAAAAATTGTATCAAACTTTAGGTTCAGGTTTATAATTATGTTCATTATATTTTTAAACATATAATTTCAAAGTCTATCTGAAGCCGTGACACGCAGTTAAGTCCTTGATATTAAAATTGTCTGTTAAAAAAAGTGTTATGTTAATCTTCACTTTAGGACCCAATGATTATCTTATTTTTTCTTTGAAGCTATTAAATATAAGTACGTAATATGCTTCCAAACCATTATTTATAAGTAATTACCAAACCTTGTCGAAATTAAAACGTGTAATTTTATTAAAATTTTGTACCTTTCGAAATCGTCTAAAAAACTATAATTCTTTAAACTGTTATTACATAAGAATGTTAGAAAGAATCTATTGGCGAATAAAAATAATTGCGGAATTTTTTCGGTACATTCTAACTTCGTTAAGTATTTAAGACATTCTTCTTCTTCCTTTTTGATAGTCTTCCTTCGGATTGTTTGGGAAACCGGCCTTTACTACTCCGTTTGTTGTTAGTCTACTTATATAGTCATTCCATTCTACTCTTTTATTTCGTACCCCGTCCTTAATGTTCTCCACTTTCCATCTCTGTTGTATATACTCTATCCCAGAGTCTTATTATCAATTTTTCTAGGGGGTTTTATCTCTCTTGTCTCCAGCATCCTTTTTGTTCTCGTTGTGTCAAGTCATGTTTCTGCTGCGTACCTCATTATCGGTCTTCATTTCTCTTTTTTTCACCAGTTTTATTTCACTATATACCCATCCTTGATGTTCTCTACTTTCCATCTCTGTTGTATATTTATACTTCTAGCTTTATCCCAGAGTATTATTATCAATTTTTTTTAAGGGGCTTTTACTACTTTTTGTCTCCAGCGTTTTTTTTTCACATAGAAAAAAGCGACTGTAAATTAAGTATAACTTTAACTTAAAGTTCCAGAACGCTAGAATTAAAATTTTGTGTAGACGCGTTCCAGTTTTTCTTTTCTTAAAAACCATCAAACTAAAAGTTTACAAACTTTGTCATACATAAGAAATAGGACAGAAAATTAAATTTGTTTTTCAATTATTGTAAATTATTTCCTCTATGGGCATAGTATATATACTATGCTATGGGTGCAGCCCATTTTTTTTCTCTTTAAACTTTCGAATATATACAACTAGAGACAGCTTTTAATGTTCAAAGGAAACTATTCGCTTTATGTATCTTGCACCTCACTCTGATTTGAGGATAATTTAGTGGTTGCGAATTTTCCACTCCTTAAACCAAATGGTAACGTTATCAGAGAGCGGTGCAGGAAAGAGAGAAAAAGCACATAGTTTTATTTTATCCCTTTGTCGTTACTCGGCTCGCGTTAAGTCCATTTAAGTCTACCTTTACTTCGTATATTCTCAACCTTAAAGCCTAAAACAATCATAAGAGAAATGCTATTCATGTCAATTTTTTAAACATTGTAAATCTTCTAGTCAATCAAAACCCACATCAAATAATCCGAATGTAAATGTTTAAATTTTGTCACAGAAAACATATATCTTTTAAAATCTTCTTCAACTCTTTCTTATCTTCTTTTCTATTTTTCTCTTGATGTACTCTAACACTATTGATATCTAATTTTATTTCTTCTATATTTTCTTTTAAAATATTCTTCTGTTCATGCATATTTTTTAAAATTTGCTCATTTTCTCTCCTCTTAAATTATTTTCTCTTGGTTGGTCTTTTTAGGGCCCCACATTGGGCGCCAAAATTTTGTAATGGTAGTTTTGCTCTGTTCTACTCTTTAACAATCTTATTCTTACTGGGTTGGGATTCTTGAATGAACTTACTCTGCTCATTTATCTCCTAAAATTAAAAATTTCTTGTTTAACTTTAACTAAGTGTAATGCAACAACTGTCTTAAAACAAAATGCTAGAGCTGTAAACACGCTTCTCTGTTTATAGCGGCGCATCTTGCGTTGAGACAATTCGATGACGGTCGACATCTTTCGCGAAACATTATCGTCCACCGCGCCAAGCGCATATACCAGCTGGATATACAGTGTTGCCTAGACTAATTTTAATTCCCCGGTTTAACTATTTAATTCTTGCAATAAAATACGCGCAAATTATTTTTGAAAATAAATGGGAAGGCGTTATGTATGAGAGTTTGAGAACCACTGCTCTAACTTGTAGGTTTTTATAATATTTAATTCCTGTATTATTAATACTATAAAACTAAACCCCGGGTTTGATTAACGTGAACAGAGCCGTGTGAAGCTTCAAATTCGCCCGGGGCGAAACGTGAACTTTGCGCCCCCTCTGAAAAATCCGCTGACATGTCTTGTTTTGGCCCGGCTTCCACAAGAGTGGTAATTAACGACTGACTATAGGGACCCTTCCATGTGTGCAGGGTCTGAGAAAGAAATTCTATTTTTTTCTTCTTCAATATTGTCGTTGCTCCACTCATCTAAATAATCTAATATTGGTTGCTTTTCAGTCTTTTGTTTCAATATTTTAGTCTTACTATCCCCTTCTGTATCTTGTGGACCTATATCTTTTTTTTCTGCAGTTTGCGCCGCTGGTGGAACCATCAGGGTAGAAGGGCCAGCTTGAGCGATATCAACCGTATCGCTGGGTTTCTTCGTCTTTTCCAACCATGTTTGCCATGAGTGGGCTAGATGCTTCTTTTCTTCTTCTTCTTGTTTTTTTCTCTGTTTTCGAAATTCCGCACCAGATAATTTTTAGACATTTTTTTCGGTTTTCACAAGACTACACTGCTCCTTTTTTGATAAAACAAATAATAATACTCAGCACAACACTTATTCGTAATAGAAATGAAATAACTAATAAACGCATTATTTTACCAACCACCGCGTTAGTTAAAAAAATGAAAACGTAAAAGTGGGATGTACAGAACCCATATCCCAACAATTTGTTTAATCTGGGATCCACAATCTAAATAATAAATAAACCATAAATTTAAATTGACTGGTGCAGGTGCATATCGATATAGACACATTTTTTACTTATGTAAACTCTTAATATTTATTATTTCTGTATATTCCTAATTATGTGAATGCACAGCCAAAAGCTAAAAGCCGGTAATAAAATAAAAAAATCCATTATATATCAAATATCAAATCAACAACCATAAATCTGATAGAACTGCGACACAAGGAACAGCTTTCTCAGCATGTTCGGTCGCGATTACGCTTTATAATATTTGTAAATAGCAGCTTAAAAGATGGAATAAGTCGGAAAAATGTGTTTTTTAATAAGAATTCAGAATAAATCAGTAGATTAGTAAACCAAATCAGTATATCAGTAGACGATGTATGAAATCAGTAGATCTAGTAGGCTAATTAAGGACTTGACATTTTTTTAATATTGTTATTATTGCTTATTTTAATTTTTTATTTTTATTTTCATGATTTTCTTAGTTGGCGCCTCTCAATTTTGGGCACCCTTGCACCGGCGCCCGGGGCGACCGCCCCTTTCGCCTCCCCCCTTAACACGGCTCTGAACGTGAATTCATAAAATAAATAATTTATCTGAATATTTGTAGGTATTTATATGTATAACCACCAAAGTGGATTACAAATGATCAATAAATGCAAATTGCAACAATTCGGGATTCGTTGAAATATAAAATATAACTGAATGTATGCCAATTTTATTTACGTTTATGTAATCAATTAGTTAAATAACCGAATTATTATTTTGACGGTTCAACAATTAAAAACTATAATTGATATATGTAGTTCCATTGACCATTATAACCGTAAAAACACCAATAAAAATAATAATCGAAATTGGTGCATATTTTATAATTTACCTCAAAACGTTATTAAATTAGAAAAAAATATAAACATTTTTTTTACAATCGCACAATCACTTGCAATTGACCACAAAAAATGAATATTTAACGAGGAGTGTCACTTTAACGCTCTAGAGAGTCAAACAATATGATGGACTTGCTCAATGATTTCTGGTGTTGTTGCACTTTTTGGACGTCAACTACGTGGTTCATCTTCGACGCTTTTACGACCACGTTTAAAGTCTAAAACCCAGGAAATGAAGGAACAGATAAAACAGATTCCTTTCACCATTTTTTTTTTTTAATTTCTGTTGCTAATAAACATTTCGAAACAAAGAATTTAATCGTATATAATATCATAAGAGAGAAAATTTTGCCGCCAAAATTTTCGACTGGTATAAAAGTTTGTTGCTTGGCAATTTACGCGAATAAAATTTCATGAGCGAACATTGCCAAAAAGCAACAAACTTAAATAAAAGCAGAAGAAAATTTGGCCGGGAATAAATTTTCTCTCGAATGGTATTCGACAAGACTATTTCACGAGAAAAACAAGACAATATCAACGAAACATAATCTTCAATGACGTTTGTGAAACTGACAACTATAGAAATACCAGACACCTTAGTAACGGATCTGTCATAATTTTGTCGCTGAAATATTACGTATTGTCAATATGAAACATGCCGTTGCTATGCCGTTTTGTCAGTTAAAAATAGTCTAGTGAAATAGTCTGTATGATATTCGGTTTTTTCGGGTGTTACAAAATACACTGACACGTCAACTTCAAATAGCTTGTAAAAAAAGAATGAATTGTCAAATCAAAATAGAATTTTTCGTGTATTTAAATGGAAGATGAAATATTAAAATAGCGTATCAATTTTGATTTTCCTATTAGTTAATAGGTGTCGCTTTCAAAAAGAAGATACCTTTTTAAATTAAGGTGGCACTGTAAATACGTAAATAAGTTTTATTTTGACTGTGTACTGTGTATCTAGTTATATTATAGAATATGTGTAATGACATGAATGTTCTTATGTTTTATTTCCTTTTAACAAATATTGTATATTTTAGTACCTATTTAAATATTATTGTAAAAATTGTAAAAATTAGTGTCTGCTAAATAAAGATATATATAAATATCATATATATTTAAACCAGCAATACTTACTTAAATACTATATCGCCACCGGCAGGTGGCGCATTCCATCTCATAATTCTTACTGAATTAAAGTCTATGACGCCACTGTAAGGTGGCGCAGTTGATATCTAATATATTTAATCGATAACAACAAACAAAAAACAGAAATTGTAAAATTTGAAAAATGAGAAAAAGACGTCAGTGTTAGGCGATATGAAGTCCGCCTGCCTGGTCAGCTAGTAATATAAAATTGTACTAAATAAATAGTTTTTTTCTGTTTTATTGTAGGTATGTAAAGATACCTAGTAAAAAATATTCCATAATTATCATCAAGCTTACTTTAAAACACATCAGTACTCTTTTGTTATACCACCTAAAACAAACTAATTTAAAATTATCATACATTTGTTTAACTATAAGTATTGTGTTCGCTTAATCTCTATAACAATATTTATTCCGACACTTCCAATTAGACTTAATCGAATTGACTCTAAACAACTAACTAAAATGAATGGTAGTAAAAATATTACCGCACTTGATCAGGGGGGACCAATAACTACTATAATGAGCATAAGATTATGAAAAAACAAATACGATTGTTTGAGTACAATAAAATACAATAACAAGTCATATTTTAACCTTTTAAATAGAGTCAACTTTTCTGGTCAAATGATCAATCTTGTGATTGTCAATACAGTGGTTTGTTAAAAAGTTCTTATTGAAATAAACTACTGAAAATGAAAAAGGAGCCACTATTTTAAATCATAAAGTTATTATTACCAGAAAAATTTTACGGTAGAAATTGTTGTAAGGTACTTACATATTCTCTACTAATTCTATATCATGCTCCTTTCGGTTGTTGTTTACATTTTTTTTATTTCTAGCTACATAAAAAACAAAAATCATTGATATTATGATAAATTCACTATTTAGTTTTAGTTTAATTTATTTCGTGATGTGTATTAAAATTTAAACAATGAATGTTGATGTATTGGGTAGAAGGATACGTAGGCGTACCTCGATGAATTTCAAGTTGCTAGAACAGTGGCATTGATCGAGTTGACTATGGAAGGCGTCGTATAGCCCAAATGCTTAATGTGAGTCATTCTGCGGTTTCCAGAGCTTATAACTGCTACCAAATTTAGGGCATAATAAGAAGAGCCCCTTATCCCAATCCAAAAAGGAGATAGAAGATCGTATTTTACGACTTTGGTTAATTAGGGATCGCACTGCTACTGCTAGAAAACTGCAAAATCGGCTTATAGAAGCTATGTGAACCCGAATTTTGAAGCAATTGTTACGAAACCAACTTCATTAAGAAGAACTCCGTGCAACATGACCTGTTATAGCCCCTAGATTAACTCCAGGTCATCAAGGAGATGGTGGAAACTTTTGTCAAGAGCATCTTAATTGGAATTTAGAGCAGTGGTACAATGTTATGTTTAAGAGATGAAAAAAAATCATTTTATTCAATAAAGACGGGTGTGTTTTGGTGGAGACGTCCAAATAAATGATATTTGGATATTGGATTGTTCCATTTGGATCGATAAAGGTATGGGCTGGTATAACTTTGACAGGACACACGGTACTTGTGGTATTTCGGGAAGGTACTTTAACGGCTGACTGTTATGTAGAGTAGATATTGGAACCTTATGTCGTTCCATTTGACCCCAACATGTTCATTCTTAAACAAAATAATGGCGCAGGCTAACTAACTTTTAAAAGCTGTTATAACGATTTACGAGCAGTTACCATAACAAGTAAGTAATCAGAAATTTGGTTAAGAGCATGCCTCATCGTTGTGCCGAAGTTCTTACAGCCAGAGGTGGACGTACTCATTATATATGAACCTTTTTCTTAACTTATTTCTTACATAAATTTTATTTGTTTTTGACACTTTTACTTTTTTAATCGTATTACCAAAAAGCCTTTCGTATTACCTTACAACCAATGTAAGACAGACATCTATAAACTATTTTAAAAAAATAAATGTTTGGGTAGTTTATAAACTTGCGTCTTTTACACATTCACAATATTAATATTCAAGCATTTATTGATTTAAAAAATATGATAGAATACTGAATTCGCCTTTTTTTCCAAATTTACACTAAGTGCTAAATATGATGAAGGGTGCGCGAAGTACATTCGCGATGTACCTACATCCGATGGTGTCTAAAAAATAAACTTAAAAATTATAAGAAAATAATGAGTAGAAACCGAAAAATTATAACAGTATATCGGTAAATTACCTACTTCCTAAATCGGTAGATCTACCGAAAAATAGGTATAGTTGGCATCGCTGCTCACCATTTCTTACAAAACTCCACAAAAAAAACGGCGGAAAACCAGAGCGAAATGTGGTGCAAAGAACTTCAAGGGCGGTGCGCAGAGTGATTCTACTATTTTCTGCTGTTTCTTTAATAAGTTAGAAAATCTCATTTTACAGAAAACTTTTTGTAGATACTTTAATTTGTCTGTTAAACATTTTTCTCAACGATTTGTTCTTTTCTCATAATATTGAATTGAACGCAAAATCAGCTTTTTAGGTAAAAAACAACGACGCAGTAAAAATTTCGATACCCACGAGATGAGAGGTCTCTTGCATTCTTATCCCCCAAGACAATCCAACAATAAAATCGCGCCGGTAAATTACCTAATGATTTTTTTAACATTAATGGTCACCTTTCTTTCCTGTCCTCCTAGAAAAACTTTCTATTGCGAGGTATTTGCTGTAATAAACACCAAACTCAAGTTTCTCTAATTCCTCTTAAAACGACCAATTTTCTTTAGAAATTTGTAGCTGGTAAATTTTTTTCATATAACACTGTTCTGTTTTTTTGCTGTCCAAGCACTAAAAAATTCTGTATATAATCAACCTTGACCTCTAAACTTGTTCTATCTATCCCGTGGAGTTTGAAACTGAAGTATAAATCTAATTTGATTAAATTCGTGCTTTTGATCCGAAACTGGATATGCATCGAAAAGTGTAACACGGTTTCGGATGTTTTCCGTGGGGAATTTGTCCAAGTGTATTAGACTGATGGTAATTTAAACTTTAAAATTGTATATGCATAGAAAAAATTGGATGAGTTTGACTTTGGTGCAATAGCGATATTTTTTAACAGTGGTTACTTGAACGTCGAATTATTGTTTTCATGTTTTGTGCTGTAATTAATACATAGTGTAAGAATAAATAACGGATTTCTTTAAAATTGTTTCACAAAAATTAATTTTCAAATTGTTAACGTTTAACAATCATTCTGCTATCTGCAATCGAAAATGTCATTTAAAAACACTACCTACTGTGTGTAAATGACTCAAAACTTTTTCTAAACGATTTAGATGAAATTTTTTGTGTGTATTCGAAATGCTTGAGATTCACTATATTTTAGAAAGTTTTATTTTTATTTTCGTCGTGTTTTTTGTCTCTTTTTCATTCCGGGTGGAATTTTGTAATCGGATTTAAACCTATTTCCCGACCAACTACAGTTTTTAAATTTTCAGGATAGCTTGAAACTGGATGACAATACACGTTTCAAGTATGTTTATGTATATTTATAGAGATTTTCATACAATTAATTTCAAGGAATTCTAAATTTTATATGGGAAACAATAGCTCATACAAAAACTCAAGAGATGGCGCTAGTTACTAAACCGCAAATAACTTTGAAATTTCAAATTTTTTATGGAAAAATATAGTTCATGCAATAACTCAAGAAATAGCACTAGTTACTAAACCACATAAAAAATTGTAACGGCCTGCTGTGATTTAAAATAGTACCGAACTATTTGTTTACAATTTCAGTACAAAAAAATCAAAAAATTTAATTTTTATTTAAAAATTTAAGTTTTTTTTAAATCGATTACAAAATACCTACATAAATACAAATTCAAGTAACAAAATAATTTATATGATAGTAATGTGACTTATAAATAAGTAAAAAAAAACTTTCTACTATAAAAAGTACTTTTATAAATTGTGATTATTGATTAATTCATTTATAGCAGTGTTTTTTTTTATTTAGTTCTATTAATTCCTAATACATGGCGGTGTGAGTTAAAATCTGTCTAAAACATTGATTGACATCCCGATAGATGGCTCTGTGTTTACGTTTGTTAGAAGCAAAACCAAAAAAATAAACTTATATAGAGGAAAAATAGATAGATGGCGCTGTGTATAAATTCGTTAAAAGCAAAACCAAAAAAAATAAAAGAAAAAAATAGGTAAACAAGCAAAAATCAAAAACACGAAAAGATTAAAAAAAAAGAAAAAACACGAAAAAACACGAACGATTCAGGGAAAAAAATAAAACGAAAAATAATTAAAATAAAAAAATAGGACAATAAAAAATTAGAATTTAATTTAAAAAAGAACAAAAAAATGAGTAAAACAACTGAAAACAAATAAAAAATTACCTAAATAAAGTAAAAACACAACGAAGAACTAGAAAAAACTAGCAAAGAATAAAAAATTCAGAAAATCGCACCAATTAAAAAACTAATAAAAAATGAAAAAATCGAAAATCAAGAACGATAAACAAAATTAAAAAAAAATACAAGAATAACAAATTATAATTAAATTATATATTATACAGAAAAAATAGATAGATGGCGCTGTGTTTAAATTTGTTAAAAGCAAAACAAACAAAAAAAACGAAAGAAAAAAATAGGTAAACAAGCAAAAATCAAAAACACAACAAGATTAAAAAAAGAGAAAAACACGAACGATTGAGAGAAAAAATAAAAGGAAAAATAATCAAAGAAAAAAATAGGACAATAAAAAATTAGAATGAAATTAAAAAAAAAAAAACAAAAAAATAAGTAAAATAACTGAAAACAAATAAAAAATTACCTAAATAAAGTAAAAACACAACGAATAAATAGAAAAAACCGGCAAAGAATAAAAAATTTAGAAAAATCGTACAAATTTAAAAACATCTTAAAAATGAAAAAAATCAAAAACAAAGAAATCAAGAACGATAAACAAAATTAAAAAAAAAACCAAGAATAAACAATTAGAATTACATATTATAAAGAACAAAAAATGAATAAAAAACCTGAAAACAAATAAAAAATAAAATAAAATAAAAAAAGCGATAAAATAGAAAAAACCGGCAATGAATTAAAAAATTCAGAAAAAGTCACAAAAAGTGATAAAAATTCGAAAAATGTAAGAAATCAAAAAAAAAAGAAAAAAGATATAATTGAGAAAATCTAAAAAGAATAAAACAATGGTGAAGCAAATGTAATAATAATATGTTGTAGAAATTTTTTATCTTTCTTGGTCTCTTGATGTCTCTCGAATGTTGAATTCAAAGCAATTTTTGGTCAGCCGAGAGCTTTTGCGGCAAAAATCCCTGGATACATCCTTCTTAGGTCTAAATTCTCGGTCAAAAGGCGATAGATCGAGATATTTAATTCCATTTGCATGTATCTCAATGAAGATTTTGCCTCATCTTTAATAAACAGACGCACTTTTTCGACAGTTTCTGGCATAATCACAAATTTCGGCTGGCCAACATGATCTTCGTCTTCCAGCTACTGACGACACTCTTTGAACCGTGTAAACCACTCGTGGACTAAGACGAGATAAACAACCATCACCATAAACTTGTTTCAATAAATAATCAATGCATTTTGGCAGGGGCGGATCGTGAATTTGTGGGGCCCTGGGCTGAAATTACTTGGAGGCCTATCTAAATACCCAACTGATAGTCATTTTTAATTTAATATGACCTAGTGTTAGTGTATACAAATAGCAACCGTTTATCATTGTTGCAAAAAAATTGACAAATAATAGGTACCTAGTTGTGTTTAATAAATTATAATTCAACCTTTCTGCATTTTTGTGATGCAAATTCCTTTATTTCTTCATTATATTGTAATTCCTTCGTTAAATCACAATTTATGGAAAGAACTGATAAATAATTAAGTCGATGGTTTGACATTGTTGCCCTATATTTATTTTCTATATATGACATCCTGGAGAAAGAGTGCTCCGCTTCACAGCTAGTGATTGGCAAAGTTAAAAATATATTTAAAATTGTATAGCAATTTCGGAAAACATCAACAAGTTTCTTTTCATAGATAAATAATCATCAAAAATTTATGGCAAGAGGTGTAAGACTCTGGCTTAGACTGACGTAAGTAGGATTTTAATTGATACTCAAAAATTTTATCACTGCAATAACTCGTTTTAGGACATTTTGATAATATTCTGTTTCTTTCCTTAATTGCTTCTGAAGCTGCTTAGCTAAAACAGACCTATTTTCTTTACGTTTCAACCATACTAACATTGATTTCTTAGGTTTATTAGAATTTTCGTGATTTTCTAAACAAGTTCCTATGTGTTTCCAATCAGAAAATTCGGTTGTGTATTGAGAAAGAGTTTTTGAAAAAAGTTTGCAAGTCAAACAAAAAACAGTACCCACCTTGGTTGAATAACATGACCAAGATCTTACCAGTAATTGACCATTTTGCATTTTTTTAATGAAATACCTATTTGAAAAACAAGCGACGGGAAATTTCCCGTTTCGCTCGATAGACGCGCACATAGGTTGACTGATGTCAGGATTGTAACCTTATGATAAGTTTTTCATTTTTTTTTAATATCGTCTATTGTTTTAAACGACAGCTAGGGGCTCTTTGTATCCACGGGGCCCTGGGCTGCAGCCCAAAAAGCCCTTAGGTAGATCCGCCCCTGCATTTTGGTAAATGTTTTACCAATTTTAAAACAGAACTTAATATTTTCTTTTTTTTTTCGATGCTCATTTTTCGACCGATGTTAAAAAGGTACTGTACTTTAAGCACGTTAACTCGGCGTGATGTGATGTGCAATTATCATGAAATTTTGACAGAACATTAATGAACGATGTAGCTATTGGACACTAGCCCCAATAACAGATGGCGCTACTAGTATCGGATATTTTTTAAAACTCCTCTTCACTTTAATAATTTAAACCTGATTTTTATTTTATTAATCATTGTTAATTTTTTGTTTCAGGTAAGTTCATTTTATGGTATTCTACCTTTATACTGGTAAGTAGGTAATATGAAATTATTTTTAATTACGGTGCTAATATTTATCTGATTTCGGTAGAAAATTTTGCTAACTTTTGAGATTCGATTCGGAATTCTTGCATTTCATTTTGTAATTTGTAAAGCTTAAGTTGTCTCTTCACTTTCTGCACCCTTCGTTTTGGGCTATTGCCACTTTGAAGAAGGGCCCTAGAGAGGTCGCGATTCTCGACTCATTAATTTTTTCGAAAACACCTTTAATATCAATTCAGGGGTAAATCGAGCCACTATTCCTGAGGTCTCCGCTAATTTAAGAAAACATCAGTTACTACAGTCCTGTTGTCTTCAAAATTGTATTCCAGATAGTACACTCGCTTCCCCAAGCTCCGACAGAAAACTTCATAGAAATCAAAGATAAGAAAATAATTAATTACTTAATTTTTTAAATTAACATCTAAACAGATTTATTTCTTGAAATAAACAATTTAAAACTGATTTATCTTTTTATTTGACTGTCTGTACTTGGCGCCCAATGATAATTGTTGGGGGGGAATTAATAAAAAAAAACTCAGAAGGAATCCACGATCCTGAAAGCTAGCTAAGGGTAATTTAAGGGCTACAATTTATTTTGATTTTCTGTCTAGACATGACAAATAATATTTAACAATGGTTCCGGCATATTATACAATACACAAAAATGTAATTTTGTTTTTCTATAATAATACATTAAAGTAAAGCCTCGTGTACACCCTACAATTACTATTTAAATATTAGTTGACTAGTTAGTAATAATAATTAATTTCAAATGTTATAAAACACATTCATTTGATATAATTTTGACCTTATTTA
This sequence comes from Altica lythri, assembly GCA_964028335.1. Lineage (NCBI taxonomy): Eukaryota > Metazoa > Arthropoda > Insecta > Coleoptera > Chrysomelidae > Altica > Altica lythri. Next base: position 29,296,374 of record OZ034807.1, read on the forward strand.
TGCTAGCAATGTATTTATTAAACAATTTATTTTATCATTATATGTATGGATGAATAATTCGCCGACAACACAAAACTATCTAGATAGACAGGCTTTGCTATAGGTACTATAAAATTAAATTTATTTTCGCACAACATATTTTGTGGCTGAAGGATTTTTATGGTTCGAATAAAATCTACATTTAGATATATTGTTTTAAGCTAATTTGTCATAGTTTGTATTAGTCTAGGGTTATATTTCTAGCTTTCAAGTTTCTCCCGTAATCCTAGAAGGAATAACAAACTAATCGGATCATGAGAAACTATTTTACAATTATTGACAACTTAAAATTTTATTTAATGAGGGCGTGACACGAATGAGGGAGAAGGTGTATATAAATATGATTTGATGTAATGCAGAACATATATATCGCTAAAAGGCTAATAGACCTTTCATACCTAGAAACCCGATTCGAGTCGACGTAAGCGCTACAGCAAACAGCAGAGATCCTAAAGGCCGTCACCAAAGAAGACTTTCAGCACACCAGTCTCGTTTTTTAATAGCCAGACCTCGTAGTATACCATTTTTTTCCTTAAAAAATCTAAAATTATTTTAATGGACATTGTAGCTATGAATTTATGCGTCCTAAAGTAATTATAAAATACATTGGACTTTATATTGTTATATATTTGTTTATTTATTCAGACGCTATTAAATAATACGTTTTATGCATTTATAAAACAACTGCACATTTTCCTTTAATTATCGTAATATCTAGAATATTTGCATAAAAATTTATTCAATTGGTTAAGTACTTTCAGCGAATGAAGATATTGTAAGCGTTAAGAGAAGCGCTAAAAATAAATTGGTAATAAAATTCCTTTTTTCTAAATTAAAATTTTATTAACCTATTAGAAAAAGTAGTTTTATATTTTATAAATTTTGTATCAAAATACAGTTTTTCTTTTATGGAATATTATCCATTTATCAATAAAGATATTATCAAGTATTAAACAGTATTAAACCTACACTTGTCGAAGAAACAATAAATAATTGTTACTGCTCACACATTCGAACAACTAAAATTAAATCTAAAGCTATTTAGGTTTATGTTCCATTTAGACCGATTAGTTTCTCTAATATGTATGCTATAAACTTCCACTGAAGATAGAGATGTCTTTAAGCCAATTCTTTATTTGATACTAACAAAAAAAGGTGTTAAAGATAAATACATAAGATTTTTATGTCATCAATATTAGCATGTTTGTATTTTATGTTACCAATCAAATCAATGCAAACTGCTTGGTACAGATTTATACAAACTATTAATGATGAGTAAAAATATCACGTAATTAACTGAAAAGCCCGTTAAATCATACAGCGCAATGATAAACACGCAAATATTGACCTTGACTGAAATAGTACGGTTTTTTCATTTCATTTAGTTTTAATTACTCTGTTAATATAATGTCTTGAGATTATAAAACCATTAAAGTTAGGACAGATGCAAATATAAATTTTAAATTTATTAAAAAAGAATCTGTTTTCAGTGTGGTCAGAACAAGATAGACAGCCATAAAGCAAGTTTATTTCTACAATAAAAAGATGTTTAAAAATTGAAGAAAAAACAATTTTGATTGCTAACAGAAGTAAACATGATAATTTTTATACCTTATCTATGAAAACTATCCCACCCAACAAAAACAAAGTCAATGCTAGTTTAATATAGGAAGATAACATTTTACAACTTTATCACGAAAGACTAGGTCATCAGAATAAAAGAAAAATAAAGGAAATTCAGAAAAAAGATTTTAGAATAAATATACCTTTAGATAGCAAATTATGTAGAGGCTGCATATATGGAAAATCACATGTCTTGAATTTTGGTACAAGATAAACAGCTTTAAATCCAGGAGATCTGATAGATTCTGGTGTATGTGGACCTTTCAAAAATTCAGCAAATTTTGGCGCGTTTTCTTTATGAAAGAAAAGTCAGAAGTTGCAAGACTGCTCAAAACATTTATAGTAGTACCTAAAAGTTGCAAATCATGTCACTAAAGTGTTCTTGTCAGACAACAGAGGAGAATTCGATAATCAACGAGTTACAGAAATTTTAAAGAGCCATGGTATTAATCATATGTTGATAATGCCTTATACGCCACAACAGAACTATAGTTGAGACAGCAAGAGCACAAATGCATGTCAGAACAAGTTTGTCACAAAGCTTATGGGCAGAAATGATAAACACTGCGGTGTACATACTAAATAGATCAGGATTTTCAGGTCTCCTTTTGAAGTATGTTATGGAAAAACAATTTTTAAAACATAGGTACATATTTTCGTGATTGGAAGCATTTGTTTCTGTCACATATCCAAGGAAAACAGACCTAAGCCTAAAAAGAAAGCTGTAAAAGAAGTTTTGGTTAAAGAGTCTTTGAAGTCACCTCTTACCTGGGAACAGCTGGCGGTCTATAAATGAGTTATTTTACATTTCATTAAGAAAAGAACAACACTTAAAATAACATAAAATACCTCTAGGGCCTGTAAACTTCAAAATTTAAGTTTCTGGTATTTATTTATTTTTATTTATAAAAAGTTAATTACATATATTTTTAAATTGAAACAATAGATTCTAATATTATTAATGCATACAACCACATGCCGGATCTCTGGTCTAGGGTTGAAAAAGATTCTCATTTATAGCTTATTTATAGACCGTCTGCTGTTCCCAGGTAAAGACTCTTTAAACGAAGTTTTCGTAACATGTGACAATAACGATGGATACGGGGGTATGGGGGTATGGTGACCAGACACAAAGAAGCTGTAGTCGAGGAAATGAAGCAATTTTTGCAGTAACGGGGATTTTTTTATTTGTTTTTAATCGACTCTACAAACTTTGTGACCTAGTGGGATCTATGCATGTTTATCGAATGTACCATTTACAAAGAAATAAAAAAAAATTATTAGTCTGTAAGTTTTGATGATAATGAGTTCAATTTTATTATTTGGGGGTTTTTGGGGTCGCTGATACGAATATGACGTCGGTTGCCACCTTCTAGTGCACAGGATCCACCTCGTCTCTTGGAGTTCTATAGTAGAATGCATCAAAATTAGGCAAACAATGATACGATGGCGATGGTCTCCGAGGTACCTGGTGCCCAATGTGGACCTCGTCTCCTGGAGCTCTATAGAATTTGCTACAAAATTAGACGAAACTTCGTACGCGCTGGTCTTAGGAATCACAGAACTAATATGACATCGGCTATACCCTATAGAGTACCTGGATCTCATTATTAAATATCCAGTATTACTAACTTTTACTGATGCAACTTTTTTTTAATATGGCGCTCTTAATGTAGTTGGTATTGTTACAATTCATAGTAGTTCTTCGCCTAATTTCATAGTTTAGAAAGTTTAAGTACATTACAAGAGGAAATGAGTATTTCTTACATGATTTAGCTTACGAAAACGAAATATATCGATTTTAATAACTAAATGTGTAAGATTAATTTAAAAATTCAATTTAAAAAATGTGTTAATTTGAATCGCCGAAAACGCTGTCGGCCATGTTGTGACGTCATACAAATTGTAAACAAAACGAGTAATTTGACGTGGTGTTATTAAAAGTATAAATATTTCGATAAAAATTCCTTATCACGTTCTTAATTTATTTGCTTTATTGAAAAACAATAATAAATTCATTATGGACGTTGGTTTCACAAAAGCAGACAGCACAAATTTGCCAAAAATTGATACATTAATGGTTCGTAATTTCTTTGCCTTGAATCCAGATTTCTGCTCTGCCGAGCTAAGAAATTTCAAGACTTCTATGTAAGTACAGTGCAGTTATTAAATAGTAGACATAAAAAGGAAGTATTAGTGTATTTATTCTTTTCAGAAGGGATTCAAAAGTACCTACTCATTTATGTCATAAGTATCGTAACCTCTGAATAATGTAACTAACATCTATTTGTATTCCTTGATGTGTTTTTGCATTCTCGGACGTTGCAATAACGATAATTACTGTATTTTTTATGGAAATTAGTTGAAATCATGTTTTTAAAGTAAAGTAAACTGGAAAATTGTCCGTGTTTATAATATGTCAAATGATTGTTTACAATACGGATGACGTCATAAAATGGCGGACAGCGTTTTCGCACCTACATGAAGAGATGGATTTTAAATTACAGTTTTGTGGTTTCATAGGTGTTGAAAAAATATAGTAATATTTTTTTTACCTTAGTAGCACAAATATTAACTATTTAGGACCTAGTTTAAAAAAGAGTCAACTAGCCTATTATCTTCTGAATATCACACTGAACAATATGAAAACAAAGAGACTTAAAAATGTTTGTTTTATATTTTTTATGAACAACAAAACATTAAGAAATAATTTTTGATATAATTGGAGTTTTCAAATTCATTTAAAATAAAATTAAGTATTCCAAGATACGGTGATTATTCTCCTCCCTATGATATTCGTATTTAGTTACACTAATACCCCAAGTAACATTTTTTTACTAATTTTGTTGTGAATTCTTACATCGTGATGTTCGTTTTCAGAGACCCTTAAAAACCGTAGTATCAGCGTAAGTTTGTAGGTAGAGTGTATTAAGAATCAAATACAAATCATAGAAATTCATCTTAGGCCAAAATTAGTTCTATATTTCTTCGACTACTTATTAGATCTAGAGATGTAATTTTCGACGAAGTAAAGAAGTCACTGAAAAAGTAGACAGAATTGAAGATTAAGAATGTCAAGATAAAGAGAATGAAGAATGTTTAGAGATAGAAAAAGATGACGATGAAGATGCAGATAGTATTGCGTCAAAATTCTAAGGTTGTGCTAATGAAAATGAACCCTAAAGAGATTTAAGAGACAATAATAGTATACAAAGATCAGCAAGATTTCAAGATTATATTATGACAGTAGCTGCACAGAAGTTATTCGAAGTAGAGATAAAGATCAATGTAAAATAGCTATGTAGCAAGAAAGTAAAGCTTATAGAATCAATGGAACATCGATCCTAGATGGCTTACCCGCTCAAAGAAAAGCGAGTTTAAAAAATAAAAACAAACCCAGATGATTTCTATAAATTTACTCATTTAAGTATGAATTTAAAAATATAATTTTCTAAATACAGCCAATTTGGTATCAATCACTCTAAAAAGTAAAGAGTCGGTTATAATATTCTTAGCAGGATCCATTATTGTATCAAATCCTTCTAATTGATAGGTAACATCAACGTTGCAATTACTAGGTTTCAATTTTGAAATTTCGAATGTAAAGTATATACTAGCTGTAGCTTGTGCTATTGGATAGCATTTGGTGGGTATTGCAAATATGGCTTCATATTTATAAAAATGGCTTACATCGTTGGTTTCTTTGGATAACAGTAGTACACTATATACCCAGCTTTCTTCTGATTCAGCAGTTGTATTAATGTATTCCATAATTCTCTCGGCGCCGATTTGAACAGTGAATTCTTCAATGGTAGGCCAAAATGTAATGTATTTTTGTACGTTGGTTGGTTTGTGCTCTGTATAAATATCCTTTTCGAATTTTTTTCTGATTATTTTAATAGCAGTTTTGACTATATCGTCTACAAATATTTGGCAGAAGTCTCTGTAATTTAAATACTGTTTACAGTTCTTTGGAACTCGATTTCCTCTTTTCTTCACAGTTTTTAATTCATAACAATCTGAGAATTGAGAACAAGAATCATCATTCATCATTTCTGTTGACGATACATCTGGCTGACTTGGTGTTGGAAAATTCTCTATATAACTTGTAGATGAGACAATCGTTTGTTTCGTTATGTTAACATTAGTTTCTTCTGGTGTAATACTGATTCTATCGAACCCTCTTACGATTATTTTGTTACTTACTGTTGGAAGACACTTTCGGTCCATGTTATCTTGGTTTTATTATAAAATATTTTTATTTGACTTTTGTGTCAATTTGCTGCTGAAGTGAAGAGCTCAGCAAAATTAATATTTATTTATAAATCCATATACCACTGTGGTTCTAGCTTGTTTAATTATACCTTGGTATCAATTGGTTGCTTTAGTAATACGAGATTTCTGTTTCAAAACGATTTATTTACATATCACATAAAATTTGACATCACTGATGCATCTCACGAAAGTTGACATGTGAATTTATGTATTGTTGATAAAATTTATTTAAGTATATAGGTAATTGATCCTTAATTAAATAGAATATCAAAATAAAACCGACTTGCTTATTTCAAAAATTCACTGTAAGTACTTACACGACTGGTTGTATCGCAATGAAGCTCTGGATTCATGCCAACAAGAGATTGTGGTTAGATTTGCTGTTATATGTAAAACTAAAAATACAACCCTCGAAGTTCTACCACAGAACTTTTGATTCGTCTTTATTGAAAGTTTTTTTTTCAGATATGTGTTGGTATCTGGTATCTCTTTAAAAGCTGTATTTTTCTATTATAATTATTCGTGTTTTAAAGATCCTTTACTCAGTAATAAAACTATGAGGTTCTAACCCAAACCTCAAATTAATCCCTAATTTTTCGAGTCCCCAAAAATTTACTCTAAATAATCGTTATACGATTCGGCCACAGATTTTTTTGATTCATCTTCGGTTTTTCCAGAATATATCCAAACAATCCTGATCTAAACTGTTTAAATGGCCGATAATGAGTAGGCTAATTGAATAGAACTTGTATGAGAATGATTTCGCGAACACAGCTATTGTATTTCACCCTTCTGTACTATAGCAACTAAAATTTTTTTTGACGAATGTCATTTTTAAAATACAATGGGTAAGATGGTTGTAGAAACAGTTTCCAATAAAATCCTTCTAAAAGGTTTTGAGATTACTATAACTCCTGAATGTCGTAAAAAAGAGAAACTCACTAAAGCTTTGGACGTAGTACCTTTTACAGCACCTGCAAATATTGTCACGGAGTGTTTTTTTTCTACACCAAGATTATCGACGGAAGGTTTGTCTGACGAACATTTTTTCTTCAATCACCTACGAGGATCAGAAATTAAGCATTTTTCTGCTTTAAAAAAGCCTACTAAGATTTCAAAACGATGTCAGTTATATCTGGATCACCAAAATTTTTGTTATTTATTTGTGGATGACATCATTAACACTGCTGTTAAAATAGTCCAGAAAGAGTTTAAAAAGAATGTGTTCCTTGAGTATCAAACCTGTAAAATACAAGAATACATATCTTTTTGGCCATCTATTGATGATTTTTCCATTCAAATTGGTGCTGAAAAAATTATGGAATATATTAACCTGACGGCAAAATCAAATGAAAATTGGCTGTATAGCATACACTTACTTTCAAAGAAGGAGTCAGAAATAAGCAATTTTTACATGTATGAAGTAATTTTTGCAATTCCAACTAAATGTTATCCCATTCCTCAAGCAACAGCTAGTGTATACTTTAACTATGAACTATCAAAAATTAAAGATCGTTGCTGTCCTGTTGACGTTACTTATCAACTGGAAGGATTCGATACAGTTTTTTTTTTCCTGAAAAAAATTACATATCTGATGAGTTATTATTTAGAGTAATTGATTCAAAATTGACTGTTTTTAAAAAAGTTTGTTTCTAAAATGATTTGAAACTAGTCTACTACACATGCCGGTAATGGTTAAAGATTTTGTATTAACGTTATTTACGTTAACCATTTTTTAGTACTATTGTTAGATTTATAAACGTTTGCAACAATGTCTATGAAAATTAAAGAATTTTCAATACCTCTCTTAAATTTAAATATAATTAATAACGAAAATGTCATGTTTAGTGCTTTCAATAAAGGATCAATCCCATCCAGAGTTACAGAATAATCTTTCTTTACACCAAAGTTCCTCAAACTAAGTGGTACGACCCCAGTGGGTGCGTGTGAAGTTGGTAAGGTAAGGTAAAATAAAAAACAAAACTATTAAAACCGATTTATTTTTATTGTCAAATATTAAACTACAAATTTATTTTAAGCCTAACAAATTTTAAATATTCTTAGAATGCAAGGACTAATGGCTGACATGTCCTTGCTTTATGATACACAATCTCTGTTGGGTTCCACATTGGAAATGGCGACTCTGAATTCTTTTTCTAATAAAGTTATTTCGATATTTGAATTTTAAAGAAGCAACAGCAGAAAATCCTGTTTCACAAAGATGGGACGTGGGGAAAATTAACAAAATCCGTATCGCTTTGGCTTTTATTATTAAGAAGTCATCCATAAATTTGTTACAGATTTGGAACTAAAATCCATTTCCAGTGAAGTGCTGGACGAAACGTCTATTGTTGTTCTTTTTCCCATTAGGTTCACTGTGAAATGGATTAAAAACCCAATCCCAATAAGACAAATTGATATCTTCTTCTGCACAAAATATAATTTGGAATTCAATCCAGAATTTTGTTAAAGATTTGGCACTGAAATCCATTTTTAGTAAAGTACTGGAAGACACGTCTATTAGTTGTTCTTCTTTTTCCAGTGATAAGCCATTTGGTTTACAGTCAAATTAATTAAAAACCTAATTCCAATTAGACATGTTGATTTCTCCTTCTGAAAAATGTATCATCGGAAATTCTTACTCAGGTTTTCTAAATGGCCTTCTGTGGTTTTTAACATTACAACCCTGGATACTTCTAGACAATGTGGGAAACATATCAAAGCAGTTTTCTTTTAACTTGCTTTTCCATAAATGCATTTTTTTACAAAAAGATTCAATCTTTTAACTTAACTCAAATACATTCAAGTTTTTCAAAGATATTAACCAAATAAGAAAGCTTTATTAAAAAAACTTCGCAGAATTCTGTCAAACGCTTATGACCATCTTCCTTTAAAAATACCACTTCTCAGTTCGTAGATACGCTTGACAACCCTACCACGTGATAAACATGTGGATGAAGAATAAAACAACAAAGATTTATGTTCAGTTCCCACATCTATACAAAGCGCATAAAAATCATTGATTTTATTGGCCTAGTTTCTTATGTAATTAATTACTTTAATAACTACTTCCAAAACAATATTTATACCAGAATTTAGAGACTATCTTGATGGTAATTCAGAAAACAATTTTTTATGTTTTTGCAAAAAGAAGGAACTTTTAACCCAACCGTCAGAACTTCCTCAATGTAGATTGCTAATTCTCTTTCCTTTGTTAGAAGGAACATCTACACTGCGTGTCGCTAGTTGTGATTAGCCCACTCTTTCTTCACCGTGGCATGTGTGTCGTACCAAGTTCCATCTAGCTAATAATTTGGTCTACCGCATTCTCTCTATTTTTTGATGGTTTGTAAATATACGTTTCTTCATACAACGAGTCTCTTGTTCTCCATGATGGACTGACATTTATCGAAGTCTAAAATTTAAATCCGTTGTTCTTTAAAAATCGCCGCAAAGTTGTCCTCGCACAATATATCACTTCTTTCCTTTTCAATTCGATTTGAATGCTATGAAAGTAGGATAATTTTTTTGGGCCCAGTTAAATGATGCGTTTTTATAAGAACCGCACTGCGTTTTTTCCTGGAAGCACCATTTTCTATTAATTTATATGCGGTGGTTCGCGATACTTTTGTAGGGATTAGAGTCTGGTTTACAACATCTATGCTAAACATTTTTTTTCCTTCATACTCGTTTAAAATTATTTGCTGAGAATGTTCACCATAAAAACCACAAACTTTTCTTTCGCCTCTTTCGACACTCTATTATCAACTTCCACTATTAGATCATTATTACTCGCATCTTAAAAATTATAACACAAACTTTTTATGACCTTTTACACTTATTTTTGTATAAGTACTAATGCTGCTTTAGAATTTAATGTATTTCAAATTTCGACATTTGTCTAAAACATTACAGCCATTTCCTCATATATGTATTTAATAAAAATTCTGATAACTATATTAACATTGTACGAATGATCCCATAACCAAAACTTAAATTTTTAGTAAAGTTTTTTAATATGCATTTTCGTTCAAACCGAGTTCAACTTTTAGTAGGTACTCCATAAAGTTTCTATTGAAATATACCTACTAGCAAACAAGACTTATATAACTTGCCTACTGAGATAAGCAGCTATCATATTACATATATTCTGGCGTTCCATACTTCGATAAATTCAGGTGTAAGAAAACTTCCTTGAACAAAGTCCTACCATATCGCTTATATTGATTGAAACGTCTTCGATGTATCCGTATGTCTTGGTTTTTGCACTTAAAATCATTTTGACGTCAATAAGCAACTGAAAATAACTTTCTGCGTGATCGGTTTTCTTCATGTGAGGAAAATTATAGCGGCGTGTATCGTTTAACACGGTTGCGGGTAATTTAGGATTTCTTAATTCTTGCATTTATTACTTTTGTAAGTGCTATTAAAAATTCCCTTTGTTTAGATCAATAATTATTCAATGTTTCTTTGTTCTATATATGTTAAAAAAAATAATTAGATCTCTTCTGAATTAATATTACCTATAATCTCAATATTTTGATGTAAAATTTGATTTCACATGTATAAGAACATCAAAAAACAATTACGGACGTGTTATTCCTGAAAAAATTAATCGTTTGCTCAGGATTTGTCTAAAGGCACTTAGGTCATATTTGTTTCATTGTGCAAGGTGCAGTGAGTAAAAAGAAACTTCTATTCTAAAGTTATCATCAAAACTATCGGCTTATTATACATATTACAGGTTCTGCTTAACTTACCACCATTGCATATCTATATACAGTGATATGGCAACTACTCAAAGGCTGCTACAAGGCCAGGCTCCCATTTCTTTATTGAGGGGAAAAGAACAAGCAGAGTTATATGATAGTGTTAAGGCAGATCAAATAATAAGTATGTCTCAGGACAGATAATCCCTAGGTATAACTTTGCAATAAACTTTCAAGTAGACTTACTGGAAAGGGATTCATGGAACAGCCCCCCAATTCAAGAAGGGTCAATCTATTAAAGACTGCATAAGGTACAGGGTCGGGTATATATAGTAGAAAAACCAGAATAAAAGTCCAATTAAGTCTAGGTGCGGATGCTACAGTGTTTCAGGCTGAAGTAATGGCCACACAACACTGTGCAACGTAGATCTTAAGTAAGGGTATAACTGTTAAAAGCGTGGTCATATACTCGGACAACCAACCAGCTACAAAGGCGATAGTCTTGGATCGAGCGAAAGCCAATATCCCAATGATTTGCCCGGAACCATTCGGTGGGGTTGCTGATACGTTCAGAAAGGCAGCATTGAGAAATTATTTTCAATCTCTTGACATGACATTTTCGGTTTAGAAAACAACTGAGTCAGCTAAACTTGGCAGATGCAGACATCTGTCGATACTGCAAAGATGAGAAGGAATCCGCATCTCTTGTCCTATGCCAGTATGAAGGCATTGCAAGAATGCGGTATCTAGTATTGGTAGAGTAGAATTCGGCTTGTCCAAGTTATGTGGAGAAGCCACTGTCAGGACTATTAAGTTTTATTTAGAGGGCTGGGCTAGAAAAGGTACTCTAAGTCTTAGAGATATTAAGCGTTCACAATAGATCTGTACAGACGATGTGATACAGGCTAACAGCCAACCCAAGGAATATCTATCTATCTATCGACTTATTATAGGGCAATTTTTGTATGTCAGTTAGAGTACTCGATCAACCAACATAATATGGTTACAATTATGGTCTGAGCCAGTTATACCCTAAAGAGGTGTTGTAGTTACGATGCCTAGAAGATTATGTCTATCAAGTATTATTTTTTTGTTATGTCCCTGTTAGGATATAGTAATAGCTCTCTGGCAAGTCTGCAGTCAGTTGTTTTATCCCAAAATTAAAAAAAATGCCGTAAAGCGGTCATTGCTAGTTTCTAGTAATATTTTTAATGACTGGGTAGTCTATAAAAGGCTAGTAATGCTTGTTGGTTATTTCATTAAGAAAACTGACACGAAATAGCATTTTTGTCAATTTTTATATTAAATTTTGGAATTGGTGTCTCTTGCTATTTGTCTCCAGCTGTTAAAATAACCGCGTTTGTATGTTAAACAGTAAATCCAAGAAATCGTTTTAAAACGAAATGAAACTTAATAAAATATATGTTAGGAACTATAATTTTCTAACAGGAATGAACGTTTACTACCTGCGGGAGGGTTGCTGTAGCTCACGAGATTTCACAGTAGCACGAATTCCTCGATATAGACCCTATCAATATTTAATGACAGTCTAGAATTAGATTACCCAGTTTTGGAGAAGAGTGAGAAAACTGGAGATGAGATTCGATTTCTCGTCTGTATGCGAAAAGTGAAAATGAAACCAAATCGAAAAAGATGTCTCTTTTGTAACAAATATATATATATATATTATTTACAACTAATCTTTCCAGCAAAATTTGTTACGTCGTATTAATGTAAAAAAAATATTTTGTATGTATCAAGAATCAGAATTTTATCATTTTTCCGACAAGTTTTGTTATTATAGAATTCGTAAAATCGCTGCTGACACAGAACACAGCAATATTAACACTAATGTTGACAAACGAGGCATTATTATCATCATTCATGTAAAATTAAAAATAATTACGAGATAAAATGGTAAATCGTGATGACATAACGAATTGCAACTTGATCGATTTCGATACAAAACCACTGAACGGAAAAATAGATCGTAAAATTAAATAACAGTTCACGACAATGAAACTCATCAAATATTTGAGATAATTTTATTTATTGGATTTTAAAAAGGTATCTTTGCTTTTTTAATTAATATTTGATTAATACTTTCAAAAATCCGTGTTTTAAAAGTGTTTTTTAGTTTTTTTTAACTAAATTATTTTTTTTTCGGCGTGGACGGTAGCAGTGAATCCCACGGTCAAGGTCAGCGAAAACCCGCGCCTTAACTTGCTCGGCCAACGAAAGCACTGAAAGTGATGATATATACTAACAGTAGTAAGCCACAAGCTCTTAGTCCAACGGAGAGATACATACCCACAAACAAACATACAAGTGAAGCTAATAAAAGCGTGTTAAAAAGACACATAAAAATAAAAGCATTAAAACAAGAATTGTTAAGCTAGAGCACTAACAATATGAATATTCTCTACAGCCTTCTTGGGTCACCTGTCACTATCAATCTTTTTATACCATTTATTTCAGTGTTTTTCAATCTGTGGGTCACGACTCACGACCCCTAGGGGGGTCGCGAAGCCTTATTCGCCGGCTTAAACAAAAAGCTAGGTTCTTACAATAAGTACATTAAAAACAAAATTTGAGTGAGAAGAATGGGCTTATTTATTTTTCAAAAGTTTATTAAGTCGTAGTGCTATTTTTGAAACATTAATAATCAAATCGTTTTCTACTTGCAGTCTATTACCATTTTTGGTTTTAATGTCTACCATTGAAGAAAATGTCAGTTCGCACAAGTATGAAGTGCCGAATGGCACTAATAATTTTAGAACTTCCCTTGCCAGCTCTGGAAATTCGTGTTTTCTTTTCATCCAAAATAGGTCAATACTTTGCGAATAAAATCCATTTTAAGCATGCCATCAGCAACTAAATCTAGAAGATATTTACGTTGACATCAGCCTACTTACTTATCCAAAAAGGGTTTAAAATCAATCTACGCCCATTGTCAGCTTCAGAGTGCAAGTCTGAAAGTATGTCAAAAGTTTCTCTTGTAAATTATGCAAGCTCTGTATCATGCAAGAAATGTGAGCTTTTACTATAAGACTTTGTTCTGATGCGTTATCTTCAACAATCTTCTGAACACATGGAAAAGACTCAAATATATATAAACGAAGTTTTGGTGAAATGCTGTGACTTTATCTTTAGCTGTTAAAATATTTTCTTCTCGAAATGCTAATTTAAAGAGCCAAATAGGGTCACAAAAGCGATTAGCATATTCAGATTTGGCATCTTGTAAGAACATTAACAGTTCAGCTCTCAGTTCTAGAACTCTTGTTAATACCTTTCCTTTGGATAGCCACCTGACCTCTTTGTGATAAAGAAGATTTTGATGAAGCGAGTCCATATCTTTACAAACGATTCTGAATAGCCGGGTTCGCAAGGCTTTGTCTTTTATAGAATTCACAATTTTTATTACCTCCTTGAGCACGTTATTTAAATCAGAAGGTACTATCTTAGCAGCTAGAGCCTGTCGATGAAGAAAACAGTGTGTCCAGGATATGTTTGGCATTATCGATTTTAATTTCGCAACGAGTCGTAATAATAGATAAATGTACCAAAATAAAAAGAAATAATTAACGTAGTGTTTTAATTAAATTTTATTATCTTTATCTTTCTATACTTTACACAAGGGGGGCGCCACAATTTTTCAACTTGTAAAGGGGTCGCGAAATCAAAAAGATTGAAAAACACTGCTTTATTTAATTAAAGGTTGCAAAATATTACATAGTAAATACTCAAAAAACCAATCCTGGATTTTGTGCATTTTTCTAGGAGCTTATTTATTATCCAGAGGGCGACCTGTGGGGCATACTTCGCCGCTGCTTTTACGGTTTCGGGTAAGATACAGTCAGGGACAGGTGCATTCTTAGAGCCTCTGCCAGCTCTGCGCTTGTGAAAGCAGGGGGCTTACCATACCTTACCTTGCCCTTTTTGGACCCATCCCTAGTCATAAAAGATAGCTCTCTTGCCACTTTAAGCTTCTCGGCTAATGGCACTTATACAGAAACGCAGTAGAGATTTAACAGGTATAGGAGTGTAAATCAAAGTCGACCGAAACGTCAGCAAATTTTGAATAAGAAGACTTATTTACCGTCCTATACCCGTTAAACCTCTACTGGTCACTTACAACTTACAACAGAACGTTAACTCTAGGCTTATAATATTAAGCGCGGTGTCTGCATATATTGCCATCATAGGTTCTTGAAAACGGTTCTAACGATTTCGTTGAAATTTGAAATATAGGTGCACACGGATGCACAAAATCGATCTAGCTGGGTACCATATCTGGAAAAATTTGCTTTTTCCATTTTTTCAACCAAAATCATTTTCCCACATAAGATGGTTGTTAGGGTACGATAATTTCTTTAAGCCCACTCTTTTCTAGCTTATCATTTCCCACTCGATAATCAGCATAAGATGTACTAAAAATCATGTAAATCAGTATTGTTTATACAATATTATTATTAAGTTAAATATATTGTTTGAGCCACCCATACTATAAATTTCGTTAAAATTTTGAGTGATTAATCCGTTTCAAATGCGAAAAGACTATAGTGTAGATAACAAAAAGTCAAGCATACATAAAAACTTTGAACTCACACACAATCAGTTCAAATATGGTCAGGAAATGCCTAGGACAAAATAACACTGTTACACTCTTATGGAAAGGAAACTAAGGAAAGAAGTTGATAGAGAAAAATTCAAGTACTAGAACGATAGTCAGATACGAAATAGAAGGAACAAATCTACCTTGAAGCCCAACGATATCCTAAACTTTCTAGTGCTAGGACTAGAAGAGCAGCTATAAGTCTGAGGAAACATCAGCAAGAAAAGGCAATCTTCTCTATTCCATTTTATTCTAATTACTTTTGAAGGAGGGTTTTTCATACTAAAGATAGGTCTTCTTCCCTGTACACTTTATAATATTCTATACCAGCAGGTACTGTAATGTTTATTTTATTACCATTAGATATCTTTTAATTTCAATAAAAATAATCTTTTACAGTTATTTAACCAAATTTGATGATGTCAGAGGTAATCTAGTTTCCTAGCGTATAATAATAACCATATAGATGGTAAAAATTTGAAATTATTGACAGATAAAGGTTAATCCTATTAACCTACAACTCAATAATAACTACATTTCAATATTTAATGAAACGGATGTACATCATAGGGATTTGGTTAGCATTACATGAATCCACCACATTAATCCATATCTGTGTAGGTTAACAAGCTAGTCTAATTGCTCTTGTTATAATATTATGAAGCGTAAGCGAGCGGTGTTTCCATCAGAATTATAGTTAATTTTTAATACGTTTAACTGAGAGAGTCTGGGGTGTTTCATTAACCAAGTACATTTAGATGTTAACACGCGAAATTTTTACTAAGCTATATTTGTTTATATGTTAACCATGTAATGCGGTTTATCTGTTTTTAATAAACATTGTTAGTATATATTGTACCAACATTTTCTCAGCTTTTTAAGGTGTTAATAAAGGTGATAAAAAATGGCTAGATTGATTTATGTAATTGTGAATACAAAAGAAGAGAGACGAAAGGTTAGAAGGTCACCAATTGCGGACGGTACTCGTAGATTCAAAATGTTACGGTGGTCAGCAACGAGCGGATAAACTAAATTAAACAAACTAAAAAAGAAAAAGAAGATACCTAGATAGATTTTATATAGTGCGCCACTACATTAGTTTTATAAAAACAAGAAAAAATGATGATGGAATCCCAGACAGAACAATCTTATGAACAAATAAAGTTCTCTTCTATTTGCCATATTAAGCCAGCCTAGTTGCTTTAGATCAGCAGAAACAACTTTCTTAGACAACATACAAAACAGCAAAATGCGTTTTGAACTTTTTGAATTCTTTCTCTTTTGCATAAATTAAGAAATGGACCGTAAACAAAAGAGCAATAATTAAAATAAGATAAAACTAACGACTCACACAACTCAGACCTTAGCCACATTGTAAGAATATTCTTGTTTCCATAAAGCACTTTAGGTTTTTTTTTCTCTTTCTGTGGCCACTTGCTACACGCATTCAGCCAAGTTCCTCTAATATATGTTCGTATTTAAATTTTTAACAAACACAATTTCCATCACCAAACATCCATGGGCTGCGGCGGGATTCGAACCCGCGGCCATGGTGTGGAAAGCAAACACTCTGTTCACAAAAGCAAATTGAGTTACGAAGGTTAAATCATGTATTTTGTAACCAGATCATAGCAAATATTTGAGTTAGTAACACTTAAGTGAAAACATTAACAAATTAATTTAATATTTTATTTTTATAACTCACAATTACATTCAAAATTCAACTTCTTGACTATTAGTTTACCAATAAATTTATTCAAAATAACTGAATTATTAACTTTTATGTACATACAAAAATAATTTAGAAATATTGTTTTTGTATTTGAACTGGCGAATATTGAGATAATGTATTTGGTATTTAATTACTAATCCAAATACAATATTTCTAAATTATTTTCCTGTTATTGAATTGCAACATTTCTAAAATTTTCAAAAATTCTGTTAGGTTTTTTGACGTACTCATTAAAATCAAGGGATAATAGATGAAGTGGCTTCCTCTAATGTGGTAATTACCTAGAAAATAAATATTTCGATTTAAATTATACAAAACACAAAATTTGAGATATCGTAAAATAATAGAGCATCTTTTTTTAATACAAAATTGTATTTTGTTAAATTCTTTATTATAACTATAACACATACATTTTTTACATTAACCCTATATGTTGTTCATGTACTTTACCTTTTAGTGTCAGAATTTAAAAATTTTAAAAATTTTACAATTTTTATTCTGTTATAAATTGTTATTCATTGGAATTGGTTAGACGACTAAAATCCATTTTTTCTTCTCCACCTCGAAGCGGTGAATTTAAACATTGTAATTTCCATACCGATCCAGGTTCAGATGTCTTCAACATCTCCGGAAAAGTTCTAAAAATGATAAAAAAAAAGTATTACAAATAAATTATTTTTTTTCTTAAAATTTCTTCAATATTTTAATTTCTGATTTTTTGAAAGGATAGATTTTTGCCAGTAAATCCATTGTCTTGGAGTGTGCTGATAAATTTTTACAGGTTGTCAGGAAACATTTTTCCACCAGTCATCAGATTTTGTTGGTTATATGTTTGCTCCAATACAAGTTAACTATAGTTAATTGTCCTCCAAGTAGTTTATCTTTATAAAGAATTTCATGAAAAAATTGAAGGCTTTAAGAGTACTAATCAACTCTATGAGTATTATTTATTCGAAGTTTTTTATTGTAATAAGGTTTAAACGACGACTGGTTATCGCTTCCATTATTTTATATTACCTGGTTGTGATCTTTACAGGTTTGGGTTTTATATTCTCATAAATTCACAAATTTTATTATTCTCAGCGTATTATCGCCGACCGGAGCATTCGAAAAATTTCTGCTAGTTACTGTTGATATTTATTCTTCTTCACATGTTATTGTTGTTTTATTTATTAGATATTTTTGTTTTATAATTACTGTTATTTTATATTATTCATTTTTTTTTATTAATATGTGGCAACCGTGGTTTACACCAGAAACTGAAAATCAGGACAATAATTTTTTGCATGCGAGTGATAATGATCTAATAGTGAAAGTTGATGACTGAGACGAAAGAGGTGATAGAAAAGTTATCGGTTTTTATAGTGAAGATGCTCAGCAAATAATTTTAAATCTGTATGAAGGACTCCTTCCCGGAAAACCGCGTGTTGATTGTGGTTCTTCAAAGGTTATATAAACACATCATTTAGGACAAGTACGAGATATTCTATATTATATGTGGACTAAAAGGAGTTATCCTACTTTACGCATTCAAACCGAGTTGAAAAGAAAAGTGATAGATTGTGCAAGAACCACTTGAATATAATTATAATCATGATTTATACCTTTTTTAATTTGTACTATAATAAGTTTATATTATGCTAGTCATAAAATTAATAAGGGAATTAGGGAATTGAAAGCTTTCAGTTGAAAAATTTTAAAAATACTAGTCTTTGTTGGGTTTACGAAAAAAAAACATCTTTGACATTATGCTGCAGTTCAGTAAAATAATTAAAAAGTACAGTCGATACCTGCTGGTATAATATAGATCCTATTACGGTCCTGTGCATTAAAGTGTCGGTTTACGTTGCT